>OX456985.1:218300571-218710634 GCA_949752695.1 Melanostoma scalare | reverse complement strand
CGGAAATTATCGGAATTGAAAAACCTTTGAAATTTAGTTAAACTCTTATCAAATGCTCCCCAATGTTCTTCGATAATTATTCCTTGCATTTGAGCATTTTTGGTAGCCAGCTAAAGGATTAGCTGGGCCATTCCATTATCGCGGGTGCAACATTTAGACGCCTGTTTTAGTTTAACCTGATGAAATAAAAAACATTTTAATTTCATTAGTCGATGAAAGACTACATTTTAATATGTTTATTTTATATTAATTAACAAATTTTTTAATATAGTACTCGAAAAGCTAGGAGAAAGGTTCAAATTGCCATCGCGGGTGCAACAAGTTTGGCCCAACCTTTCCAGATCACAAACAAAAAACACATAAATCTGTTAATTCTTACATATTTAATATATTATGCCTTAATGTTTTGAAATATATTAAAGTAACAAAGAACATAAAATAAAAACTCTAAACAAAACAAAAATAAACAATGAATTATTATTTTTTTCAATAATTGCGGGTGCAACACTAAATTATCGCGGGTGCAACCAGTCTAATTTAAGTGAACATAAACATCAATTTTACTTATATAGGAACCAAATAAGAGATCAAATCATATTAATTACTAACAGATATACTTTTTTTGTCGTTTAAATTAATTATTTCTTTTGAAATACGTCATCGATCGATAATATCGATGATTTAGTGTTGCACCCGCAATTATTGAAAAAAATAATAATTCATTTTATATTTTTGTTTTGTTTAGAGTTTTTATTTTATGTTCTTTGTTACTTTAATATATTTCAAAACATTAAGGCATAATATATTAAATATGATCTGGAAAGGTTGGGCCAAACTTGTTGCACCCGCGATGGCAATTTGAACCTTTCTCCTAGCTTTTCGAATACTATATTAAAAAATTTGTTAATTAATATAAAATAAACATATTAAAATGTAGTCTTTCATAGACTAATGAATTAAAAATGTTTTTTATTTCATTAGGTTAAACTAAAACAGGCGTCTAAATGTTGCACCCGCGATAATGGAATGACCATTCTGTAAAAAAAATAGAATATAATATAGACACACATATTAAATAAATATCATCAATCGTCTTCAGCATATATTATTAGTAAAGGTTTATCAAAACAAGGAAATGTATAAATTAATCACCCAAAAACGTTACGTTAAGAAAAGTTGCACCCGCGATCTCAAATTGAGATCGCGGGTGCAACCAATTTAAGTTATCGCTAACTTTAACCTTACACTCATTACACTCTTAAAAACAAATAATTTAAGTTTCGTTTTGATTTCTTCTTACTTTTGGAAAGTTTCAAAACGATAGCTCTTTATTTTTGTGAAAAAAGTAAACTTTTATATCTTTTGCATCGCGGGTGCAACAAATTGACAGTGCATTCTAGCAATCAACTGTTCTTAATAAATAACAACAAATACTTACATTTTTTGACAGACGAAGATAAATGAATATTGCCACTTCACGCTTAGCTGGTACAACATATCCTCAAACTGTCAACAACAACTGTTTCGCGCCAGTGTTGCTACTTATGATTTCACAGTATATACCAATTCTTCGGAGGTAATATTTTCAAACGCGCCAAAAAAGAAGATATGGTATAAAATCAAATAAAAATATATTTTTTATTATATTTAGACTTTCTTCTTTGCACTTAATAAAAAAAAAACAACAAATAGCGTTATTTAAAAAACCATGTCGGAAGTCGTCTATAGCGGAATCGCCCAGCTGTTAATTTTCATAAAAAATCTGTCATATTGTGGGTAGGAATCAACTTTAATATAAGAAAGAAATGAACGTAGCGTAGGGGGAGTTATTTTATATCTCAAAAATGTATGCAAAGTTTATAATAAATCGGTCAAGTAGTTTTCAAAAGGCAGTGAACACCGACTTTTAAAAGGTAGTTTTGAGAAATACGAGTTTAAAGTATAGCACTTGTAGCTAACAGAGTTTGAGGACAGGACAGGAGATTAGTAAGACAATAACTTCATGTATTTACTTTATATCGGCTTAAAATTTAGTGACATATTTTTTTTTTTTTTGCTTAATGCTATTGTTAAACAATAAAGAAGAAAAGTTGGATTTTTCGAAGTGAAAACTTGTTTTTCAAACCTCACCATAACACTGCCACTGCTACGCATGGAACTGGTATTGAACCGAGTGGATCAGAGCTTCAAAATTCCACGAGCGAACATAATAATCCAACGGATTGTACCGAAGATAGGAAAAACAGGCGAAAATAATAAATCAGTAGTAAAAACATCCTACAAAATCAGACTCACAACCCACAAAGTTCAACTTGGTCTTTTTAAGTAAAACATGCTGTTAATTGGAAAAAATCAATAAAACATTTTCTTGTCAAAAAAAGTCGAATATATTTTGTAAAATTTTTTTATTCCGTCAAAAAAAACAAAATTCTGCTTAAAATACCCAATAGTTCTTTCGCCAGTGTATATATACGTATACGCATATTCTCAAAAATTCCTTTTTTATAGAATGTTTTGAAGTGTGACATAGTCATATATTTTTTAGAGCCGTAAGTCGTTTATTCACCGTCCAGAAGAAAGCGAAGACATTATTTTGGTTCTCTTAATTATTGCATTTAGTCTTAAAAGTAACGTAAGGAAGCTTTTCCAGCATGCGGTTGCTATGTTTTACGTGTTGTGACTTTTTTTTTACTGAACGTAAAGAAAAAAGTGTAAAGTACAATAATGTACCTTAAAGAAACGTTGGGCTTTATTGTTTTTCGTTCCCTGCTCACCTCAACAAAGTTGCAGAGAGCTCTTTCGAAAGCAAGAGAAAACTACACTCCTGGGAAACAGTGAAAATAATAAGAAACCATGTCGAAAACTGTTGCTAGTTGCAACAGTCGGTCTTTTCTCCTCTACCATCACTAAGCATAGTGGAAATGGTTGCACAATATCCTTTTTTCTGCTTTCCCTTCTTTACCTGTGTAAATAACGATAAAGAATAATGGCGGCACAAAACCGTCTCATTCCTCGCCCAGTGCACCTCAATACCGACTTCAACATCGTTGCAAATAGTCATAAGATAATATTTTTATTGCCGCCATGAGAACTTACGAAGATGTAGGGTTTAATTTCAGCGAACAAATTTTTATGTTCAATGTTTGTATATTTACGAAGGCTGAGGTTGGTTTGGCGCGCGATGCCTAGCTACGAAAGTAATAATAGTGACTCCCGACATTAAAAAATATGATTATGTGTTTTCTGCAGCAAAAGGGTAGACAAACAAAAAACGAAATTCTTCTTTCCGAGTCACGATTACGATGTATCGGATCTTGGAATTCTGCTGTCCTTATCCTCCAGAAGCTGTAATCACGTTTAAGCTGTAAAATTACACTGAGCAAGCATAGCACAAGGAATCATAAATTATTTTTTATTGATATTGAAAAAGCCGAAACTAATAAAGAAAATGTGAAATTTTATGACTTCAAGCTCAAAGAAATGAAAACCCGACATGATCACAAATAATTATTCTCATTTTGCTTTCCCTTTTAGCAACTCGTCTGGTTCGAAAGAAGCTTCCACAACTATTGTTTCCAAAAGTCAAGGGAGTTCGAATGAAAAAATAATTGCAACGACCACAAAAAAACCATCCCCTCACGATCAGTTTGAAGATCTTTTGAAAATACTAAGAGATGGAAGCAGTAAGTTCTCGAGTGTTATCGTTGACAGTCACCTCGAAGATGATAAAGTCAACCCGACGCTAGCTGAAGTTATGGATATGAAAATCGGGTAAGTGAAAATGTTTTTACGTGTTAACTTTATTTTTAGTTCAATTTATACATTTTCCTAAATGAACAAACAAGGTGAAGAAGAAAGTCAGCTTGGGAAATACTGCCAAGCACTCAGCAAGTACTCGTTTTTGAAAACTGTTTCTATGAGTTCATTACTCGCCTGCCTTTCCCCCTCTTTGCAATCCTATTATGGTTATGACTTTACCTACATCTCTATCAACTTTACACTCATTGTGTCTAATCTTTTACTCAAGCAGCCACATCACACCTTTTGTTTCTCATACGTGCTCAAATAGACTATTATTAGTTTTCATTCCGCTCTTAACAAAAACGAACATAATTAAAGTCTTTTCAAATTCTCATTTACGACAGCAGGCTTTAATTTCAAATAGTGTGAGCCCCTCTGCAGTCTTTTCAGCAAAATTAAAGTTAATTAACTGCCTTAATTCTGATCGTAAGTTTCTTACACAATATTCTACAGTCGCTACCCTTAAAGCTAAGTCTAATTTCCAACAATAGTTCCGTTCCTTTATGATCTCTTTTGATTGTGAAATAGAAATTTTTAATCATTGAAATGAAATCCGGCCTCAACCAATATTTATGGCAAATGGTATTGTACACATTCACAATCCCTCTGAACTCTCCCGGTAGTACACTTGCAAAATGTCTGCATAACACCTCACTCTCCGCGTCAGTTGGTACTGCGATCCCTTTAAGGACTGACTTAAAATTAATAGAAATTTCTATTGCTGGGGCTTAAAAATGTGCCCAGGCTTTCTCAAATTACCTTATCAGAATGTCGTTTGAATAGAACGATTAGAACAAGCTATGGGGACAAGAACAACCCTCTACCGATTGTAAAATGTACATGGGTGGATAAATATCATTTACCCGTTTCCATCTAATTTACGTGACTCAATTACAATGGATTTATGTTCAGTTTCTCACTCCATCCTTATCTGTTATAAATTTGGATTTAAAACATTTTGCTGAAGTTGCCGCACGTTTTTGAATCACACACCACACCCACAAATATTCTTTAACTCACAACCACAATTTAAGTTTGCCAAGATCCCTTGAGGGTGCATATTATGCATAAATTTTCTGCAACGGTAGCAACTATAGGATGCATGCTAACAGGTGAATGCGAAAGAGTCAACTCCCATGTTTCCGTGTATACCTACCTTGCTACTGTTTCCACGCCGCGCCACGCCACTTTGGATGCTTTGTGCTTTTTAAATCCTTGCAAGAATAAATTAAATGACTTTTTTTTTTATTCACGTTTTCTTTGCAACGTTTGAATCCTTTGAAAGAAGAGAGGCGCCTAGCTGATGCGGCATTTTTTTTCACGGCCTCAAGCTCAGAGCGTGTGTTCATCGTTTGTGTGGATATTAAAATAAATTTTTTTTTTTCTTATTTCTCTATCGCTGAGCTTTGGCAAAAAGATTGAATGAACAAAAATATTTTTAAAAAAATTCAACAAGAAATGCAAAGATAAAAAGTCCTTAGTTCAACCAACCCAACAAATGGTGGCAGGACCGCATCGACGCACGGTATGTTGGGAGGTGTGTTTTTATATGGCACCATCATACTCTCATTAAGAAATGGCTCTGCCATCAATGATTGCGGTTGACATGCTGCGTTGTTATAATATTTATTTGCTGTTCGTGATGGAATGTTTAAAAACTCTGTAAGAGCAAAGTTCAATCCACAAATACTCTCTTTTTCTGAAACAGCAACTAAACACCTTATAATTTTCGAGATAAGTTCAGAACAATGTCCTTCTCGATCACCTACTTACAGCATTCTCAAGTTAGGTTCAGAGAGGTAGCTAAAATAAGTAAATAGTAAATAGGGTGGCGCCACAGAGCGAGGAACCCCTGGGCCTAGCGCATTTCTCACAACCATGCCTTGTGAGGGAATGGAGGGGACCTATAATTTTCTGACGGTTCCGAACGGCTAATTGGGAGAGCGCTTTTCATGGCAATGAATTTACTAACGGAGGACTTGCCAATTCCTCGCGAAAGGCGATACCCGTGGAAAAAAATTTTTGCCTCTGCTGGGATGGGAGAGGTAGCTTTTTATTGAAAAAAAAAAAAAAAAAAAATTAGGAACAAAAACGTTGCTGCATGCTATTAACTAGAAGAAAACTCATTGCATAGTTAATGGGTGCGAGCTCTCTCCAGTTTTGCACTCTAAGTCGGTTGAGGTCTTCTTCCACTTTATTGCGCCACCTAAATCTTCACCTTCCGTGATTTTTCTGCAATGTGTTTTCGAAAACCTGTCGAGCCGGAGCGTTGCGGTGTCCATCCACTCCACATGTCCTGGCCATCGTAGTTTCACGATGAGTAAGTACTCTTCTAGCTATGCCAATGTCACGGTACAGCTCATAAAGCTCGTTCTTGTATCTTTTTCTCCAAACATTATCTTCGCAAACGAGACCATTGATCATTCGGAGTTTACTTTT
This sequence comes from Melanostoma scalare, assembly GCA_949752695.1. Taxonomy (NCBI): domain Eukaryota; kingdom Metazoa; phylum Arthropoda; class Insecta; order Diptera; family Syrphidae; genus Melanostoma; species Melanostoma scalare. Next base: position 218,704,394 of record OX456985.1, on the reverse strand, counting down.
CTTTCAAACCAACAAGTGTCTTCGCATCTGCTTTAGATAAAGTCCACGCTTAACAGGGGCTTAATTATTCATAGTTTGATCTAGTTTGTGGTGTGCTTTATGGGTTCTGTGGTAAGTTTGACCGAAACAAACACTTCTACAAACTTCTTCTCCAAAATGTTAGAGAGAAGATGTGTTGAAATGGGACGAAAGAGAAATTAGAGCCTTCGTCACCAGCAACCTTGTTCCTTTGAGCCTATTACAGTTCTTCTATTTAACTGAAAATGTTCTTACCTCAACCATTTGTCGATCTGGTTAAAAAAAAAATACATTCAACTAAACTTTTGGTTTGAAGTTTATCTAGACTAACTTTTCTGAAACCTACTGTGTATTAAGGGAAACTTTCTCCGGTCAAGTCATATGTACGTTTGCTTCTTTGGATATATCAACGGTAAGACCGGAAAGATTGTTCTTATTTCTTTGTGACGTGCAACTGTGAACCTTAAAAGTTGTTACCAAGCAAGCGCTTGCTATTTCAGATGTCGATCTTTTCCCTCTTATTGGGCCAGAGCTCACCCTGTAGTTTGTTTGAACTTGAACCACTGCACTAGTTCACGCATCGATGGATGTCCTGTGAAAACGCGTTTCGAAAAACATTAAATAATAGAAATAATGACTGTGGAATACTGTCTCATAATCTTACATAGCCTGTAATCTGTACCGCCTTCTTAAATTCCAGCTTATTTGAAAAGACTTGTAGTTGCTTTCTCCATTCCCAATACCTCTTAAGTTAATAAGTTCTCATATATAAATACGAATTTCAGATAGTTTTACTGTATAACAACACTGGTGAATTTTAGCACTCAAAATCGACCACCATCTACAAATCCGCGCACCCCGCATTGAAGGATGAGTTTTAATTGCCTGAAAGTTTGCAAACTTCTGTTTTCACTGGCATCTCGCACAGCGTGATTGTAAATGATACAATAAGTGTGTATGAACGTTCGCATTATGTAACAACAATAACAATTAATTACACATATCATACATTGTTGGTAGGCGCGTACTCGTATAATGTTTGTGTCATAAATGCCTACCTTCCACCTGGCGGTAGACGCATCTGTTAACACAGATAGTATTTCTTTGGAAGAAATAGGGTGAAATGGGCTGCCATTGTCTGATTTGGGTAAAACACGCGATATAATAGAATTGTTTATTTAAAAAATGGAGTTTATAATTACTCTAACTAGGTAAGGGTGCGTTATACGGAAATGAATCTAAAGAAAGAGTACTTTTGCCATGTTTTTTTTTATTCCACTTTCTTGCAATCTCTACAAAGAAGGTTGCTTTTCTATGAAAAGAATTTTCTATAAAAACGAATATTTTTTTTTATAGATTTCGCTGCGAATTGGGTCTGAGGAAGAAATAGCCAAATTGAAAAATGAAAGAAAACTTCAAAAAAGGGACATTTTTTTTATTAAAAAAGGCTCAATTTTGAATGAGAAAATGAAGCACCCATTAATGAAAAAAGAAAAAAGAAAAAAAAACAACACAACAATTGAAATAAGTAGGGCTCCTAATTACGTTTTAAATGTTTTGTTTCGTGAAAATAGACTCGATTTGTTTTATTATTTTCTTCTATTTACGTAAAATGTTGTTCACTGAAAAGACTTCAGTCAACTTTGTTATTTCAAAATTTGATAAGCTCTTCAAAGCATTCAATTGCTCTTATCTCTTTTTCGTTTTATTTTCAAGTATGTACATATTCCATGCAGATAATTATAAGATGTAACTCGTCAATAACTTCAATCCCTTTCTGATACCAAGTTAACAGTATTCAATGACATAAGCCAAACGAAAGGGATATCTTCTAACTCCAAGCTAATCGAACAAACATTAAGAAAAAACTTCATTTGTCGGAAGTTTTATGTGATTTTTGTTTTCGTTAGGAGCCAAGATGGTAAATTGCCTGTGTTTAAAAATCAGAATCTTAACAAATTTTGAATTAATTAAACTACAACTCCATTCAAGTTTTATTGTTCTTCAAATTCCATTCATTTCAATGAATTACCTTCCATTTGTCCCAAATTTGATAGTTCTGCAATTCTAGTACATCACCTTGCTCTATCTTATTCAAAGCTCATTAAAACCCAATTTTACCCTATACGTACAGAAGGTATGTATTCATTGAATTACAAAAGGGTTGCGTGTAAAAGTTCCTTTATGTGTCTTCTTATTGTTGTTGATGCTTATGTTCTGCTGTTCATTTGTGTCAACACAAACTCATATCTTTAAAGCTTTTTTTTTTCATTCGTATTGGGGAAGAAGGCTTACAGGAGATAGAATTGTATAGCGTATTATCATTACATAAAGCATAATCAACTCATCAGATGCGTTTAATCTTGCTTACATTCATGTAAAACATTAAAATCATCTCTGATTGGAGCATGATAAAAAAGGAGAAGAAGATAAAGCGAGCAAGTAAACACAAAATTCTTCGCTTTTTGTACACATTTGCAGGTGCTCCTTGGTTTTTTTTCGGAAGATAGAGACATACACTTTAATGTTTTTATAAGGAGTTGTGATAATGACTGGCAAAGTAACCACCCCAATTATTGATATACCAAAAAGACTTGTAATAATTAAGTCATTTCGTTAAATTGGAAACAACCTTAATGTAGTTTTGATTTGTTATTTAAAAAATGATTCAGAATTATGAGCTTATTTTGTAAGGGGCCCATTTTTCATTCTCCTGGCAAACAAACGGGTAACTATCTGAGGAAACAAACCATGTGACAAAAAATAAGCAAACAAATAAGTATGTATATTCTATTTTGCAATGTCCTAAGGATATGAATGTTCAATGAATATCAGACATACGTCTTGAGTCTTGACAGAATATGTCAAAATCAATTCTCAAAAATAATTTTTTGATAATTTGTTTATTCCTAAGGAATCTTCACTTGAAGGAGCAGATGAATTTATCTCTCACATTAATTATTAATTTTTTTTTTTAAGTAAAAAGACTTTCTCACTTAGCCACTCTAAATCGGAAAATATTTGCAGGTCCCTCCCTTTCGTCTTTGGATATGCTTGAGAGAAATGCGCGCTAGGCACCAGGACTCTCTGAGCTGTGTTGTGCCACCCTATTTGGTTTTTTATTTAACTTTTTTCAAAATAGAACCGCAATACCTATGTATTTTTCCTTCGTCTCAGAATTTACTGACTTTAGGAACAGCAAAGTTAAACTTATATGTATTGTGTTTTTCAAAAGATGTACTATTTCAACTGGTCACAGTCAGTTTTCGTTTTTGTTCTCTTGAAATAATCGTAGGGCCTACAATTTTTGATTTAATTTACTTATGATTTTCACTCTATTTCGGGACGGTTCATATAAGAATAGCCGAGTTTACACTATACAATTATAGTTGGACAGACTTCGTTTGACAGATGTTGGATGGTCGGATGTAGTTTGCCTTCAGACTTATCAAACTTGTAGTCCAACCTTATGTCATATACTAATCCACACCGTCCAACTTCTAAATTTTCAGAAATATTTTATAACCATCCAATCAAGCGGTCGTCTGAGGGTTCACACGTTATCCAACATTGGGCGTTCAAGCCAAAGTCTGTCCAACTAATTGAACAGTGTGAACGCTAATCGATGATCTCCAAAATTGAGCAGAAACGAATGAATCGCATTTGAAACTTTGCAGGTCGCGTCATTCAGTTTAATGTTATAAGGAAGCTTTGAAATGGGGTCGCAATTTTTGATTGATTATGTAGACCAAATACTAAAATTCGGTTTGATGTATGACTGTTGAACTATCGATCTTAAACCAACTCTTTATTGCAAATATAACATAGGTTGGTTGTATCATCTTTCAAAACATGGAATATTTTTTTTTTTTTTTTTTTAGATATATTTTATAGAAGAAAGAAATAGGGGTGCTGGCATTCTCGAGATGTGGAGCAGCAAAACTTAGTTGTGCCAATGCACACCTCGTTTGTATTTGAATAATAATAATAAAAAGAAAATCAAAGTAACTAAATATGGTGCCACAACATAGCTTAGGAAAACCCCGGGGCTTAGTGCATTTCTTTCTTTTGTGAAAAGAGGATAGAAGAAAGCGTTTTTCGTGGCGTGTAGTTGCATAGTACCATCAGGGGATTTGTCAAATTCTCGTGACAGCAGATATCCATCTTTATTTTTTGATCTTAAAAATCGATCAACAAAAATATTGACATCTTCATAAACAGCCAGGCGGCTATTGAAGCTATCTCATCTATTGTAATAAAATCCAAATTACTAGAAAGCTGTCTCAGCAATCTAAGACTGCTCAGCTAAGCGATCATCGTAAATTTAATTTTGGTTCCAGGACATCGTGACATAACAGAAAACGAAATGGCGGTTAAGCTGGCTAAAATCGGGTCAGCACTCGAATCTAGTGAAACGAACATCACAGTTCTCAAGCCACTAGAAAGAAAAAAAAAAACAGAATCCCAAAAAATTTTCTAGAAACGGTCAATAAAAAATGTGGTCATCTTTAGAAACATGCCGGGTTTCCAGAGACCAATGGCCAGATATTTCTAAGCAAAAAACTTGCTCCTGCTTATCAGGCCTCGACTTTCTCTGTTGATTGGCATTTTGACGGATCACAACTCATTCGGTAACCACATGATGAGAATGGGCATAAGCACATCCGACTTATGTAGGGGATGCCAAGACGAAGAAGCAGAGGAGGTTCCACTCCTTCTGTGATTATCCTGGCTAGCGCCATACCAAGAAAAAAGTCAAAGGAGTATACTTCTGACATCTCTAACCTCCCACTTAACAGCATCCTTAAATTCATTCAGAGCTCCAAATGGTTCAGTGGGGGCTGCCAACCCCAATCCCCCAGTCACAAACCCAATCCTCTGCCGCCCCTCTCTGTTCTACCTCCTCATCCTAATCCTATATTATCCTGGGAGCAAAATGGATCTTTCAGATCGGAGCGAGGTGCTGGCGTCACGGACTTTTTAAAAGCCGCCGCGCCGGTTCAGCTTTTATAATGATAACTCACAGCCACTTCAAGTCTCCTGATTTTATTCCCATTTTCCCATTTTTGGAACCAATGTTTGATCCTTTAAATCATGAAATTAATTCGTTCTTTTTCTAAATTTACTTCTTTCAGAAAGGATGCTTTTGTGATGGTATTTGCCAACAATACCTGGCATATTGACCTTATCTCGTCGTGAGGTTGGGAGTTTTTTCACAAGGACATCAATTATGATAACTTTTGAGTCATTGTGGAGTGCATTGATAATGTTGCGAACCACTGCTCAAAACAAAGTTATAGAGAATTTATCACTCTTGCTAAATAATAACTCCCAAGACTTCGTTGTTTTTCTTTAAAAATTATCGTTACCACCCCTTCGCAAAGAGTGATGTTCTTTAAAATCCTGACCAATCTCCCTTAAAGCCTCACTTGTACCTTCAGTGCATTTCGATTTCTCGTTTGCAGTTTTATTTTGGAGATCGTTGCCAATACCAAGTTTGAACAATTCTCTCCAGTAAAGTCTTACGTGGTAAACAACAACAAACTGACAGTGAGCAGTATTTTTATTTAATGCTTATTTGTCACCAACAGCTCTTTTATGCTGCCAGCATTATACGTTTACAAATCACTTTAAACTTTACACTAACTGATATATTCAATAAACCACAAAACTCAAGTAAAGTTTGCTGAGAAAATCTCCATCACCTTTAAGGAGAATAAAATATAATTTCATCGTTAGTAGATACTTTTCCTTATTTCCTCTGCTTTTCATGAGAAAGGCACTCAATGTGATATAATAAGCTCTCCCAATATCTACTCAGAGTAGAAAGAAAGTATAGAAAAATTCTTATTTATCAATTACCATTTTTCCTTCAACACTTTCCACTAAAGCAAATCGGTAGAAAGAAAAAAGTTTTCAAACTAAAAACGCCTCGGACGGGATACGCACCATAACAGCGTTTTATACGCCAACAACTTTTATCAATATCAATTTGAAAGTTTCGGTTTTGTGTGTTGCTTTTCCTTCTTTCCGTTGCTTAATAATTGCGTTATAAAAATTGGGGTTTGGAAGTAAGGAGATGAGAAAAAAAATCAACCAAAAAACCATCAACCTCAAAAGGTACCTACTTTGCCCATTCACAGTCGTAAAATGGATCAATAAATCAATAAAAATAAAAAGGAAACTTTACACCTAGTATAAAAAAATGTAACGATAAAACTTTGAAAACTCTAAGAATTTTAAAATTAAGGGAAAAATATGTCCGAATTGAGTCACTTAGCGACGAGGGTAGTGCGCTTTGCACTGCAATGAGATAAAAAATGTCTTTTCAATATTTCTGAATAGAATTTCCTTAAGGAAAATATATAAATATGAATGTACAGTGTACACTCTGCACGAGTCTTGAGCATCATCATCAGCTTAAGGGATCTGTAAGGACGAAACAAAAGATTTGAAATGCCACATATTGCACAATAAGACGTCTATTTTTCAAACAACCCAACACACCACAATGATTAAATCAGTGCTGATTGCAAAATCAGTGTTGTACAACTGATGTGTGTTCTCTCTTCTGTCATTGTCGTCACCGTCAAAAGCATGAAAGTCATTTGTCTTCACAGCTAAAACCCAACGAGGACATTACAACATTATATCAAGCAAAAAGTCTAGGATTGTCCTTCGGGAGTAGGAAGGTCCCTATGAGTACAAGTGTACACATTAGTGTGATAGGTTCGCCTCGAATTAACTATTGTGAACGAGGTGAAGTGGAAATTCGAAATGGCATTTCATGTCACTCGCTGTCAGAGGATTTTCTGGTTTTCAGAATTTTTGTAATAACGTGTTCTAGAGCAAAGTTTTATTGGTTGGTTTCAGGTGTAAGCGATGAATGATGTTTTTTGTGCGAAACTATTGTTGGTGGTTATTCGCCTGATTACGTTGTGATGGCCACAACTTGATGGAAATTATTCTGACCATCAGAAGACAGTTGTTGTGACTGCAAACATCCCACAGATTGTCTATGTAGCCATGGACTTACTACCGTAAGTGCCCACACAACACACTTTTAGAAGAAAGAAGGAAAGATTTTAAGTCAGCAGTAAAAGAATGAAATGAAAAAATATCAGGCGATGGGTGCAAACTTTGAATATTTCGACCATGCTGGACTTTGATTGTACTATACTGCTGCAGCTTTCAAATTTATCTCAGGCACTAAGATGTAGAAGGAGCTTGTAACACATGTTTTTTCTGCTCAAGGCAAAACGTAAGGAGGTGCGAGAAAGCGATGCGAGATGCGTTTGGATGCGAGAAAAATGTTTACATGTATCTACCTAATCTTTTCATTGGGGCTTTTTTTAATACAACACTTGCTAGTCTGACGCAAAGTTTTCGCTAGCTACTCGCACAATTCAGGTGGCCTTATACGAGAAGTGATTGCAATTGCGTAAGACAACCGCACAAAATCAATTTTAGTGAACGAACTTTGTCGCATCTTGAATCTCTTGTTGCATCGCTTCTCGCAACGCATGGCTTTCTCGCACTGCTATTATGTTCAGCCTATGGGAGTAGCGAGCGATTGGTTTTTAACAATTGGTGCTATTCCAATGGAAAGTGATGTCCTTTCTTTTATTTGAAACTAATGTTTTCATATTCGGGTACAAATTTCAGAAGATTTTATCCATTTCTCATTTTTAATTGCAAATCACAAACCGAAGGTGACAGAAAAAACAGCAGAATTGACATTTTATCTCTACAAACATATCCCTTGGCACCTTTTTTATTTTATGTCATTATTTATGGTAAACCGAAAAGTAAAACAGAATTTTAAAAACTTAAATTAAAAAATAAATGCGAATTTCCAATCAACTATATTTCATAAAAATTGTGTCTCTTTTTATTTTTGCATGAGGTTGGCAAAAGTACAATTCTACAATCTTGCACCTTTTTCTAAACAGAATCGGGAATACCTCTTATATGTTTTATGCTTTCGTAGGGTTGATAAGTCTCCTAATATCACTGCAATCAGTTTGAGCACTTTAAAGATCGCTTTAAAGAAAACCCACTCAACGCATTCTGATCGGGTTTCATTGGGTCTGGCAATGATGAACATCTTTGATATGCAAGCAGAGACGGCAGAGTAGATTATTTGAGGTAATCTACTCAAATAACTAAGCGTAGTTAATCCGACAAAGTACATCCCTGATTTGTTACATTTGTCACCTACGTTTACACCTACGTTGAATGTACATAACCATGATACCTATCTTAAATCACGATTTTTAATTAAAATAAAAAATTTAAATTATGTAAAAAAGAGAATTCAAATTAAAAAAATTATCTTCAAACAAATCCGTCTGAAAAGGTAACTAGAAAAAGAAGTGCATCTGCATTTGCATTACAGACCAAATTGGCAATATGGCCGTTTAATTGAAAATTTTAAAAAACTTTTGACAGTTAACGTTACGTCTACTACATTCAACTTCGATAACAGCTAAGTACATAAACTACCTAATTTGTGTATCAAATGAGGCAAATGTAGTTAATCAAAAAAAGTTGAATTTCTGCCATCTCTGTATGCAAGCCACAGAGTTGATAATACAGAGTGTTAACTCGTGCTCTCTTTGCTTGAAAAACATTAAAATTTTCCTGTGGTGAAATCAAAGAAAGTGTCTTGCTTGAATTAACAGCTATATCCGGCCACAATTTAGATTTCATTATTTACACTTGTCTTATACAGTAGTTGTCACTTTGATAACAAGTCTTGTTTATTGCGGTACCTAGTTTTGAATGAAGCTTTCAACATTATCAAATGTTACAAGCCCCAAAAACTCTGAAAACACGTTCACTTTCTTAAATTGACAAACCAACAGACAATGTAATGGAGACGATAGTTTCCGGTCTATGGCTTCCGGTCTAATGTAACTTTTGGACCAAATAGCCCTACCTTGCCGCAGTTGACTCCCTGTCTCTACTCTGTGATGAAAGTGAAATGATTTAGTTGATTTGATCACTGCCAGAAGTATTTGTCAAGGGCCGATAGAAACCGCCTACGGTCGTTTATCGTACATGGATGCTACTAAAACAAATAATGCAACAAATAGAAAACGACGAACTGCCTAAGAGTATGCAATAAAACGAGCAATAAATCTCTTCGAAGTTTCATAGTTGAGTCAGATTTTTTAAATTTAATTTGAATCTGAACCGAAAAGCTCTCATCACCACAAAACAATGGAGCCATATTTAACGGTGATCGGCTTTGGATTGTATGAGATCTTGAACATTTTCAATCCGCAGTTTTTCATGCGAACCCGCCAATCAGCTGTTTTTTTAATAAGACTTTTGTTCAATGATAGGATTGAGCATGCAATAACTCGGTGAAAGGTTTTTTTCCCAGTCGTCAATCGTCTTAAGCTTATCTGTGTGGACTAGTCCACGTTCGCCAGAAAATATCTTTAGAAATTTTTTTTACAAAAAAGTGAACAATGTGTTTCTTTACAGTTTCCAACAATTTGAGATCTCCTAATGCACATCTGGGCTTATATAGGGGCACACATTCTTCTCAACGTTTCCAAAATCATACCCTGTGAATCTTCTTTTGATGTTTTCCATTGTTTCCGAAGATTGAAAGGATGGTCATACAACTCAACAGTAGGTATTCAATTATGGGTTCTATTAATGAAATATAAGAATCTTCACAGTACAACTGCTTATCTTCAAGAACTAAAGCATTTTCACCATCTCTGTTAGTGAACTAAAAAAAACTTAATTCTAATTCTAATTCGTCGATGAGCGATACGTAGTTCTTCATTTTCAGAAAAAGACATCAATTCTTACACTACTTCGTTGGGTTCACACCATAGGAGCTCCTCCTATATTAGGATCCTTCACAACCTAGCACACCTACCTAGTACCTACTCGTGCACGACACTTTGTATTTGCCTGGTTAAAACAAATAAGAGCATATAATTGAATTTAATCTCAAAAGCATCGTCTGGAAAAGTTGCCAAACAACATTTTGTAAAATAAACACAACAACGACGAGTAGGTACCAAATCATATTTTAATATTTCCTGCAGCAGCATTCTAGATTTTATTTCTCAATAACACATATTGTTATTCAATAACCTCAATTTATCATCATAAATCGATTTCCTTCCTCATCTCCTAGCTAAGTGACACTTTTGTCAACATCAACAAAGATTGTGTGATTATGATGCTGAGTGGTTGTGTTGTGAACATGAAGCCATATCAAAACCGATTTAGCCATTGTATGCAGAAGTACAAATATATGTAGTGTACCAAAATGTGTTTGCCAACTTATTGAATCAATATACCTCTATTGTGTTTGTGTTTGCTTAAACTACTTGGACATCGAATAAATGTACTTAAATGTGTGTGCAAATGGAAACTAGAGAGTCCGATTTTCAGAGCTGCTGTGACCTAAAATTGAAAATTAATTGAGAGCCGAAAGGCTTTCATCTGATATTGAACAAAATTTTAAGTTAAAGTGAGCTTCCGTATCGGCTTTGTTTGAGTGAGGATGAGGATGACAGGAAATGAAAGAACAATCTAGATCATGTGAAACATTTGATGTCCTTATTGCTGTTGGACATTCTACTATCATGACCGTTGAATGTTATCCACGAATAAAATGGCCTATTTCGTGAGGTTATCTGAGCTCTCGTGACAAAAAATTTTGTCAATATATTCTCTAAACCTCCAAAAGCTCAATTAGTTGATGTTCTAGAACTTTTAATTTAAATGAATCGCTTAGTTGAAAAAAAAAGTCTAAGCAGAACGTCATGTTGTCTGCCACCACTCAGTCATTCACCAAAATGACTCTTAATGATGCAGTGCATTGAAATGACTTCCATCCACATCATCATTTAAGGTTCCCAAAATCCATTATTCGGTGCATCCTATGTCCTATTCAAAAACTTTTCAACGTTGCATTTGTGCAATGAACGCGCCAAAATTTGTCTTCATCGCAGTTCACAGATAATATTCTTCAAAATGTTCAACCATGTGTCCTTATTTAGCGCGGAGTATCTGCCACATACAATTTTCCCTATGATGACATCTTCTCGTGGTGCCAAACAAAAGCAAAGTACCTACCAGAAATAGCAGCAGCAGCAGTGGCGTCAAAGTTCGCGCCAAATTGAGTTCTTTGGGTTGCAATGCAATAAAAGCAAAAACCATCGATGTCTGCTATTCTCCGACAGCAGCTGTTACACTATACTTGCACTAGTAGATTTCGGCTTCCTATAGTCTTGCAATTTTCCAACAGAAAGAATGGGTGTCGACTGCTACGACGATGACGGCAACGGACACAGATATCTTTATACGACCATACCACAAAAGTCCAAAATGCTGCATTTCAAGGATCTAGAATTTATGATGATGGCCCATGGTGGAGGTGGTGGTGGATGATGGTAGTACTGCCTTGGCACAGTTGCAACAGTAACCATCCTATCAAACGAGGACATTTTGCTAAAGTTTATGCACTGCCACATGACAAAGTTGATGACATCGAGTTCTGCATGAAGAAGAGCGAACTATACGTCACCGATGGTAATTTGCAAAGTGTGGTTGCAACTGTATTAAAGTAGTCGGAAATGCAGCCTTGAGGGACACACTGTCATTCGCAAGGGTATGTATGTATGTATGTGGCTTTGGGGGCCGGCTGTCACCAAAGCTGCCCAAACCATCGATCATTTTTCGAGGCGATTGCTAATGTTATTTTCTTATTTAAAGCAAAAGTTTTTTTTTTTCTTTTGTTGCATTATATGGTTACGAAGTTTAAAAACTACATTGGCCTTATGCCAGAACAAAGTGCAGTCAGTCAGCTGTGTAACAATGCATCGTCAATCATAGTTCTTGTAGGTAACTCTCTAATTTTTGTTTTCTTTGACGTGGTTTTACGAGGCTGACCGCATGTGGATGGCGTCAAGAGATTGGAAATATTGGTCACTGTATTTGAGATGTTTTAGTTAGAAAAAGGTTGATTATTATAAATTATATAATGGGTGAAAGAAATCAATAATGTGCTGGTGGGTAGGTTTGATAAAGGCTCAGATAAATAGTTATGCAACTAAAAATCTTATAGAGTTCAGTGTCCTCACAAAACTTTACAAGTTGAGTGACCATGAAAAATAATTAGGTTTGTTATACTGATACCTTCTCGTCAAATTTTAGTTTTATTAAGAATGCCTGGAATTTGAGTTGGTCTTACTTTATCACATGGTATGACGATTTACAGAAGTAAAAAAAAAAAATAAATAGACAAGAGCAGTTTATTAGATATGCTTAGCGCAACAGCCCTCAAAATGTATGGTTAGAACGAAGTGAGATCTAAAAGTAAGTCTTGCACATGTTTTGCAGCTCTGGCAAAAAGTTGCTCATACGCCATAGTGAACTTTGTCTTTTGGGCCAGTAAGATACCCCCATACTACGTTATGTGTCCACTTTATAAAGTGTCCCTTATTTTTCATTTTGGATTTTCATGTGATAAAAGTAGATCGGTCTAAAAGTTACGTTTACGTTCTTTTAAAGATCTTGAGATTCCTAAATTCAACGATGAGCCTTCCTTTAGTTACAAAGACGAACCTGGGTAGATTTTGTCTGTTGAAGTGGAAACCTATATGTGGTTACCATCAAACAAAGATCGAATTTCAAATGCAACTTTGTAAGTTTCCTAGAATCTAAGTCTTTCGAGGAATAACCGTAGCTTCATATTCATAGTCGTTGTGGCTATTATCATAAAAATATAATTTAAGTGCAATAATTTAAAAACCTTAATACCGTCTATGATGTTAAAATGTGGTCAAATATGCTGAGTCCATTTACACGTTAACAGTATGGAAAAGTTAAATGCAAGATTAATCCTTCGAAAGGAAGACCCACTCAGATTGTTGTAAACAGCTTAGAATCAAGTTATGACTGATAAGAAGTGAGCTAAAACTCATTTTTTTCATTACGACTGGAATAAAGTTAGAACTACCAATAACCGTACATAATCAATAATTAGACAAAATCACCTTTAATTGGGTGACCAATAATCAAAAATCTTATCAAATGAAATTAAATGACTTTAGTTTGGTTTGATAATAATCAAAAGACATTTACTTCAACTGCATTTATGGTAAATAAAATGGCTTGAAAGATAAGTCTTTCGAGGAATATTAACTTGCCAATGAAATAAAATACTTGCATTTCTGATTTTACCAGTTTTCGTTAGATAGTTTAGCTCTTCTTTTGGCCGTCAGAGTATGACAATAAGCACTTTTCAAATGTTACATGCTCGTGTCGTTCATATTAATAAAAAATTTACCAATAGATGTCGCTCCTTATCATAACTGCGTCTTTTGGCATTTCTCCGAACATCTGCAAAGCTATAACAAATAGAAGGTTGCTGTCTGGTAGTACAATGGACCGGTATTTTGGTTTGAGTGGTTAAGCTGGTATTTTAAAAACCTCCAACAGAAAAAAAAATAAATTACAACCCATGGTAGAGTGCTGAGTCAGTATTATACTAGTAGGGGAGAGTGTGGTCGAAAGTAACGCTTTGCAATTGTAACATTGGATTTTAAAAGAAAAATGAGCCTGTATCCGTTCATTTTTAAATATAGAATTCTTCGCTATTGGGGGCTGAATGCACCCACAAAACTTCAACTGTCGAAGTACTGAACTCTGCCAAATATAGTTCAAAAGGTAGAGTTTTTGTATGAAAGCAAATTTTTTTTGGTGGTGAGTTTTTGAATATATTTTTTTGAATAATGAAGTTTCGATTCTGTGGTTATATTATTATTTTACTTCATTATATTTCAAATTTAATGATGTAAGTGCTTTTGTAATCGACGCAGTAGTTTCTGAATAAACTTCATATTCAATCAAAGAAACGAGATGTGGACCGTTGTAACATTTTTTGAGTGGACAATTGTAACACGTTACAACCGTCCACACGAAAAAATACCAACTCTCCAATGCGTTTTTTAATCTTCAGTGAATATCATAGGTATATCCTCTTTCACAAAAAATATGCCACGACAACGAGTAAGAAGAACCTCCCGAGGCATGTTTACAAAAGAATTTATTGTGAAAGCAGCAGAAGGAGTCCTAAAAGACGGAAAATCTATTCGAAGTGTTTCAAAAGCTCACAACCTGTGTCACGTTACACTCAGTCGGTTTGTTCAAAAACCAACTTACGACTGTGGCGAGAACGCTGATTACCCAGATGTTAGGCCTCAAAATCGATTCACCGACTATAAGGAAGTAGTTTAATTTCATAGTGAACATGCTTTAATTAATTAATTTATTTTTTTTTTTATCGTAACTTAACCTGTGATTCAAGTGACAAGATACATTCTGAATTTAAATCGAACTTGTTATTTGTATGTACTACAAGACTGTTTTTAGTATTTAATTTGTATTTTATCAATTTTGATTTAATAAATATGAAGTTGAAACAATATCTTTCGTTTATTTTTCAAGATATAGATGTTGTTACAACCGTCCTTTCTTTGTGTTACAATCGAAACACCGTAAAGGACGGTTGTAACATTCGACTTTCCCCTCTTTTTCCCAGCTTTCATCCGGAGAAAGTAGAAAGTTGGAAAACTGATTAGCTTAAAAGATAGCCAAATATCCACTTGTCAACATACGCGTTGTAGTATTTTTCTATATTTCTTAGTTCAAAAGTTATAGAACCAAATATGCAAAATGTTACTTTCGACCACACTCTCCCCTATCCTTTCTCTGTGTACCAAGCTATATGCCTACTCAACCTACTTTCCCCAAAGATTATTTCAAATAAAATGCCGATAGATGATAATTGGAAATGAAATGCGTAATTCTTCTTCATGTATTTTTTCAAGCGAGTCAATCGCGCCATTACAAAAATAAAGGATGTTTATTTCATTCACCCCTTCTTTCTACTATTAAATTTAGAAAACACTGGTTGGCTCTAATTCTGCCCTCTGACAACTTTGGAAATGTTAGAATCATTCTTAGCTCGAAATAATAAAACTCATACACACACAAAATCCTCTTCTGTTGTCTTCTATAACGAAGAAAAATAATAAACCTACATTCCTCCAATTTTGGTAAACATAATAAAATCAATCGCAGAACTTCCAAGCATCATCTTCTACTTCATTTCTCATTCTACAAAATAAAACAATATAAAGTTTTGAGCAAAAAACACAATTGATGCCACCTGCAGCCACAAAATAGTTCTTTTCAAAACAAAAATAAATTACTTATTATTATTTTCGGGAAGCAGTGTGTAGGAGGGAGTTCGAGTTGCTCTTCCATTAAATTAAACTTGCACGTTTCACCAATTTGACTACAAAATTAAATCGAAGAAGAAACAGGGACGGATAACAAACAAAGTGCGACCCAAGGCAACACAAACGCACATTGGCACACCGGTACACGGTACACGCACAAGGAGCAACGACAGCAGCGAATTGAATTGGTATCACATTTTACAAATCAAAGACAAATCACACACTTGATATGCTTTCGGTATACGAATTCCATGGTTTGGTCCTTGTTGGCTTAAGGGAACTCAAACATTTTGCAAATGTGTGTCGTCGACATTTCAGCTTACCTCCATCTCACTCCTCATCGATACTTTGTCTCCGATTATTCGAAGTTTTAAAGGAATGTTTCAAAAGGACCCAAAGCAGCCCATACATGTTCCAAAGGAGTGTTTGGCAATGTGTGCAGGCAAAACGATTCTGGCCCTCATTTTAATTTGCCTCTCGTGTTCAAGGTTCAAAATGTACTTTTTTCGTTGGTTCTTTGATTTTGCTAGTTTTCTATTTTTCTTCTCAATATACAAACATTACATTCTTATAGCTTTGTGTACTTTTTACTGATTCTTTCACCTTTTTTTTTGTGCCATTTCAGCAAGAATGCAACGAACTTGGAAAAATTCCAACTGGCGATATCAAAGAAAGAGCTTTACCGTGAGAACGACACAGTTGTGGATGCCGTCATACGCGACATGGCCAATTTACCCATTCAGCACGTATGTAAGTACCCTCCCCCAGCAACTACCATTGTACCTATATATATGGTACGTACTATATGCCCTCACGCTCACCCCTATTATTCAAATTGTTTGCAAATTTGTTTCACCCTCATCTTTAAGCATTTGTGGGAATAGGAATCATATCTATATCAGGGTGTACGTAGACTTTCTTTTAGTTCTTGTAAGTCTATCGAGGTTCTTCGATCAGCTATCTATACGGAAATTCACTGCCAAGGGATTGGTGGTGCACAGGCTTCTAATTTGCCCGCCAAGTTAAGGTTCGTTATCGAAGATGTTATCGTCGTCTTTGACGTTTCCAATCATTGACGAAGGCGTTTTATAAAAAAAAAGTTTAGAAATTTCCGCCCTTTGGATGCGTTTACCTGCTTCTCTTCTTTCAATTACCAGTATCGATTTGAGCAAAAGAAAAAAAGGAAAATCTTTCTTATTTTGCTTTTAGAAAAGAGGAGGAATTTCGAACGCTTATAGTGAGTTTTTATTTTGTATGTAAACTGATTGTTCACATGCTATTTTGTTTGTGTGGGTGAAGACATGGACAATGGGGATGAAAGTTCGAAACATTACCTATATTCCCTTGACTTCTTCGACTCAAACCAGTTATATTTCTATTCCTAGCTGAAGCTAATAGTAAAACAATTACACTTGCTTCCAGCTGACTTTGCTCACAGTCATATTAACCTAACCGTCAATTAGCTCCGAACATAGGAAACTAATTTTAAAGTTCGGCTAGTCATTGTCTCAAAATACGTAGAATGGAAAATGATTTCTTGTAAATGTTCCTGCGTATAAAGTGGTTCTGTAATGGAAAACAAAGTAACCTTTTAGCTTATCGCTCGACTTGCATTATAGATGAGTTTGAAAAGTAATAATACTTTAGAATGTGTACAGTAGAACAAATTTTCGATGTCTATACCTGTTTCTTTAAAGCTGCAGTATATCACATCACATTTCAATTAAGCTATAACAGCCTAAATTGCATAGTAATAATGACATACGAAGGTTAGAAAGCAAAGAGCATATTTACCATACTTGAAAGGTCTTTCTTTTGAGCTATACACTACACATTTATATTTTTAGTGTGATGATGAACTGAAAGTAAAGTAGTGAGGATTATGTCATAAGAATAAAATAAAAAACGGTTGTTGAAGCGTACATACTAAGGTTGGTTCAATTATTGAGCGCACCTTCAGTAGTTTATTTTTTCTCGTTTTCAATCGTTTGATTTTGCCTTCAAAGTCATCAAGCTTATGCTCTCATTGAGCGCGTTCCTGGCACCTATCTTCGAAAATCTTAACTTAAGATTCTGTCACTTTTCCCTTGTAAAAAGTTTCAGATTTTCAGATGACAATTCAGATGATTTTCAGATGGAAAATCTTGGCTGAAAATCTGAACTTCAGATTTTACTTGTCAAAACAAGGAAAACAACATACATGACAATCGAACTTTACTCGGTATTCTTGGGTTATTTTTTTTTTTCTACAAGTTTTCGCTTATTTGTTGAATTGAAATTGATAATTATTGGTGTTTGGATATTCTGTTTT
Source organism: Melanostoma scalare (assembly GCA_949752695.1). Classification (NCBI taxonomy): domain Eukaryota; kingdom Metazoa; phylum Arthropoda; class Insecta; order Diptera; family Syrphidae; genus Melanostoma; species Melanostoma scalare. The sequence continues at coordinate 218,686,781 of OX456985.1, read as the reverse complement.
GTTAATTAATTTCAATAGTGAGTTTATCATCAAAGAAAATACATTTTTGAAAGCACACGATTTTCTTTTTTTTTCATTAAATAAAGTAAAATGAAAGAAATTTCAAAACTGCTCAACACAAATACTTTGAAGTCAAATTGTTGAACTTTAAACTGATAAATCTGTGTTTTTACAACTAATTTTACTACTAACTATGTAGAATCGAGAGGTGAATCACACTACCACTTTAAGACAAAAAAAAAGTTCAGATAGTCGTTCATGGACTGACAGGTCTCTTCGAACTATCGAAATTTGTCTTGAACCCGCCCATTGACAAACTTTTGAATACAGTTAAATAAATAAGTATACTCGTTTGCCATTTATTATCACATGAAGCTACCTGTATAAAAAAAACTTGAATACTCAACCCAACAAATCTTGGTGGCAAGGATCTGAGGTATTGAAAAAAGAATCTGAAAAGAAAAAAATATTACATTAATGTCGTTGCCAAAGAACATATCAACCACATGCTCACCTAATCTTTCCAAACTCGACGTTTAGTTTCCAATATTCCGAAACGTGTAGCTAAATAAAAACTTTCAATGTTGTGATAAACAATGATTCATAAATCATAATAAATTATAAATTGTTTTTATCTAAACAAATAAGTTTATTTAAACTTTCTTCTTCTTTTCATTTCCGGCGTTACGAGTAGTGATCTTGAAGCGATCACAACTCTCCCACTTTTCTGCTTCACACTAGTGATCCGCCTGTGGGGTAAGCCGCGTTGACCTCAGAAAGCGTCGGCAAGCCTCCCGGTTTTGGATTGTTCCATGTCTGAGGCCAACCAAATGCTGCTGTTTTTGCATTTGCTTGTACCAGGAGTGTTTTGGCCTGCGTTTTCTTTTTCGTCGCGAATTTGTTGAAACGTTGTACTATATTGCCTTTTGGACGGGGTTCTGCGGATCTCTCCTTTGAACATGACAATACCAACTGAGCCGGTCGTGCTGAATTTTGTCCCAGATGGTAATTTTGACATGAAGGCTTCCACGGATCTTAGTACTTCTAATTCGATCAAGCTTTGTTACTCCTGCTGTCATCCGAAGCATCTTCATTTCGGCTGCCGTCAATTTGCCCTCATACTTACATACTTACATAATAAAATATGTTTATTTAAACAAATAAAATAAATAGACCGTCGACACAGAGCAGAGAGTCCCGGGCCTAGCACATTTCTCTCAACCAAACCTTGTTGATTTTAAGGGACATACAGTTTTCTGCCGATTCCGAACAGCTAATCGAGAAGGTCCTTTTCTTGGCATGCAATCACTATCGGAGGAACTACCAATTCCTCGCAAAAGGCGATATCTGTGTAAAACAGATTTTTTTAAATCTAAACACCCCCGTAACAGGCTTCCATAAAAATAAATAAATAAATAGGGTGGCGCAACAGAGCGAGGAGCCGTTGGGCCTAGCGCATTTCTCACAACCATGCCTTGTGAGGAAATGGAGGGGACCTACAATTTTCTGCCGGTTCCGAACGGCTAATCGAGAAAGCGCTTTTCATGGCAATGAATACTAACGGAGGACTTGCCAATTCCTCGCGAAAGGCGATACCCGTGGAAAAAACATTTTTGCCTCTGTTGGGATTCGAACTCGAACCTCTGGATTAACAGGCGGACATGCTATCCATCACACCACGGGTACCACAGGCTTCCATACTAACCATTAAAGCACGGGCACCATTTCCTTTTTAAAAAAAAATCAGTTTTAAGTTTAGCGATGACGCGGCGTATCTACAAAGAGCTTGTTTCACCAGACAACTGATACGTCTTATAACTGCCGTAAAGATTCAAATGAACTATTTCCTTGACAAACCCCATGTTTTATCAAAAACTTCTATACAGTGCCAAAAGACTGGTAATGCTCTGCCAATTATGCCAGATTGTAAGAAACTTGCTATCTTGGATAACTACAATAATATGTTATCCTTCGTTTGGGAACCCCTTTTTCTTCAGTTGACCGTTGACCTCTTTTAGTGATTGAAATTCATTTAAATCGCGTATTATTCGTGCTGTCCTAAAACACACTGCTGGGAAATTGAATTAAGCTGAAAGTACGGCAACGTTGTCAGAATAATCTTGGTCGTGGGCATTGAATCTACTGAGCACTTTAATTGTGACTAGTGTTATGTAGTAGGATCGTCTACATCATACTTTCCCTATCAATGGCAATGGTTGTGAGAAATGTTGTAGGCCCTAAGGCTCCTCGCTCTGTTGTGCCACCCTATTTGTTTATTTATTTATAATCTACAATATGTTCTCTTGCACAAACCATCAAAACTAGACTTTTTGAAAGCATCCTCTATGAAATGGCTTACTGTAAAATCTTTCTTGTTGAGTGAACAATCAATTGCGCAGACAAGATTACAATAAGCCAAACAAATTAGGACAGATTTAGCTGTAGAACAGAAACAGTTCTGGAAAGGATCATTTTCAATAGGCAACGCTGGAGAGGTAAAATTGTACTTTTAGATGGAAACAGAGTTGACAATATGTATGTATTTATTATTTTTACTAAAATTTATTAAAATAGACGCTTAAAAACGACGAAATCGAGAGACTATATGAGACGTGTTTTCTGGGGCTGCAATCATTCGAGTTAAAGACACGATTTGGAGCAGAAAGAGGTGTAAGATTGTACACAATTGAACATTTTTATTTATCATAAACAAAAATTTTCGATTTGTGGTTACACTGTTCCAAAAGTTTCTATTGAAGATGACTGCAGCCAAACTGTCAACGGCACCAGACAAATCTTACCCAATTGCAGTTTTTTCTAACAATAGGGTCAGTGTGTTGTGGAAGTGTAAATGTGTAGGAAAAATATTGTTACTCAAATTTATTGTAGGATTGTTAAAAAAGTAACACTTTTTCAACTATGCAACGATACAAGACTAGTTCGTGAATACTCCTAATGTTTTTCATAGCTCGTTCAACAATCAGGCTAATACTTGTGGCGAGTAATGTAATGGCCATCGTGTTTGCCTGATACATGAGAGGTTCGGTTTTTTTTTGAAACCCAACAAAAAACAAAAAAATTTATTTTTAAATATGTATCACCTTTTGTGAGTACCTGGCAAATCCTCCGATAGTAGTTTCTTTGCCATGAAAAACGCTGTCTCGGTAAGCAGTCCTGAGTTGCCAAAAAAAATAGTAGGTTCCCTTCATTCCCCAGAAGGTATGGTCTTGAAAAAATGCACTGGGGCCTGGGGCTCACCGCTCTGTTGCGACAATTTTTTTTATATCTAGCTTTGAAGAACGTCTGAATGTTATATTCTTTCATTTAACAGTAAATTATTTTTCTTTGAACTTAGTGAAACCTTGAAACTCTCATTGAAATTGAATTTCACAGTCAAAATTAACTATTGCAAAAAATGTTGTTTCTGATTGTATTCCGATAAAAAAAAAACTTGAAAGCAATTTCTTGGAAGGTGAACAATAGGACATAAGGAACTCTGTATTTCTGCACAAAGTGTGTGGTCGTTTCATTTTAATTATGTTTTCAGATCCTCACGCATTGTAAAAGGTTGGGTTGTCTAGTATGAGACATGGGTCGACCTTAAGAAACAAATAAATCGGGGGCCAGATTCTATAAAAAGCGAAACGAAAGCGATCAAACGTTTTTCAATAGGAAAGACATTGCAAATCGTTCGCACACACGAAAACGTTTGTTCGGTTTTTACTTACAGAATGTCACCCCAGTTTTCTTCTTTGAACTTGTTCGTCCTGTCAATAAGCTCTTATGCTATTTTTTCCCATTAAGAAAAATAATGAGATTTCTTCGAAGAGATAGTTTATTACTTAACTCACTCTATAGTGGACAGTTAGGGTTTAGGGATGAACCTTGGCATCAACCAACATTTTTCGCAACTCCAAACTTCCTTCAGTTGTTCACCCTGCTCTGGTTGTGCTATGGTGATGAAGTCTTTCCTTACGCGATTCCTCTCCAACGTTCTTTCGAAAACCCTTTGAGCCAGAACTTTGATGTCTATCCACTCTGCATGTCCTAGAAATTGTGATCCTGCGATGCGTACTCTTCTAGCCTTGCAGTTCAGTTCGTACAGCTCGTTGTTGAATCTTCACCTCCACACATTTCAAATACGTGACAAAAGCTCATTCAGAGTATTCCTTATTCGAAACGACCATGGGCTTCCTCTTCCACTTTGATAGGGCCCATGCTTCCGGGTCATATAGCAAGAGTGGGAGGAGCAAGATCTTAGAACGGACTACATTGGTTTTACTAGAAACGATCTTATTTCTCGATTGCCATCTTAGCCCAAGAAAGCCGCGATTGGCAAGAGTAATTCCCAGTTTGATCTCCGCAGTGATTTTATTTTTCGTGTCTATACAGCGGATCCTGGGTAGACGAAGTCCTGCAATAACTTGAAGTTCTGTCTATTTATTCTGACGAGAGACAGTTTACAATGATGTGAAAAAATCCATACTATATCCAGCTAGCTTTTCTCTAATGAACTGTGACACACTTCGCCTCATGTCCCGATGAAAAATAAAAGTATTTTCTCACTAATTTAACAATTTTGTTTTTCAATTTCAGATCAAAAAGACGGTGGTACTCAGTTGAAACTGGTGATCGAATATACAAGCGAAATCAAGTCGTTGATGAAGCCTATGAGGTAAGAAACAGTTCATTTACTCTCATAAAAACTTAAACAACTAACACACTTTTTCGACCTATAAACCTCGTTAGTCCGTCCTAGTAGAAAAAATGTAAAAAGTTCTAGTAAAAAAAAGCTCACTCTCATCTTCGTCATCCTTTTCCTCCTTGAACAAGTTTTTTCACTTGTCCCGAAAGCGCTCAGAACAGCGAAATTTGGCTCGCGGTATCTTGTTCTATCCCACTCTTCCAAAGATGGCAACTTGTATATCCTCCGTTGAAAGAATGGTTTTTCCGAGCACTCTCCTTTTGGCTGCTCTTACAAGCTGGACAGCGAGTCTAGAGAACTAAATAGATATGATATCCGAATCATTTTTATTTCTAAGCGGTTTATTGAATTCAATATTGTCGTCCATCATATGCGAAGTCCACAATGCTCTATAAAGCTTTTACTTACAACGCTTCTTAGAATTTCTAAAGCATCTTGCCTCATCAAGCCGTTGATGTATGCAGTCGATTTATACTAAGATAGTCTTATTCAGTGCAGTAACTTTTAAATCGTGATTCCTCACCTTCACAAAATAAAATACCATTCCAGCAATTTGGATTAAACCACTCATGAACACACAATAGCCATTCCATCATAGCTTCAGCCCTTTTATTTCACTACTTATCCACACTGTAGCACTTCATTGTGTCTGCTCAGTTGACATTGTATTATCACATAGACTTAACATTTTCGATCGAAGGATTACCCATTTTTATCCTTTTCGTCATTTTTATTGTTGCCTTATAAGAAAAAAAAAAAGATTAAATAAAAGTAAAATAATTTTTTTCATCGATTTCTCTGTCAGTATCGTCCCCTCTTTGTTGTGAATATTCGTCAATTTAATTTCTGTCTTTCTTTTTTTTTTATTTGTTAATATCACACAGATTCCCGCGGGAGCAACAGACCTTGCCGAATCACTTCTACTTTACGGATTACGAGAGGCACAATGCCGAGATTGCCGCTTTCCACTTGGACAGGTAAGAACAAATATAAAAATAAAAAAAAAAAACGGTTGTTTGGATGATGGTTTGGGTAGGTATTTGTTCTGTAATTTAATCGAAACACTGCATGGGTGTCCCACCAAAAGCAAACAAACTGGTTGTAGGGATGTACAAAAGTCCTTTGTTGGAAGTAAACGACCAGACTATTGGCCTTTAATCGTCCTCGAATATTTTTTATTTTTGTGCAAAAAAAGTGAAATTTACAAAAATGTAGTTATAAATGAAAAAGGATTTATTGCTTTGCTATGCACTCGTTATGTCTATAGACATTACGGTCAATTCTGACATGGGAGGTCATAGGATTTGTTACAGAGACAGAGGAAATGCTAAAGCACTAGCTATACTAGTATGTCAAATGTTTTTTAATCACAATCATACTCGTAGCATACACGAGTAACGATGGAGTCTTGCTTTTGAACAGGCGTAGAAAATGTAATTTGACATTCTACGTCTGTTGTCCAGTGCGACTCGCAATTGATTTTGGTTGTAAATGAAGATGCATATTGGTAATTGTCTCTGAATAGTCTCATAGGACTTTAGCAAAAAGGATGTCATGCTCTACACAAATACTGCCAGTAGAATCGTGTTTCCATTCAAGTTTCCGGTCATTTCAACGTCATGTACTGTGTGTCGATTTTTTTGCATTAAAAGTAAAAGTTCTAGTAAATTAAATAAATAAAATCTTCAATGATTACTTAAGAAGCATGTATTCACCAATTAGTAAAATAAATTATTCAGAAACTTACCCACACCAATTTATTTGAAGAAACAATCAAAGAAAACTTTTTAATTTTTTTTTCTTCAATTTTGAAAGCTTTTACCACTCAAAATTGAATTTGAAAAAAAGCAATTTCACTTAACTTGCCACTACTTGGGATTGTCTGAGCTGGATTATCTGAAAGACTTGCGCTGCTTTCACTGAACCCTCCAAAACCATTTTACCCTATGTCTTTATTTCTCAACGTCAAAAACGGCTACAGTCCAAGTTTAGGTTCCAAAGAAACGTGTTTGAGAATCTGAAAAAGTTATAAAAATTTAAAACACGGTAGTAAAGTAGCTGTTTTTCAATCGCTGAAAATGAAGTTACATGAAACAATCTCTTAACGATGCAATCGATAGTAAACAAAATTGGACAGTAATCGTCAAAAAAAATTACGGAATCAGGGCTTTGTTCTCATTTGCAGCAGATAAAGCAGCATCGGCTTCAAGGAAAAGTCTCTAATTGGTTTTTGCTGACCTGTTTCTATTTACCATCTTAGTTAGAGCAACTACGGGTATCGCCTTTCGGCAAGTCTTCCGATTGTAAATTCATTGTTGTCGAGGACGTACTGGTGACACTTTGCTGCTGGTAGGGGGAAATATTAGCATGCACTCACCATTCAATAGCTTAATTAAAAATACAGAGAACGTATTTTATGCGACCACTATCGGTCGTAATTGTAATCAAATCAATTTTATTTATCAGTCTTCTTTTATATGTAAAATTTGCTGGCCTATTTCATATTATAATTTTCATACCCACGAGCCACGATACAACGCAATGCAAAATTTGATGACACATTTCATATAATTTTTTATACCAACGATAAAACGTGAATATGATCTCCATAATAACAGCACGGCATCTTTTGGTGACATGAGGCAGTAAACAAAACAGCCCAGATGCTTTGTCAGCACAAAGTATGTACGAACCTGTACAATATTGCCATGAAAATCGCTTTCTCGATTAGCCATTCTGAATCGGCAGAAAATTGTAGGTCCCTTCCATTCCCTCACAATAAAGGCATAATTGTAGCTCTGTTGCGCCATCCTATTTATTTACTTTGTTAGAGCAATGCTTTTGGAATCTCAAGTAACCTTTGTCGAACAGAGCCATCACTGATAGTTTACTCTTCGATAACTGTTTATCAGAGTGTTCCTCTTCTGGAGCCAGATTTGCTTGTTCAGCTTCAAGGCTTAATCCTGCTAAAGCAAAACTTTAATGACCAGCTGACCTTGAACGAACAATAGAGTACAGACTGTGGAGCCTTTTTTTCTAGAAATAGAAATGAATGGATAAACATCATATTCATTCTTAGAATGAGGAAGAAAGATCATGGGAAGCATTCGTTTGAGAAAAAACACTGTCGCTACCGGGGATCTTTAAAGTCAACTTCTGCCGTCTGTTCAAAGGCGGTAATGACATAAATGCTAGTCAGGTTGAGTTTCGTAGCTTGGTGATGACCATAAATGACGTCCTCCTGACCAAGGCAGTCCTAACTTTGAAGTTCAACCTTCCAGTTTCATATGAACGCCACCTTTGAGGTTATTTATGTGAAATTACAAACGCCTTATTTCCATCTACTGCAAAAAAAAAAGAATATTGCTACCCTACAACGAACGGTATGAGCTCTACTGACATGTAGAATATTAGGCCTTGCGAGAAAAATACACACCAACTCTCCGGGTCCGGGTCGACGGGTTTTCGAAGCATACTGAAGGGAAAAAGCGACAGGAGAAGACCTCTTCTTGAATGGTGCAATCAAGCTGACGAGGAGTTCAAAACAGGAGAGAACTAAGCTGAAATCGAAATTGTTGGTGAAAAATTTTGGTTCAGGTTCAGGTTCACCACCAGCTGTAATACCCACTTAACTAAGTAAACATGGATGAACATCCCAGCTGCGCTCTTCTTCATACTTTCTAACGCCACAAAGCGCATCAATAAGAGAAGTGTAAAAATCTTTGGTTGCAATGCTATCGACTGCATTTGAGCACCAATAAAGGTGGCTGGCACATATGAAAGTTGCTGCCTCCCGAGTCCGTGCCTCAGGTACAGTCGCAGTCGAAGAGACTGAAGGTGGCTTTAACGAAGGAAACCTGCGGAGAGAAAAAAAAACTTTTTGGTTCTTTTCCATCAGTTTCGTTAATCTTTTTCATACTCTTTGTCCCAAGAAGAACTACCGGCAGAGGACCTAATACGACCAGTGACCACCTTAGACAAACAATATACCTAACTGGTTAAATACACACACTGAGGTGCAAGATACGTGATAGGTTCGAGGTTTGAATCCCTACAGTCTTTTGCGATTTATTGGTAAGTCCTCCGATGGTTATTTCACTGTCATGAATAGCGCTTTCTCAATTAGCCGTTTGATTCGGTAAAAAATGTATTTTCTCTCCAATCCTCACGAGTTATGGCTGTGAGAAATGCGCTATGCCCCGTTCTTTTGCCCCACTCGTCTTATGTTTCTATATTTTTAATTTTGATCATCGTAAAGGACCTCAAAACAATTTTTACATCCAACGAAAATAACACCGAAACTCATACGTCAAAAGTCTCTATCCCAATCTTGTAAGTTGGTTCAATTAACATATCAGACCATAGAGATGGTTCTATTAACGTAAATAATGTCTCATTGTCATCTCAACTTGAACATTCGTGACATAAACAAAGTAGAAAAAAACACAAACTGACTGTTCATGTGCTATAAGGATATCTGTCTGAGGATTTATTTTTTCATATTTGCATTTCCACCTGTGCGTGTACGTGTGAAGCATTATTTTCACGATGACTTAATCGTATCGTGCGTTGTCGTCACATTGTTGTGTTAGGTTTGAAAAGAGATTGTTTTTGAGTAAGTAGGTAAGAGGTAGGTTTGCCGAAATTTTTAACTAAGAGCAGTTTGCCGTAAATCTTTGAAGATTGTACTTGTTCGTCCTTTTTTTGTGAACGTGAAATATTTTGTTTTTAGATATGATATTCGCATTATAAGCATTTCTACAGCAGACATTATTTGTATCATTATTGGCAATAATAATTTCTTTGTAGAGCTGCAGCCATCAGGATACAATTCATTCGAGTAGTCTTAATCGCTTAATCAATCAGAGTTCAGTTTGCTTTTCCCATTCATCATGTGTATACCTTCGACTGTGAGGCGATTAGCGTTATCATCTTTTCCGTTAAAAAAAACTCTACTCTCATCCTGCAGGTTTAATGACCTTACAACGAAAAGATTCATTTGTATAGTTAAAGGCTTAAATCAAAATCAAAACATTTCTTAAGCTTCTTCTATTTGAGTCCTTCCATTTTTTTGAGATTTGTTTGCTTTTTTTTTTGTCAACATAATTTTTATTTCACTTTACGATGAGAGAAATATTGTGAAACAATAAATTTCTCCAATGTTCTTGTCTCTTCAAATCAATGTCATCCCCTTATGCCTGGTGCTATAACAATACTTACTCATTTGAGGGTAAATAAGTTATAATCTTTTAAGTGTTTTCGAAAGATGCTGCAAGTGTTTTTTGAACATGTCTGCATTAATCTTCTCCCATTCAAAGATTACAAAGCAACTGAGTAAACACAAAACGATTTGTATGTTTTAATCCCAGATTTTCAAACGACATTCTTGCAACGGTCGTCCACATTGTAGAAGCATTTTCAAATAAATACCAACACACCATTCATGCTATACATAAACCTTTTGTGAAACGAGTTTTTTTGTAAGCTCTTTCATTTCATAACTTTTTTGTGAAACAAATTGAATTCCAATCGTCTGACAAATTTGTGACATAAATGAAATGAGAAAAAAAAAAAAATTTAAATAAAATATTCTGTCAGGACAAAATTTCAAAAGAAGAAGAGAAAAGGGGACCATATCCCTGGGACATAAGACAGAGAGACATGTTATAACTTCCTTAAGCCAACACACAGACATGTAAAAGAATAAACTTGAATAATTTATTTGATGAATTTTTAAATTTCATTGCTTGCTTCTTTCTCTTCCCTGATGATGGAATTTTGTGTGCTGCGAGTAGGTATAGCCATCAGGGTGCAAACCATACGGCGGAAGTTATTATGTAACCCTCACGACAACGCCAATTGATTTATGCGTCTTTGCCAAGGAGACCAAAAAACAGGCCCATGGGCGGTGGGCGGTGAAGATGTGAGGGAGACTGAGAAGCTGCTATAAGAATACCGCACCACACAGGAAGGTGTTGGCCAAACTTGGTCCATTATGCGGTAGAAGGACATTATTCTCCGTCTGTCATCGAAAAGCGACGAGCACTTGTCTTTGATACGATGCGATGGAACAAGGAAGGCGAGGCTTTTGTGCAAAGCTGTTACTGTTATGGTGCAGGTGAATTAATTATTCCAACGATGTTTCTCCCAACAAGGAACAGTGGAGATTAAAATGAGATGATGAGTGTCATCATTTTGGCTCTTTGCTAGTTGTTTGGCAGGACAATCCTTGTGATTTATTATTTGCAATACAATAATGTAATCGTAAATTCTATTACCAGCTAAGAATAATGTTATTTGTTTCCTTATTTTTTTCCTTTCTTTTCTTGTAACGAGACAAGTTTAGATCAGGGCCATGCGGCGGACGGATGTGATTTTGGTTGGCTTGATTTGGCTTTCCTTAAGGGTGGAATGGTTAAGGAAACCGCTAATATTGGTGTAAATTACGTTATTCAAATTATTGTTATTAGAGGTATCTATGGGGCCCATAAAATATGGAAAGAGATTTATGGTGTAACTGTTATCTGTAGGTCTTAACATAGGCTGTAAATTTTTATGTCTTGTTGTACCTGCACATAAAATTGGGTGTCATTTAAATGGGTGGCTTTATGGCTTTGAAATCCATGCAAACTAGAAATTAGACTTTCATACCGATGATTGATGATGGTATTCGTGACACCATGAATCATTACTTTGGTATTGAAGATATAGCACATGCTTTTGAACTAAAGCTGAGGCGGGAGTCTCCGAGGTATTAAAAGTCACGGTGTGCACCAATATAAGAGGCGTTTTAAGTTTCTTTATCTTCAATTTAGTACTTGTTTACCTGCTAGCAGATCATTTACAGAGCACTACAGTACGTCAACTACTCTCTTCTGAGAATGGAGCCATCATAAGCGAGTTTTGCACATTCTATGATAAGCGGACAAATGCAACAAAATCTGCACTTGGTTGGCCGCAGACCGAAAACAATCCAAAAGGATTGCTGCTTACCTCAAAGTTTGATAATTATTGTGAAGGAAGGAGATGACATCTCTGCAGTGGGCTTTGCAGATGATTAATCTACCTTTATACAAGATTCATCAAAAAGATTATATCAGCTTTGAATACAATGTAAAACTCGAGCTCAGACGAACACTTCTCGGTCAACCTTCATTCGGCCATTGTTCCATTCACAAAAAGGGAAAAATTAAGTCTTCTAATACCCCCTCTCTCTATGGTGAAACAATACCATTCCCAAGTCAAAGTAGTACCTTGGGATCACACTAGACAGCGAACTATCTTGGAACCTACTGCTAGAAGGCGTCTCCAAAGTTCCTATGGACTTGCCGCAGCATATGCACATGCAGGATATAAATTGGGGCCTGACACCCAAAATCATGTACGACCTAAAAACGTAGGCAGTTCGTATCTTTCGTCAAGGGCACATCGTCTCGAACCCAAACCCGGAGGAATACCCTGCGATGATCGATAGTCTATGTAGGAAAAATTGAAACCTTAAGTTGGTGCTTGAATGTTTCCATTACCGTATACAACTTCAAACTCAAACTCTCTATAATCATTGCTTATAGGAATTAGACAGCACTAAGAAATACTTTAAGAGGCAAGATCCAGTTTGGTACACTGACGGCTCAAAAGGAACCTGGCGCAGTGTACGTTTTTTCAGCCACTCTCTTAGAACGAACTTTTTAGTAAGTCTTGGTTGTCATTCGCTCATTTTCTAGGTCATTGTCATTGAGTAATGTACAAGTTAAGTATAAAAAACAGCACAATCTTCATTTTGACAGCCGAGCTACCCCAAAAGCACTGAGTTTACCTGTGATAATATTCAAACTAGTTGCGGAAGCATTTATGTTACATTCCCAATTAGCAAAGAATGACTCCGTTATCCTAACCTAGATTCCAGCACACAAAGGCTGTGATGGTTATGAAAATGGCTAAAGCCGTTCAGTCGGTCCTGAACCATTCTGTGATGTTAATAAAAACCACTTCAAATACACAGCCAAGAACATCCAATTGAAAGAATCCAACTAGGCTCAACGTTGTCAAACCTGTTCAAAACTCTTATGACAGAGTTTACTCAAAATTCCTATTAAACCGCAATAGGAAAATCCTCAAAACTTTGACCGGCCACTGTTCTCTTAAAAAATATCTGCAGCAAAGCCAGGAGGCAGTCTCTTTCTGAAGACTATGCCTTATAAATAAAGAAACATATTTCTGCACATCATTACAGAATGCTCAGCACGTTTCGGTCTTAAAGCACGGTCACTGTGCCCTTTTTGATCATCCTCTGCGGATAAGCTTGAATTCATCCCCACAAAATATTATTGTCTTCTGATTCAAATCAGTAGGAAAGGAACAGCTCTGAAACCTCCCATAGGTTGGCACAATAGATTTTATCGCGATAGATTCAAAATGTTGTAAGCTTATGCTTCGAAAATGAAGACGGCATTCGCCCATTAAGGCTTTTTTAAGGCGCTTTTAGACGATCATTTCAGTTTCAGTTTCAGTTAAGGTATCAGTTAAGCTTTCAGTTAAACTTATGTCTAAATGCCAAAAACTGAAGGTTTTAACTGAAACTTCACTGAAACTAAGACTGATGGAATTCCCATAAGTTGTTAGTTCAGTTATCAGTTGAATTGACTTTCGGCTTTCACAAGCAAACAGAAAGCTCAGCTGAGCACCACACTGACGTTTGAATACACTGTCCATTTTAACTGAAATGACAATGAACTAATAGCTGAACTGACAACTGATCGTCTAAAGGCCCTTTTAGACGATCATATCAGTTTCAGTTTCAGTCGAGCTATCAGTTAAGCTTTCAGTTAAACTGATGTCTAAACGCTTAAAAATGAACTGATAACTGAACTGACAGCTGATGAAATTTCCATTAGCTTTCTGTTCAGTTCTCAGTTTTCTTTCTGATTCTGTTTTTCTCAAATAAAAAAATGCTCAACTGAACATCGAACTGACGTCTATTTATTTACACACTGAACTGAAAACTGAACTGATAACTGAGCTGAGAACCGACCGTCTAAAATTGTCTTAAAAGCTTAACTGATAGCTCAACTGAAACTGAAACTGAAATGATCGCCTAAAAGGGCCTTTAAGACTCAAGCAGAAATGACGGGCCTTAGCTTGTCCTTTATTACTCGAAGTAAAAACAACTTGATGGCTTCCCAGGTTTCAGAGTTCAACTTGCGTGTTTTTCCATACGCTTGGTTCATACATACGATATACCTTGTACTTATGGTCGAAGTTATAATACAAAAGGAGGTTGTTGACTCATCTTATAGATCTCAAAGATCTCAATATACATAAATCCGCTGCTCAAGATGGTATCCCCGCCGTTATTCTGAAGAGGTGTTCTTCTACGCTGGCAAAACCACTGCGTAAACTTTTCCATTTTTCCTATTCTGCTGGGATTTTTCCGAGCAGATGGAAAACTGCATTTGTTCAGCCGGTCCCTAAAAAGGGCGAATCTTCCTCCCCTTCCAATTACCGTCCAATTGCACTATTGTCCCTTCTTTCCAAGGTCATGGAAACGTTGATAAACCGTCAACTTATGAAATATCTTGAAGAACGAAAGTTTCTTAATGACCGTCAGTACGGCTTTCGTAGCAAACGGTCCACTGGTGATTTGATGGCATATCTCACCGAAAAGTGGAACCAATTTCTACATTGTTTTGGAGAAAGTAAGATTATTTCACTTGATATTTCTAAAGCATTTGATAGAGTTTGGCATCATCGATGAGTCTTTTCTTCGCTGGATTAGAAATTATTTTTCCGACCGTTCAATACAAGTTGTATTGGATGGCTTCAAGTCTGATACCCACTTCATAGATGCTGGTGTGCCCCAGGGCTCCGTTTTGTCTCCGACTCTCTTCCTTATTTTCATCAATGATCTCTTGTCTGAAACTTCTAATCCGCTTAACTGTTTTGCTCACGACTCGAACCTCAGCTTTTCATATTCGTTTCCAAATTCACGTCCCTGCTCTTCGGATGTGGAACTAGAACGGCTGCGTATGATAAGCTCATTGAATTCTGACCTTGACAGCATTGTTTCATGGGGTCTTATGAACCGAGTAGAATTCAATGCTTCGAAAACTCAATGCTGTCTCTTGTCGTTGAAGCTTAACATTCCCCCATTGCCATTATTCATGAATGGTACCTGCATCCAAGAAACCGAAAAGCTGTCAGTACTTGGTATGTGTGTAAACGATGATCTTCGTTGGAGTGACCACATATTTGATGTCGCCAAAAACGCTGCTAAATGCTTAGACTTCTTGAGACGATGCAGGAAGTTCTCCACCCCTTCTGATCTGGCTACAATTTATAAGGCCTTCATCCGCCCAAAACTGGAGTATAACTCCTATATCTTGCCAGGTGCTCCTCAAACATCTTTGCGCCTACTTGATAGGGTACAAAATAGAGCGTTAAAATTGATAGGTGATAGTTCAATTGTAGAATCGATTGATTCTCTTGGACATCGTCGAAACGTTACCTGTCTCAGGCTCTTTTATCGCTTTTTTTTACAAACAGTGCTCTAGTGAAATAGTCAGTTGCATTCCTCCCCTGAAACAGTTTAGCCGCAACACCCGCCTCGCTAGGAATGCTCATCAGTTTTACCTTTAGCCCAACTTAGGGCGTACAGTCAAGTAAAGAGATTCTTATTTTATTCGCACCATCCGAATGTGGAATGCTTTACCTGGCTCTGTATTTCCCCTGCATTACGATTCACAAAGGTTCAAAAGCAATGTGCATCGGTGTCTCCTATTTTATCCTCTCCTATTTTCCTAAATGCTCGCACTGTGTTCTATAAAATTTTAAGGATATTCATAACCCCTTGATGTGCGCGCTAATTATAAAAAAAAAAGAGATTGAAAAATTCCAGTAAATTTAAAGTCGTATCACAGAGTTTCATGAATTATATTTTTAAATCTTCATCTGATTGAATGTAAAAGAAGTTGCAAATGTTGCACACAAATAGAAAACCTACAACAATTTTTTAAAGTCTCCTCATGTCCTTATGAAGCTCAATGTCAAACCATGATGGAGTGAAAAGCCAACATTTTGAGGACCATTTTATAACAATTTCAATTCAAACATGACCACCGCGATCCTCATCCGCAATAAAACTATTACGTGAAAATAGCACTTAATCTTCAACTAGTGCCTTAGCTTTTACACCAACCCAAATATAACTGGTAAAAAAAACTATAAGAATGTTAACGTGACCATTTGCCAAACTCCTCTCTAATTATTGTCTTATGTGGCGAAATTATTCTTCCACTTAACCCGCACATAGTGTGTCAACCGCACACTGGATCTCGTATGCACTTAATAGTCTTGCAAAGAGGTCTTTCTCCTCCAAGAATATCCACAGCGCGGTGCGGCGGGGCTGTATTATAATTTTCTAGAGTAGAATTCTAACCTATAAATATGTAAATACCGCTGCATAAATCATCGCCTCTACTTGTGCGAGCAGCAAAAAGCTACGCTCACCAGTCTCTTTAGACTTTAACCCCTAGAGTTGTATACCGTTTGTATTTATGTTTTAAGAAAGTATAGGGAAACTATGCATCCCTATAAAATATTTATATTCACCCAACACTGTATTTTTGTTCTTTTGCAGGCTCATGGGATTTCGTCGTGCAATGCCAGTAACCGGTCGCCTATTAAACATAACCACAGATATTTACCAGGTTGCTGATGATAATTTACTAAAGACATTCTTTGTATCTCCGTCCAACAATTTATGCTTTCACGGAAAATGCTCATATTATTGTGATACATCGCACGCCATCTGTGGTAATCCGGACACACTCGAGGGATCCTTTGCGGCTTTTCTGCCAGCGTTCGAGCAAACGCAGCGAAAGGTAAGAATAATGTTGTACATTAGAAAATTATTATTATACGTCGTCGTTGGGAATGGTGGACGCAGAGAGAATATGGGTGGGTAATGATGATGCTATTATAGTTACTGCCATCGCACACTGGTGTCGCCGACGCGACGGCCGCTTGAAAATCATCCTCACACAGAACATCCTAAAAAACTGAGTGGTGTAAAAATGTCTGCAAAATAGTTTTACCGCATTTTTTTTTCTTTTTGTTTCTACAACCTGCAGAAAAGTCTTTTGTTCGTTGTATGTCGCCGGGGTGTAATATTGTATTAATTTGCTAAGTTGGCCAGAATAGCGAGAAAACCGGCAAGGAGTCGGTGTTAACTTTTTTGTTTTCTATTCTTTTTGTATCCAGTCTGCTGCGTCTTATGACATTTTGATGTGATTAAAATGCTAATTTTTAAATATTTTTCCTCCAACATATGAAAAAAACTCTTTTTTCTTTGAAGTCAGCAACAAAATGAAAATGTAATGTCTGGAGGTGTGGGCGTCAAATTTAATTTTTCAGAATATTTTTTTGCCTTTTCTTTTTTTATTTTAATTGGTCACGATACACATCTTCGCGAATGGAGTATATGACTTGGTCAATGAGCTTATTGAGATTTCAAACCCGAACGGAATTGAACACTTTATAGGAAAAAATGTAAATAGTTTAATCAAACTAAATAAATGAAATTAAACTTAAACTTAAACTAAAAATATGTTATGTTCGAAGTCCTTATTGGTTTGATGTTTGATGTTTCCATTTTCACGAATGGTTCCACCTGGTTTCAACTCTCCATTGTATTCCTTCGCCCTTTCAATATTGTTCTTTTAAAAACATTGTAAGGGTTTCCTCTAAAGGAGTGGTCGAAACCATTCGTTCTCTCTTTTTATGTGAGATATTTTCATTCAAGAAGCATATCCTACATATTGAAAGAAATACGATAGCCTTCGGTGCTTTCCGAGCCAATCTATTTATTTATCGGTATACACAATCTTTTTATCGATTTCAAGGCCGCGTAGCGTATGACAGTGTTTACAGACACGAGCCGTACAGAGCCATGTCTAGTTTCGCCATCCCTTCAAAACTCGTTCGACTATGTAGGATGACTTTTGTGAATTCACGCTGCTCCGTCAAGGTCGGTAAAGAACTCAATAAGACCTTTGATGTTGAAAAGGCTTTCGACAAGGCGACAAACTGTCATGCGATTTCTTCCAAATCATACTTGAAAAGATTATTCAAAACTCAAACGTCAAAACCAGAGAAACAATCTTTCAAAAGTCTTTACAATTACTCGACAACGCAGACGATATTGACGTAATGGCGTGATGTCATAGGTGCTTTTGCGAGCATTGAATCAGAAGCTCAAAAAAAGAGGTTTGAGGGCAAAACCTAGTATTTATGCTGTCATCAAACACGGACAGAGAAAATCGCAGAACTAGACAAAACGTTACAATAAACAGACATAACTTCGAGGTAGTACAGGACTTCGTCTACCTAGGATCCGCTTATAGTTACGGATAACAACATCTGTGCGGAGATCAAACGGAGAATAACTTTTGCCAACCGTTGCTTCTATGGGTTACGAACCCAATTGAGAAACAAAACTTTCTCCAGAAGAACCAAGGTAACCCTGTATAAGACCTTGATCATCCCAGTCGTGCTTTACGGCACTGAAGCTTGGACCATATCGAAAGCGAATGAGGAAACCCTTGGTCGTTTCAAAAGAAAAATACTCCGAATGATCTTTGATCCCGTATACGAAGACAATATGTGCGGAGAAGAAGATATAACAACGAGCTGTATGAGCTGTACCGTGACATGGGCATAGCCAGAGGAGTACACATTGTGCGGCTACGTTGGTTGGGCCATGTAGAGCGGATGGGCCCAAACGCTCCGAGTCGACGGGTTTTCGAAAGCACATTGCAGCGAAAATTGCGGAATTGCAAACCCCGTTTTCTAATGTTGTTTCTTAAACTAAGCAACTTTTTTATAAAGCTGCCCCTCCCGTCTCAACGGAGGAAGATCGATCGTCCGCTATACGATTTTTTTCTTGTCTTGACTTTGTCGCGGTAAAATTTACCGCTACAAAAAGTATCCTTCAGATCCTTTCACATATCCCTTCCTCTTCTTCGTTTTTGGGTGTGGCTGCATAGTTCTGGGAGAGTTAAGGGCAACCAAGGTTCCATCAGCCTATGGTTTAATCACCCAGCATTCTGCAAAAACATCCCACGTAGGTTGCTGTGGCAAAATCGGTCAAAGCTAGATCAGAAGAGGGACAGGCGGTCCCTCTTCGGACTTTGATGAACGTGCAGACGCCCGTCTCACGAAAAATACTAAAGTTTTCCAATTGAACCTGGCAAAACAGACAAGACAACACAAAAACACTCACCACAAACATCAATGGTAGATGATCAATTCCTACCCAACGTTTTACGTCACTTTGACAAAATTGGTATGGCTTTCTGCCCAACATAAATTTACTATTATCTTTTAATTAAAATTAAATTGATATTGACATCAAGGAAGAATCACTTAAGGCCTCAACCCATAGAATCCGTTGCGTCCGTTCGCTCTCGGATTCACCTGACAGCTCGATTAAATACACACGATCTTATGAGAGGTGACCCATAAGCATCGGATGCAACGGACGCAACGCAAAAAGTAGCCCAACTTTTAACTTTTTGCGTCCGGCAGAAGAGAGACATGCGCAGTAAGAACCAATTTGAAATTTTCTCTCTGATGACATGCGCAGTAAAGGCCCCAGCCCATAGAACGCGTTGCGCGCGTGCGGCACCGCTTCCAACTGACAGCCCGATTAAATACACACGTTCTTATGAGAGGTGACCCATAAGCACCGCGAGTAACGCGCCGAACGCGCCGAGTAGCCCAACTTTCTACTTTGCCGCGGCTCTCACGCGGTGACAGAAGAGAGACATGCGCAGTCACAACCAATTTGAAGTTTTCTCTTATATGGAAAAAAAGACAATGGGCGCGTTCAAGAACCTATCGGATAGCCTATCTCGGATAGCCGTATCTTAGATACATTTTTGAACGATCGACAACAGACAACAGCTGTGAAATATTAAAATTCGATTTTTGAAAACAGAAAAACATTCAAAATATCATTGCTAGACGATTATAACTTAATTTTTTCGATTTCCCACACGTAAACGACAACGACATGCTATCCGGATACGATTCTTGAACGCCCCATTTTGACTAAATTTATCTGTCAAAACACCGCAACGGATTCTATGGGTCACCCCCATCAGTTGCGCGCGGCAATAGATACCCACCGAATCAGTTGCCGCGCCGCTCCTACCGCACGCAACGCGTTCTATGGGTCGGGGCCTTAAGAACCAATTTGAAATTTTCTCTTCTGCTAACATGAGTGGTCTTGTTGAGTTGAGACACCGCAACGGATTCTATGGGTCACCCCAATCCGTTGTGTCCGGCAAAACTCACAGCTGTCAGGTGAATCCGGCAGCGAACGGACGCAACTGATTCTATGGGTCGGGGCCTTTAGAGACGTGTTTCCGATTTCATTCTCATTTCCTTTTTCTTACGATCTGGACGAAGGTCTACGGAAGTATGTCGAGCTTTTAAACTTAGCTCCTTCTGTTCTTCGTTCTCCTGGAAAATATCTTCTTTGTATTTTAGTTTGGGACGGTTTGGGCTGGGGACTTTGCGCGAATGAATTAATTTTTTTTTTTAAATCTTTCTTAAGGGGTTGAACTCGTCCACTAGGCTACTGGTGATCACATCACCTGAACGCAAAGGACCGCGGGTAGTTGATTCGTGACATCTCACTCGCACATCCTAGCATATAGGCGGAATGCTGCAGTAAAAGTGAGACCGAACAACACCACGCTTAAAGGTCTGACGAGGATGGCCGCATGGCCGATGCCGGATGGTGGAGAAAAACCCGCCATCTTGATAGTCTCTTGACTTTTTGGAGGTGAAAGGAAAAAGATCTAGGAGAAGCTTGCGGAAAATTATAGCAATTTTTTTTTAGAGATACAAGAATTTTCTTTTTGGCGATATTGCACTAAATTTACGGAGAGGCTAAATTCCAGTTGGGAATTTCGAGGAAAAAAAAACTTGGAGGTATACGGAGAAGATATTTCCTCATGGAGTTCAGGATAGTCAGGATAGTGACATATCAGGGGGGAAGCTAAGAATTTTGTTTTATTTCTTATTTTTTTGGACTTCGAAAAATCCTTCATTTTCAAGGATTTTTCGAGTAGTTTTAGAGTCGCCTTATTTGGGCAAAGACTTAGACCCGCTAGGCCTTCGTTGTCCTACAGTTTTCCTTTTCCGAGATTGCGGGACTCGCGACCGTTTTACTTCATTCTATCTCTTTTCTTCTCATTTCGGAAACTTTCCTCACGTAATTCTTTTTTGTGTTGATATTTTAACTTTTAAACTTTCTAAACTTTTCTTTATTTCGAGAATTGGCCTCCTGCCATCCTCGAAAGAAAATCTGTACTTCTCTTTTACATTGAAAAGATTCTGGGTTTTAATCTAGCTTTCGGCCACGGTTTTCTAGACACCCTATAAATACAATAAGACTATTTAAACTTCCTTTTGGGAATTCAAACACATCTTCTTTTTTTTCTTCTTTTTTTAACGTTAAATTTACCCCTTCAAAAATTTTCTGGCGCCCACAATTTTTAGGACACCCTCTGTCCTCTAAATTGGTGAACTTATTTATTACCATCTATTATTATCATCCAATTAATCGCTCCTTTTACTAATTCATCTATCTGCTTTACCTTACCGAATCAACCTATCGAACACACCCAGCTGAGCTGGTCGCGGTGGCAGCATACATTTGTTGCTGGATGCACCATTGTTTTCTTGCCGGCATTTCCATCTGTCATTCTTTCGTGTTCATTTTAAATTCTTGTCGCACGCCAGCCGGCTGTGCATAATTTTAACCTAATCTTATTTTATTTTGATAGTACGCGGTATTTAAGTTCTCGTTATCAACCTTATCTTTTTCTTAATAATCAAAGCATTAGGTGTTATAATACTGAAATCCATTACGAGGAAGTGTCGGAGAAGAAAACGGTGCAACAACTTGACCTAATGCAGAACACCCTGTATAGCATAATATGTATAGAAATTGTTGATCAAAAAGTAGGCGAAACAAAAACAGTTTTACCTTTAGTTGCCAATTTTCCCTCTTCCTCTCACATCATCACAAAAATTGTGATTTTTCCTCCAAAACTAATATCTGAAAAATAAAAAGATGAGGAATCTTTGAATCATTTTCCATCCGTTTCCTTCTTTTGAAATATCATCTGGTCCCTTCCGTGAGACAACTTTTTTCCCCTAGTGTAACCAGTCTCTTAGTGTTAGTGGCTGTATGAACAAATTAAAGGTGATCCAATATCAGGGTG
This sequence comes from Melanostoma scalare, assembly GCA_949752695.1. NCBI lineage: Eukaryota > Metazoa > Arthropoda > Insecta > Diptera > Syrphidae > Melanostoma > Melanostoma scalare. The sequence goes on along the minus strand of OX456985.1, from coordinate 218,664,782 downwards.
GTTAGCAACGTGCAAAGGGCACAAAAAGAACAAAAGTAACGATATCGCTTCAAACAAACCTATTTGCATTATTATTATTTATGCTGAGTTAGCATTGTCTGAAACCCTTAATACTAATTCAACAACCTTTCCTCACAAACTGAGTGTAGACTGCAAAGTTAACTGATTTCAGTAAAAATAACTTTAACGATACATTAAACCAACACAAAAGGGAAAAGCAACCTAACATTTAGAGCAGATCACTACCAGAGCTGATGTTGCGATTCCACTTCCACTTCACGAAATCCCATTGCCATGCCGTAGCAAAAATAAAAAAAAAAACCCTAAACAAAAATAAAAGGAATCCTTTTGGTCGCCCTCCAAACTATCTAAAAGAGGATTTCAACAATAATATGCACAACAATACCGGTGTGCCCGCATTTTATTTTCAAATCTCGAACCAGTAGTTGCCCTAGACCACAGAGAAAGAGAGAGAGAGCGAGAGATAGAATAAATGTTCTAGGATAAAAAATAAAAAAATTGTTGAATAAATTATTCTTTGTATAAACCAGTCGCCTACAATGCAGCAATGTAACGGATGCATTCCACTTCTCGTTTTTTAGGTACCTACATTTAAATAAGTTACATCCACCTACAATGATCCTTGCTGGTTAGGAAGCGCAACTTTGACCTATTTGAAAATGCAGAGGTTTTTTACAGTGTGGCTGGGTATTTTTTTATTTTTTTTTTTTTTGTACTTTGTCGATAGTTTTTTTTGTGGTGCCAAAGGGTGAGTTTTTTTTTATCTCCTTACTGCATTTAAATAAAGTCTTTTTCAACACAAATCTCATTCGTACAGACAAAGGTGAATGGCTGAAAGAGACTTTAAGGACCTCTTTGAAGAATTTTTTTTATTTTTGTATTTTATTTTTTGTCTATGTTCCTATGTATATGCTTGTTTTTGCTTTTCTGGTTGGCCTTTATGTCTGTGAAAACGAAAATATGCAGAAGAGATAGGTATCCTTCCCGGGCATCCTTCACTTGGCAATTAAAGAAGCTTTGATTTTTTAAAATTCAATTTAAAGTCTTTTTCGTTTGACTGTGTACCAGGAAGCAATTCTCTTTGTATAAAAAGGCTCAGTTCTCAAAAAACTTGCTACCGAAAAAATAAAAAGCGGCAAATGCGTTTAGACAAAAAAAAAATGGGGATGATAAAATTATTATATTCCTTTAGGGTGTGTCGTTGCCCTCATAAATCATTAAGCCGCTACTGCCCATCGTAATTTTGGGGTCATTATCAAAAGCCGTAGCCTTTTGTCTTTCACTTTTCGTCTCGTTCTTTTTTTTTTTTGTTTTAATTAAAATGCAAATGGCTTTTATTCTTTCTTGTTTATCTCTTCTTATCCCAAAGTTTTAAGCGCCTAGTGAAATAAAAATATGAACCTCCATCGGGGAGAGATTGACAGTAGCAAAGTCTGGAAACAAAGGAGACGCTTTTAATCGAAATCTGATATCAACAAAGTTTTAAATGTTCTTCTTTAATTTTATGTATATCAAGTTTACCTATTTATTTTTGCAAAGGTCACATTGAGACGCAATTAAATGTTCACTTAAAAAATTTCAGCAACATGATCTGGCGACATAGAAGCACTTGAGAAGTTTTTGAATTTTAATTGTAGTGCAAACGCGTGTATAATTTACATAGACCCGAAGCCTTAGCCGGCCGAAGCGAATCGATAAACATTTTCAAAGGAAATAAATTATTCAATTCATGGTGGGGTAAAGTTTTCTTATTTGTTTGCTTTTTGTTGTTCTTTTTTTGTGTTAAGGCACTTGGACGTGAGGTTAATTAGTTTAAATTTTACTCCACTCGCTTCGCTGTTGTGGCCTTAGTCCTGGAATATTTTGTATATATGTATTTTGTAATCCAATGTTGCTTTAATGCTTGAGGCGATTCAGATTAAGTTACCCGAGAAAGTGGATCTTTCTGTACGCTTCACATATTCCTAGTGGACCAACACTAAAAGACTCCTGCAGAAATAAAACATAGAATCTTTGATTGAAGTAAACTCACTCTCTAACATCGTAATATTGAGTGAAGTTAGCCGGCTGGTCTGTTGTTTTCAAATGAAATTGCACATAAGCAATCACGTGTGAAAAACATCACGTGTACTTAATGGAGAAGTTGTAGTAAACCATACCTTTTGATAATTTATTACGTTACGTTGCAACGACAGTTTTCAATAGCATCAAACATAGCTATTCACCGAAAAGTGGCTAAAAAAGCCGTAGATAGACAGGCTCCTTAGTAATCGCTTGCCTTAATTTTATTTCTTCAAAAATTACTTCAACTTCTTAAAGTTTGATATTAAAAGAATCCAATTCAATTCAACTTCCGGTGTTGGAAAAACAGTTTTATATTAGCTGGATACCCATTTCAATTCTGCCATCCACCTTTTCCCTTTGCTAATACAATACACAATAATATTTAATAGCTTTGTTCGTATTATTTAAATAATAAATGAACCGTATAATCCTGAATTGGTTTTAATATTCAATTGCAGGTCTGGAGACATCCTTGGAGACGATCCTATCACAAGAGAAGGAAAGCCCAATGGGAGACCGACGCCGATTACTGCACGATGGTAAGTCCATAGGAAAAGGTTTTGTATTTGTGTACGAACAAGAGCTACTGGTTGCTCGTTGGTGTTTATTCTTCTCTTTCTTTTTTATTTTTTTATTTTTTATTATGATACCGATTGTTAAGTTCTCGTTTTATTGCCCCAAGAAAGGATCCAGACAGAGCTCAATTGAATGAAAAACAAGCTTTCTCTCTAATATTTCTAAGGCCGTTGGGTACCAATCTTACAACTACTTTGAGCGTGCAACCATGGCAAATGCTAAGGCCATGCAACTCCTGAGTGGTGGTGCACTATGATATTTAATGCTATTACGATGAATGAATGCAAACAAGTAATAAAAATCAGAATAAAAAGAAAATTTTAAAATAGAGTCCTTTGAAATGAAAAATGCTTCCTTAATAATAATTAAGAAATAAATCCAAGCTTAAAACAAAGAGTAGCTAGTACACTTAAGGAACGGACTTGGGGTGGATAAGCCATTTATTTTCAAACTATCGAAAAATTCGTACACAACATTTTATTTGATGATAGTTTAAGAAAAGAAAAGTTGATAGTTATGGAGAGTTTTTACGCAAAAGTGATTTAGAGTAAGATTCTATCTGGAGACAAAATTTGTATGGACCCAAACAACAGAAAGAATATCAAAAACAATCTGTTAAATTTTCGGCAATAAAAAAACATGTTTGACCCTAGTTTACGTTTTGGGGTTCGCGCGAACCCCAACGCAAGTTTGAATGCTTATAACTTTTTTCTTAATCATATTTTCGACCTGGGAAGAAAACTCAGTGAACGAATTTCATTTTTCTTTACGTTTTTCATCGTATTTTCATCATAGCGATTTAAGATAATTTTCTGGAATTTTTTTCTGAAAAAAACCCACAAAAAAAAATTGGGGTTCGTGCGAACCCCACTATGGTTCCGGCTTGTTATGACAGCTTGAAATAGCCTTCGCAAGATTGTGTTGTGTTGGTAATAAAACGATCTGTTTACATATTTGGTTTTTGAACATAAGATACCAATGCCATTCTCTGCAAAAATCCAAAAATGAATGAAGTGGACAGTACTGATCTGATCTGGCACGGTCAATTCAATTCGTTCAAAAGTATTGCAACAGGCTGGAGAGTGTTTGTCCTGGCTGATAAAATTGAGCTCAGCGACCAATTGAATCGTCGAAACGGAGGAAGATTCAGATGTTCAAAACGTTTAAAATTCATCACGGCTCGAAGAATTGATGCACATTGATAGTATCCCAAATTAGATGTGAATACAAATACAACCCCAATTTTTTTTATTGCATTATTTGTTGTGCCGTAAACTAGGGTTAAGACCCAAAAAAAGTTGCCAAAATTTGCAGGACGATAGTAAAATAGCTTTCCACCAACCACTTAAAGCAAGATTATATATGAAAAAATCCTTAAACGATACAATTTGCGATAGACGATTGAAGGATAATCGTCTGAAAAGCTACGGAATCTGGGCCCAGAGCTCATTTTTTTTTTTGCACACAATTTTACCAAAGTTTTTCTTTTGGTGTATAAGTGAGGTGTAGGGAATTCAACAAGTTCTTTTCAAATAATTTCTAGGAATTTCCCGTTTAAGAAATAATTGAAAAGATTAGAACTCGAATTTGAAAAAAAAGCCACCTCCTTCCTCAATGTTGTAAATGACCATCGAGGCATCTGGGTTAAGAGCGAAAAGCATACTTCAAGCAACAGCTGTTTTAATTCAGCTATGTTTGAATTAATTTTGAGCAATTCGCTTTATATTTTGATTATATTCGGAGGATGAAAAAAATATAACGGCAAACGCTTTGATATGAATATTGTCTGCTTTCAACTATGATTTTATATCCACTCGCTTTCTTGAATGAAATTATTTTGTAATTGATTTTAAACTAACTTCCCGAATAAGTCGAAACTTGAAGTTTGGACTTTAGCATGCATGAAAATGGAAGAGAAAAAATAAAGGAAGAATACAAAGTTGAAGAAATCAAAGAAAAAAGAAAACAATAGAAAGTTTAACAAATCAGCATCTAAACGATAAGTAAGACTTAAAAATTCGGACTTCAGTTAGGAACTGGTAGTGGTTCCCGAAAAATTATGGATTTTATGTTCGGACCATAGGCATAGGTCAGAAGTGCGTGAAAGAAGAAATAATAAGAAAAGAATTTGAAATGAGTTCCAAAATGTCAATCTCATAACACTGAAAAGTAGAAAATATTAGTTAATTAAAAAGTCTTACCTAATAAGTTGTACCATGTGCTCGTGGCGTTATGGTTATCATATTTGCTTGTAACGCTGAAAGTTCGAGGTTCAAAACCAACAAGCAAAAAATATTTTTCCACGGGGATCGCCTATTGCTAGGAATTGGCAAGTCTTCGATGGCAAATTCATTGCCATAAAATTTACAAGAAAATTGTAGGTCACTTCCATTCCTCACACGGAATGAATGAACGAATAGGGTGGCACAACAGAGCGAGGAGCCTCAGGGTCTAGCGCATTTCTTACAACCATGCCTTGTAAGGGAATGAAGGGGACCTACAACTTTCTGCGGGTTCCAATTAGCTAATCAAGAAAGCGCTTTTCATGGCAATGAATTTACTGTTGGAGGACTTAACAATTCCTCACGAAAAGAAATGCACGGCAAAAACATTTTTTTCTCTGTTGGGATTCGAAGCACGAACCTCTGGATTAACAGGCAGCCATTCTAATCATCGCGCCACGGATACCACTCCTGACACGGTATGGTTATGAGAAATCGGAGCTTTCCGCTCTGTTGTTCCACCCTATTACTGAAAATGTATGTTCCCAATCCTTTTGAAGATTAAAACCACATTCAGAATTACAAAATTTTTCTTAATTATACCAAAATTTTGCTTTTAAAATACCAGTTAAATTGGAAATGTAAAACATATGGGACACTCATGCTAATCTTTCAAAGATTTTTATATCTATAATGAGTGGCCAAATAAGTGTTTTCATTATAACTGAAAAGAGTAATAGGTCGGTGAATGGTAAATTCGAATTTGATTATGGCGTTACGTTGTTGGTCGGTTGAGTGATTTCAAAGACATTTGACGAATGAGGGAAGGCTTTGCCTTGCGATATCTTTGAAAGCTATAAGCAAGATTCTCTTGCTGTCAAAACATTGAAATGATTTCTTTAGATTTCATATTCAAAATTTTTTTCAGGATCACCAAAAATATCTAGACTAGATTTGTGATCAAAGCCCAAATATTTTTGAACTGTGTTTTCGTGTTCAAATATGTTTTCCAGTCTGAACATATAGGCTTAAGAATAGCGTAATAGACTATTAATGACTCTGTCTAAAGCTTTTCGGAAACTCGAAAGATTGTTATAGGCGATGTTTAAATGGACGGAGTCACTTGTCACACAGCTAACGAAACAATGACTCTTTTGCGTGACAAATTCAATAATCCTGTTATCTCACGTGGTGGCGATGTCAATTGGCCGCCAAGATCATGTGACTTGACACCGTTGGACTTCTTTCTTTGAGGTTATTTGAAAGAAAAGTTGTACTCGACAAGCCGGCAACAATTCAAGAGCCGAAGGATGAGATAAGTCGGCACATTGACGGCATAGAATCTCAATTATGCCTCAGCGTCATCGAAAACCTAGACCATCGGATAGAGGTGTGCGGCGGCCATTTGGGCAATATTTTCTTACATACATAATCGAACCATATACAAATATTATCATAATTTCTTAATTATTAATTAACTTAAATTAATAAATTTCCTAAATTCACTTAAAATTTAACTACCCTTTATAACCTCTAAATAGAAAGCTAAATTTATTTCGCTTTTTCTTTTACAATTCTGCAAGAAGTTTGCATAGCTCTGATTTTGTATTCCATTCCGTTTTGTATTGACGAAAAAGTTCGAGTATTTGGTTCATTGGACATAAAAGAGCTTATCGTTGAAAAAGTGTCCTCAATTAGCAAATACCAAAGTTTGCTTATAAGAAAGCAAAGCGTATTAAAGTCTGATTTTAAGACAATCTTGATCTTATTCAAATTTGAAGTGAATCACATACTTTTTATTCAAAACCGGCTTTCTCAATAATTTTTTACTTGAATTGTTTAACATTTGAAAAATTTTAATGTTTGAACTTCAATTGACTATGAATAGCACACCCACATGATGAATATCATGTTAATTTCTATTTATTTATTTATTAATATATTTGATGCAATGTTAAAAATTACATAAAATGAAGCATTGAGGCACTAACAAATAAGCCATCAGCCTACGCTCAAATTTGAAAGAAATGGTTTACAAGATTATGATGTTTAGTTACATTTGTATGAATTTTGTTTTGCATATTCTAGAGTTTAGATTTACTTTTCTTTTTACGCTAATATCTCATTTCAGTTGTTCTACTTTATAATCAATATAAAGTAGCTGGCTGCATTGTTCTCTTATGAATTTCATCGTTTTTCAATTCTCAGAATGGATAACAAAAAAATTATCTTACTGCAAAGCGGAATTGTTGGCGTTATAGGAGTGTGTCTCAATTTCATATTAAAATTCTTGTCTTGGTAACGAATATAAAGTTCTTTGGACTATGGAATCTCTTCTAAAACAGTCAGTCCTCGTCCGACCTTTGAACAACAATACTGTTTTTAAATTGAATCCTCACAACACAATGAATTTTAATTGAATAAAGTAGATATTCAAAGACGTAAAATATGCTTGTATGTTTTTAATTTATTTATTTTTGACTATTGGAAAAGGTTGGATAAACCAATGTATCCTCGAAACAGCTTCAAAATATTTTTTTTTTTTTTTAATATTCTGATGTGGTGTTATTCAACTTTCGTTATTAATGTGGAGCTAGCAACCCTTCATCGATTGAAAATTGATTCTTTGAAAAAGAAAAGCCTTCTTCATAGATAGCCATTTAGACTTTAGATTTTGATTGTGTACTATTAGTAAGGTGACTTTTTTTCGGTCCCATCGTGACTTTGTGTGCCCATTGCAGAAAAGTCGTAACTCACACCGTCCAGTTAGTACGGGCCACTCAACCTGATTTTTCCATAAAATTCGCGTTTTTTCGCAGTTATCTCGTAAATAACAAGAGCTACGCAAAAATTATGAAAGACAATTTTGTAGAGAATCAAATTTTCTACAAACCAAGTCCGGGGAACCAAATTGCTAATAAATATCAATATTGAGCGAGAGATGTTAAGCCTTGAATTGATTTTTCTGTGAAGTTTTTGGTTCAGGTTCAGTGGCCAGTACACGTACTTGAGATTGTTATTCAATAGCTTAAATGCCTCAGCGTAAAAAGTCGTACCTTTACTAACTATTTTAGCAGAACGTATTTGTACTTAAAACTGCTATACCTATATTGTTCAAATTGAACTTATGTGAGGTTCGGCAAAGATTTGCTTATGGAAACCGCCAAATTTTTCAGATATCTCTTTAATTATTATTTCACATTTTATTTCTAGGTCCGGGATATTCCGCCATACGATGAAGGGAGGCGCCTTTTGGACATAATGGACATGTCTGTATTTGATTTTTTGACCGGAAACATGGATCGACATCATTATGAAACGTTTAAGTGAGTATCAAAAAATGCTATTATTAAAAAAAAAAAAAACCACCGCCTTTGCATGAGATGTAAAAGAAAGGGCTAGGGATGTAATTGGGGATAAAGATTTTATTAGAAAAATAGTTTTGTTTAAGTGGTTAGTGAGAGTATTAGAACATATTAGATATTGTGGTTACTAAACTCCTGTGTGGCTGACAACTCTTTTGTAAAAGAACTAGTTTTCCAAAGTCATACAATTTTTCTTTGCCCATAAAGATGATGCTTTTAAATGTTCTAACGTCACGGAAACTCAAGATCGTGGCTTTTCAATTTAACAATATTGAGCTGAAATGAATTGCCCCTTCCTGGAGATGCTGTGGTTTTAACAAATTGCAAATTATAATTTAGGCACGAACATGGCACTGCACCGGTCTCCTTTGATCGAATCGTTTTTGAAGAATCAAGAGCCTGCCAGTTTTCCTGGCCTCACACCAGTAAAATTGTGCAGAACTCAAACTTCAACTCAAAATCTGTACTATTAGAATTACTCTTGCCAATCATTGCTATTTTATAATAAGAAAGAAATTTAAAAATTAAATACTCTCTAGAAAACAAGTAAGCCCTTCATAGAACCCAGATAATCGTGGTCCTGCTATACTCAAAACCGACCTTATCTAAAACTCACTAAGAATTTTTAGATTTTTTTTATATAAGCAACACGCACACCAAGCGATTATGACTACCCTTGCCATGTTGTAAATAGAACACAGTGGGAGCATTTAGGAAAGACCGATGCACATTGCCTTTGAACTTTTGTGAGTCGTAATGTAAAGGAAAATCAGAGCCTGGTTAAGCATTCTACATACGCGTTGTGCGACTAAATAATGAATCTTTAGACTTGAGGAATGCCTTAGTCGTTTCGAAAGAAAAATTCTTCGATCGAGGAATTTCTGGTCCCTTTTCAGGGGAGGCGATTCACCATAAAACTGATCAAGCTATTCCGTGGCCATCTGCATAGCTAAAAGAGTAAGCAAATCGATACTATCATTGCCCGCGCTGCACTGAAAGGAAATTACTGAAAGTGAGGCCTAGGTGGCGCTGTCAAAGGGAAGAGCCTACCAACACTTCAAGGAGAAAGTACACGAGAAAACGAACTTGTTGGCAAAAAATTATTGGCTGAGACGGAGATTCACCCAGTCTTGGATCGCCTACTAAAGAAGGAAAGAAAAATAAGGCTAACGGTTGGAGTTCACACATCTATATGATGTCATTTATGACAGCATTTGTTGTCTTTACCAACGATCTGATAATGAGACAAAAGGTTACTCACTTAGGTGAGCATTACAGTTCGGAGTGAACTTGGGCCTTAAACAACATCTTTCGATAACGACTTCGATTTCGGGAAGCTCTCTCCAATTTTGAACTTTATTTCGGTAGAGGTCTTCTTCCACTTGATAATGCCACCTCAGATCTTCCTCTTCCACGATTTCCCCGCGATGTGCTCATAATATGCTTTCAAAAACCCTTCGAACCGTAGTGTAGATGTCCATTCATGAACTGTTAGGCAATAGGAAACAACGAACGCTCAACTTAATCTAACTCATTACAAATAGATTCGTACAAAGTATAAATCGTTTCAACTGTTGGTTAGGTTAGTTTAGGTTAAAGTGGCTGTTAGCTCGGCTAACACGCTTAGGCTCATTGGGCCAATTGTCACACCGCAAAGGATCTAATGTATCCTTATCCTAATGGAACAATTTCGAGCTTACAGTGAAGGGGGATATACGGAGGGCGTCGATGTGAGTAAGATCACTAGTGTCAAAGAAATACGAACTAAAACTGGGCATAAACATAGAAGGTGGGAAATAGTTTATTCCTCCTCTTCATCCATTCAGCTTCTACAGAAATCGTTTGAGACGACTCCTAGCCTTGCGGCTTGTCTTTCAATAAGACAGTGTCCTGTGATGACACTTATGGTCACACTAATATTCAACTGCTGGACATTTCCTAAAACTTATTTCAAAACTGTCACAAAGATCCTTTCATTCTCAGTCTTGACACATTTATATTGCCCAAATATAAACAGATGCAGTTCTATCATTTCCAATTCACGAAAACGAAAGGCAAAAACGAGCTTAAAGAAAAACAACAAGCAATCTATCGATTTGAGGATAATTATTCATAGATCCTTAGCTAACCTTTTACAAAGGAGCTTAATATGAAAATAATCACTTCATTCATTTGGCCCCCATTCAATTCACCAACGTCCTTTTTTGTAATGACTGTGGTAGTTTGTCGTACAAAGAAGCGTAATAATCAATTTCTTATACTCTAATAAAGTGTATTCATCAGAGAACCGTTAAGGGCACAAGAACTTCATTAAATCACCTGCCAAGTTGTAAAAAACAAAGTTCAAATGAAAAACTTCCATATTTATGTATATTCATTTTTTTACATTTAAACAGTGAGTGTAATCTAAAGTAGCAAAGTTTGAAATAAGCTTTTCAGAACAACATAATCCAATTAAAGCCTTCGTTAATTACCTCCTTCCTACATCCATATTAAGTATTATTCAAATAGTATTTTCCTTTCCCAGATAGAAATAACTTCTACTTCTGACATAGCTACCAGCGATAACCAAATGCAAATGTTTTTGTATTTTTCTTAAAATTTTAATAAGCCACCACTTACTTCTTCACTGACTTGACGTACCTACGTCTGTTATTTGAAGACAATTTCCCTAATGTAAGCCCAAGTATGTTTGGAAAAGTTATCGAGCGATAGTTTTTTTATTTGTGCAAAACTTTGAACCAAAGGAAGAAAAGTTATCCTTTAATTTCAAACAAAAAAACGATGAAACGATATCCTTAATTTCAATATCCCAGCTGATAATAGTTTTTTATTTTATTTTCATTCACTATTCTTCCGTTTGCAGTAATCCCTAAGGCGATGCAGGTGGTATTATTCAAATTTGTTCTGAGACAGTGGATAGTGAAAATCGTTTTGCAATTTGTCACCGTTGAAGAAGAAAAGTTAATCGTGTTTAATATCGTCCGCTGTGAGTATGGGGTCGGTAAAAAGCTGATTGGAGCCAGATTGATATAGTGCTGACTGCGGTTGAGGCAAAAACAAAATCAATTTAAATTAAGTTCCATTTTGTTGCATTTAAGATTTCATTTAAAACTTCTGTTATCTGGGTTATGAACAAAAGAAAATTTGTTTTTCAACGCAGTCTGCTTCTCAATGGATGGATGCAGCTGGTGTTGAAGGAGACTATTATTATTGTTTGTGATCAGAAGTTTTGATTACACACAGCTTTTGATTAGTTTTGGATTCTGGCTTAGCGTTCATTCTTCTCAGACATTGAATGGGAAAGCCTTCAGTGTTGTTTATGCAACTAAACGAACAAAATGGAGACTTTTTATTTTTTATTACGGAGTGTTAAGAATATGAGAAGTATTGTTAGAGAAAAAGGAAGAAGTAATGACAGCCAAATAATAGACACAGATTGAATAGATTTCGTGGGTATGAAGACGTCACACGAATTTGAAGAATTCTTAGACTCGCCCACCTTCCATGTCAGACTTTGCCTAACTTTCCCAACTCGTTACCCCCAATTTCAAATAAATATGGCAGTATGGCCATGAAGAAAACTTGGACACCATTTAAAATTCAAAATCTGGCAATCCTAAGCCTATAAGGGTCTTATTTAAATACAATTTTAAAGTTTATCATTTCTCTAAAAAATTAAGTCTAAAATTAGGTCTCTTTCATCAGAATCGAGAGAGAAATCGAATTTAACACAGGTCAGGGTACACCAAAGTTAGCCTTTTTTAAAAATGTCAAAAAGTGATGTGAAAGTTGAAAAACGGACTTTACTGTTTTACAATTTTTTTCTTAGAATATGACCAAGAATCAAATCCCGAAGTATGTTACACGAATTACGGAACACCCTGTAGAGTAATACGTGACTGAATTGCTTTTGGAACTACCTTTCACGTTATCGAGCCACGAGCACTTCAATACCACAATTGACATTGAGGTCGATCAATGAACAGCAGACTGATGTTTTGTAAAATGGAGCGAGTTTTGAAAGAAAAATAGTGCTCACTCATTCGATCATTGATGCGGTAAATCGGCCTCAGGACCCATTGCTTTCCCTGAGGAATTAGAGTAAGCACAATTAGCTCTTACTATCAGTTGCAACACATGAACTACGCCGAGTTAACATCAACCATAGGCCATCCAGATAGCCCACGGCCATGAATCACTCGAACGAAAATCTTTCATTTCAATTTGCATTTCATTCTTCAAGCTTTGTTATCAGTAAAAGGCAACCTACTGTAATGTCACGAGTGGAGACACGAGATTCGCTATGAAATAAACAAAATCATCTTTTTTTTGATTTCCCACAACCATAAGCAATGAAAAACAATTTATTTAAAATGCGGTGAAATAGAAAATTGAAGTCTTGTGGCCCCAGGTGAGACCAAATGTTTCCTAGCTCCCCAAACAGCAGAAATTTGAATGAAGCAAATGTGCATAGCTAGGTAGCATGACGGTAGGATATTTATTGAACCATTATCTGAATCCGAAAGTAAAATGACAAAAGCCACATTAAGTATAGTGAGTTCGAATGGGTTTAATAGTTTAAACTCAGGGGGTACATTTTGGTGTATAAAGTCGACAAACCATAAAACATACGTATATTGTTTTGAAGAGCCATTCAAAGGATAGATCCAGCACAAGCACACAACTTTTATACTATAGAAAACCGCTCACACTTTAGTTACTCCAAGGAATTCAAGGAATACCCAACCTATTTCTTAACATACTCGCATACCCTACATTGAATCGTTTTGTATGTTTTCACAGTGCGCTGTGTATTTTTATTAGTCCTTGTTGCGCTCCTTATGACGGCAAGCCAAAAAGCCAGGTGCACTATGTGAGAGGCATACGTGTCTGAAGCACCACTTCCATAGGTAAGGTGAATGGTGTATCTATACTTTGAAAAGAGTCTAAGAACCTAATGCATAGTACCTATACTCAAATCAGTAGGGGATATTGTATACCAACGAACGAAGATTCAATGCTGACGAGACGACGAGAATGGCAATGGCATAAACGACGTGGTGCTATCACATATAAAATGAATATTTTCAACCTTTTGAAATTTTAAGACCGGAGAAAGCTACACGTATCCCACTCTGTCGTTGTCGTGTGGTGGAATTTTATTACCAATAAGGCAACCATCAGCCAGATGTTAACTTTGCCACAATTGCGTTGGCTTAATAGTGCCACTGTAACTGTTGCCAACTTTGATCGGAAACCGAATTATGGTATTGGTATTGAGTATCGGGTAATGGTTTATCCATGCTCACAAATGAAAATAGCGCCATGTGTTCTTTAAATACACTAATCCACTTCCCTCTTCAATTCAAAGAAGTAATTTTACTTTGATTTAAGTTTAATTTGGTGTCGCTGCTTCTACATGTGTGGCACCCACTAAATTTAGATCAGGAGTTGCCTGTGAGTTTAATTTTTTATCAAAGAGAAATAACTGTTCTTTTTTTAATACAATAGCCGTGTTTTATTGGGAGTTTCTATATTCACTTCACTTGCAAGTCTCAATAAAACGCTTTTTTGGCTATATTCACTTACCAAGTTCACTTTCAACACAAACTCCATTTACCAACCATCCCTGTTGTTCACTTCTGCAAGTGAGCTATTTTTGTCCACTTATACGCTGTTCACTTTAGAGTTGTTGTTTTTCCATGAGCGATATTTTGCGATGTTTTGCTGAAGTGAATATAATTCCCAATAAAACACGGCTAATATAAGTTCCTATACGAAATCTAATCGCTTTATGTCAATGCCACTTCTTTGTGCTCCAAAATGTATACATAGTAAGATAGTAAGGAAACACTATTCTAAAACACGGACTGCTAGTGAAGTTCCAACTCACTACCAGGAAGCAATAGGCGTTGGTTTTATAAATCTTAATCTCGTAAATCATCATCTTAGTGTTGGGATCTAAAGATAACTTGAGATTGATCATAATACAACGATCAAGACTTGAGAGGACTTAGCGAATGATTTCAAAAGATCTGGGTTAGGCTTCCCCGTCAATCGTTCCAACGTTGATCCATGGTAGACGGAGCAACAGCTATCTAATTAGAATTTAATCTTCAAGTTGAGAAGTTGTGAGTGTCAAAACAACAATAGCGTCAACTTAAGCATTGCAACAGTGTCTAGAAGATATCGTAAAGATCAATTTTTTGCTGAGGGAGAGAAGAAGCATTGAACCACACCAGCATTGTGTATTTCCACGGCAACCAGGCTTTTGTGGTTTTGATCACATTGCCCGTCGCTGAGATTGATACGGCTACGGGTACATGTGTTTATGTGATGAAAATGATGTAGAGCCGTTACCACTGCGTGCATGACAGAAGGGTTCCACGTCCACATACCGTGTAGTTAGTTGGAATGTAGGTGAGAGTCGATTATAAATTTTTAACCTTAAGTTTATGGCGCTATATCGTTCACTGCTGGTTAAATTCCAAAATTCTGGAGCCGATCAATTTGTCTTAAAATGACGTTACATCTTTCATTTTGCCTTCTCAGCCTTCTGTGGATTAATTCGGCCACGAAATATACGTCGTCATGAATGAAGAGTCGACGTGTCGCCGCCGTCCGTCGTCGTCGTCCTGAGGGCAAGCACGTGTGTATATATTGAGTTTACAAATGTTTTTAGTTAATCCATAGTGATGATAAAGAAAAAAACTACTGTAAGCATCGACGAGTTAATCGTTGCCAACATTCAGACATTTTTTCTTGCAATATAAGGCGAGTATTGAAATCGTGCAAGAAAACTTGGAAATAACAATTAAACATGATATTGGAATGATAGAGACTACGAAAAACATTGGTCCTGCAATTCTGTCTGTTTGTCTATATCTTTGCATGACTGTCTGTCTGTCCGTATATGGATTTACAGCCTGAACTGCAAGACCGATTTTCTTCAAAATTGTAGGGCAGCTTGCATAGGAGTTTTCGGAATTGAGTCTTTAGGACCTGAAATGATGGTAGGTATCTGCCATACAATTTTTATGATAATGCCTATTTTTCTCGAAAACGACTCCAACGATTTCGATTAAATTTAATATGCAGGGATTAGTTCTATGTTGTCTTTCTTACAATGTAAAAAATGTTTCTTTAAAAAAAATCTTACAAACAGTATACTTCTTATAGTACTGTTTGTTTAAAACCGACTTACTAGTTAATGGCTTACATGATTTTTACGAAATTTTGAATTTCAGAAGTTTTTGGTTGACAAAGAAAGATTGCATGTCAACACTTATCAAATTTTACAAATTTTACAAAAATATTCATTTTTTTTTTAATGTTTTCAAAATTGTGGCATTGATTTTTTCAATGGCAAGATCTTAATTCTTGCATACTTGACTTATGAAATAATCGTTTAAAAAAAATGAAACCTAAGAAACGGTATTTTAAAGCTAGTCCAACGATTTTGATTAAACATTCAGCGCTTATGTGTATGTACAAGCAATTACAAAACTATGGATTTTTTAGGTTTTCGCTCAAAACCTTTGGAATATTTGATCTAATTTTTTTTTTAATATTTTGTGTGATTTTATTCAATTTTCATGATTAATGTGTAGTTGGCAACCCTGCACCACCAAATATTATGTTGATGAGCGAAAACTTAAACCTTGTACTAAGCCTTGAGATTCTGATATCGTATGTAGCAAACAATTGCGAGTTCGTGCGATCCAGTCGAGCCCATTTTTATGAATCAATTTGTGAAGTTTGGGCCTCTTATACAAAGTCAAGAGCCTCTTGAGGGATTATATAAAATGCACTTATAGGAGACCAAACAAACCGCTAGTCCACAAGTCAAGAGCCACTTGTAGGATTTTATCCATTGCACTTGTACCTTTGCGTTACAGAAATTTCTAACATTTGTCAAAACTAAGTTGTACCTTTAACCTTTGTTGTTTTGTGCTAGTATGTCGAAATAGTGAAAAATTAAGAAATAAGTCAAAAAGACTAACACTTCGTTTAAATTTTAAAGATCTGAAGAATTTAATCCTCATTTTTTTTATTTTTACAGAGTTTATGGAAATGACACGTTTCCCTTACACTTGGATCACGGTCGTGGATTTGGTAAACCGTTCCATGACGAACTTACCATTTTGGCACCAGTGCTTCAGTGCTGTTTGATACGAACTACTACCCTCACGAAGCTATTAGAGTATGTATCGCCATGACCAAATGAACACACGAGTATATGAAATTTATATTTACCATTTTTTGGTTTCCTTTTTTTTAACAAGTTTTCACAATGGACCAAAGCATTTGTCCGACTTAATGAAAGAGTCAATGTCTTCTGATCCAATCAATCCAATTCTGTGGGAACCACATTTAGTGGCGCTGGATCGCCGCGTTGGTATTGTCCTGCAAGGGATTCGGGATTGTTTGAAGAAAAATCCCCCAGAGGAAGCAGAAAACTCCTTGGATGATACATCATAGCGGTAAAGAGAAAAAATCTAAATAAAAGATTTTTGTTTTTAAGTTTCTTAAAAAAATTATCAATTTTATCACAAAAAAAAAAAAATGAAAAAAATATCCGTCACGTTGTTAAGTGTAATATAAAAAAATGTTTCAAACGTTTTACTATTCCTGATTAAATTTAAATTAAAAAAACAAGATAAAACGTTTCAAGGTTGATAAAATAGACGACATAAAAATAATGATACCAAATATTTGTGTAGAAAATAACTAAGAATTTATAATTAGTACTTTTGGTTAATAATTTTAAGTAAAAGAATAGAAATTTTTATTAATCTATCTACGATTGAAGAAAAAAACACTTTTAAAATTATATAAATTATTTTCATAGCTAATTTTAAGAAATAATATTCATAAATTATATATTTTTTGGCAGCTTTTAAGCACACTCGAAATTCAATTATTGGATAGAAATATTGTAAGTAGCTAGTGCCAAATATTTCAAATTGATTTTGTTACTACTTTGTTATTTTTTTTTCTTTCATTGGCTGGAGCTACGCAAAGTCAATTAAGTAAAGAGCTTGTGTTTTTTTAGTGTTTCTCAATGTTTTACTATTTTTATTTTTTATTAGAAGATCTCTTTGAAAGGGCAATTCTTCCACCAGAAAACAACATAATTTTGGCTAAAATAATAATTCAAAAAGGTGTCACATGTGAATAAGTAGTTTATACCAAGCAGATGTTTTTTGTGAATGTTAGAATGCAAACTTATCTTCACAATGGACCTAATATTGGTCTAAGTGTGTCGGGTGTATTCCTGGCAGCCATTTTAACCTAACCTAGAATGCACAAAAGTACAAAAATTGAGCTCACAAGCTGAATAAAAAGATGTAAGTTACTCAAGAACAATAGTATCCCATAGTTCATGGTCAAAGCTCACATTTTTGAAGGTAATGTCATGGCCTCTCACAATCATCCTTATTGCAGTAAGCTTTTCACTTAAATGTCTGGAAAACCACAGAGCTCAAGATACGACGGTTTGTGTTTTAATAGATTAAAACTGAAATCTGGCCGATTCTATGATCATCATTGTTTCTACCATAGTTTCGAAAGTTATTTTATTTCAACGCCAATTGTGGCACCCAGAGCTTTGTTATCTTACTTTCCTTTTACGGAAACACCAATCGTAATAAGAATGAGTATGTTAAAAAAAAAATTGGGTAGAATTTGAATATCGTTGTCATTTTCCATATAATTCGAAAAAATACTGGGTATCACTGTCTTCGGCTCGTGTCTGAACAAGAGATTGCTGTTTTATTACGTTTGCGTTGTGACGTTCACATTTAAGTGCAGGGTAGTGATGTGTTTGAAATTGTGAAGGCATCTTTACCTCCTTAATTCAATTGAATAGTATCATTTATCAACTGAACTGTGTTCTACTGAAAGTCCTTCGTTCAATGGATTCACAGATTACAGCATGACAAGAGCAGACTGTTGTACCTCGAAAGCACTACGATTTTGACAGTTGAAGTATAAGTTTTTGTAGGGTTTGAATATCAAATAATTAATAAAATAAATAGAGTAGAGCCTCAGTGCCTAGCGCATTTCCCACAACCATTGAGGGAGGGGCCTTATAATTTTCTGCCGTTCCCGATTGGCTAAGGGAGAATGCGTTTTTCATGGCAATGAATCGGATCGGAGGACTTGCAAATTCCTCACGAAAGGCGATACTCGTTAAAAACATTTTTGCTTCCGCTATTATTCGAACCACAAACCTCTGGGTTAAAAGGCAAACATGCTAACCATCAGGCCACGAGTATCACAACTGGGACAGTAATGGATCAAGTAAATGTTTTGGCATTCTATAACAAGTCACAAGACATTGTTGTAAAAAATGCGCTAGGCCCGGGGCTTCTTGTTCTGTTGCACCACCCTGTTTATTTATTTTTAAGGACAGCAGAAGAAGAATAGACATGAAATTGTAAACCCATTGAATGCAATAGGCCTCAGGCTGCTCGAGTGTTGGTAATAAAATTCAACAATTTTGTTCGCCTTGCTGTGAAAAATTCACTTCCAGGCCTCTAGCAACAATAATAATAATTGTGACCTTCAATAAACTAGATGACGAAAATGTCTGTCGTTTCCTGACAGTTTGAACCCATTGCGAGCAAATATGTAAGTGTATGGCTTTAAATTTTTAACTAAACTCGTTTTCCATCCGCTTTCCATTAGCAGGTTCTTCTTCTACCTTTTCCGGCTTTACGAGCATCGTGATCTCGAAAAGCTGACAGCTATCCCACTTGAGTGATTCACACAAGTGATCCGCCTAGCAATTGAATCAATTATGTAAATGGAATAATTTAAATAAAAAATATTCTTGACACATGAAGCAAGAAGAACACATTGAGCTCAATTTGAAAAAAATGTATTTGACCAGTGCGAAGCTTCTGTTTTCAAAATAGTTTACTAAAGATTAAAATATGAGTAACTTCCCCCTGCAAGCTTTAGGAATCTTTTTTCAACTAACGACTTGTTTTTGTTTACAATTTCTTCAATTTGTTTTCTAAAAAAAAAAACGCTTATCAAATAAAGACAAAGCAAACCTATCAGCTCCCAAAGCTAAACTATCAATTAATCTAAGTGAGTATTTTTAAACTAACGCATGTTTCTGTTATTCATCACCTACGTGTTGTTTGTGCGCAGTTTGTTTGTAAATATTATTTTGTAAAATATTTTTTTGTTTTCTTCATAACGTAATAAGACTTTTTGAATTAAGTTTTTGTTTTTAAGTAACTTATAATGTTTTATTTCTCAGACTAACGAAAAGTGGGCACTCATTTTTTTGTTTCAAATTCAGACTTAAATATATTCAGTAATTTTAAAAAATAAAATATAAAATTCAGTGAAACGAATTATTGTAAACGACCTAGTTAAATGTTGACAATACACAGATATTTAAACGAAATTTAAACAATTGTGAATCTTGATATCATATCTAATTAAAAAAATAATAAATTTAAAATATTAAAAAATCGTTATAAGTTATTCTGAACTGAAATATAGTTGCAAACAATCGATGGAATTTAATTTGTACGACTGTTATTACTTCAAAATGTAATTTATGTAGAAAACATAATTATTTAAGACAAAAGAAACAAAAACCAATTATGATAAATCAAAAGAAAAACAAAAAAAAAAATAAAAAATTTATTGTAATGTTAATTTATGTACCTTTAAACTAAAGAAAGATGAAAATAGAAATGCGGGATATAGCTGAATGGACTGTATGGCAAAACGAATTACTACAAAATAAAAATATATTTGTTATAAATGGAAAATGAATCGATTTTTTTTTTACTGAATAAGATATTTTGGCCTTATGGGGTGACTGTGGAAGGCTTGGCTTCAGATCCAATGCAGTCTTGCATGGAGTACGTGTGATTTGTTGGACAAATTAATGAAAAAGCGTGAGTAATCGCTATACATTCATATAACCCTTATCTTTACGAAGTTTGTCCCATACGTACCTAAAATAAACAAATAGAGAGCCACAAAAGAGTTTACGGAGCCACTGGGCCTTGTGCATTTCTCTCGGCTGTAGCATGGAATGGACATACACATTTTTGCAGATTTAAAGAGCTCTTTTCGTAACAGTGGAATTACTCTAGGAAGCCTTGTGATGCTCGTGGGAAAACAAAATATAATCTCGAACTCCGATAGGGACACTTGCTAACCATTACGGCAAGTCTACCACAACAGTAAGATACATGGCAGCTTTTGATTTACTTTCAATCAAAAATAATGGTTTGGAATTGGTTATCTTGCAAGACGAAATTGAATTTTTCTTCATAAAAAAATTAAGCCTTAACTTTGAAGCCTAGTACTTATGCTTCCTAGTGGGGAAAGTGAATTTTTGACATTTTTTCTAACCAGTACCTACACACTTTTTTTTAATTTTTAGAGCAAGAAATTATCACAAGCAACCACCCCACTCACTACACATAATTTTTTTCTTTTGTAATTAAACTATCTTAGCTTCACTTCGTGTATGCAAGATTTCCGTATATTTTGCACGTGAATGGGGTTCACTGGTCACGCCTCGTGAACGAAAACTCTCCAATTTGGTCTCCACACAAATTTTAAATTTGTGTGGATTCACGACATGGTTCACAACTGAGTACTAGGCTTGAGCGCGATATACTTAGTAAATTTTTGTTTTAGTATTTTTAGCGGTGAAGAGGCAATTGGCAGCACTGTTTTCATTGACAGTCATGTGTGATTGATCTAAATGTTAGGTGTTAGGTCACTGCGTAGAACCAGGGAGCCAACTGCGGCAATGTAGTGCCATTTTGCCCACAATCTAAATTCGACCGGAACCCACAGCTGGTTTGAACGAAGTTTTCTTTTACCCTCCAATGGCGAACCCCAAAAATATAAAAAAAAGATTGCTTCAAACCAACTATCAATAAAATTGACAACGGTACAGGGTTTCCTATCTAATTAACTTGTGATCAAAATGACTTTCAGTTTTGCTCTTTGTCAGGACAACCGGACACCCGAGACGGCCATCAGCTTCAGATTTTCCAAAAATTTGTTTTGGACCTTAGAGTTGGCCTCCGAAATTTTGCAATTAAACTCTAATAGACAAATTACTATAGAGTTGTGTGAACGAATGAGATGATTAACGTCTTAAAGGACAAAATTTTTACCGCTTTACTGCCGATATGCGACACTAAATGCTCCAAATAGTGATGACTATTTCTTGATTGTCCTACTTATGATGTAGAAAAGAGTTTGGAAAAAGTCTAAAAATGGTACCCAGATAATATGATCCATAGAACTATATCCGAACCACCCGTTGTGGCCGTAGGCCAGACAGAACACATATTCAAATCAAAGTGGCTCAGAATTTTTTTTTTTAAATATTAGGTTCGTTCGTTGAATTTTACTTAGGGTTCTTTTCCTTTACCCGGTCTATTTGACAACCTTATAAACTGTCAAAAAATTTAAGGTTTTCAGTTCTTAAAAAGCGCTAAAACACAAAATAACCACAAATCCCTGTCACTTGAAGTAAAACCTAGGACTACTTCATGGCGAGCTGGGAGCAAACCCAGTGCTCAAAAAACACTCATTTCGACATTCAATGCGAGGTTAAGTTAAAAAAAACGATTTATGGTGACCACAGGGCAATTAAAAATTTTCTGTCACTTCAATGTCTTACGAAAACGACGCAATAAGGAGAAAGTATCTCAAAGAAGTATGAAGAGAAGGCATAATTTTTGGTGATAGGTTAATTTTGTAAAATAAGAAGTGTGTAAAATCGAGATAAAAGGCTAAAATCAATACTCGTGTTAAGAAATTCAAGCCATCGACTCACTTACTCAAGTTCGATTCCCGAGTGAAGCCAGATTTTTTTTTACTTTCTCATTAGCTACGTCCCATTTTTTTATCGTTTATAATTGACAACTGTCCAATAGGGTCTCAATCTGAGAACAGTGCGAAGAAAGTTCCTCCTACGGCGGCGTTGAAAATTTTAAAAATTCAAACAAAACTCAAAAGTTAAAAGAAAACGAATTAATTTCAAAAGAATTTTTATCAACATTTTTACGTGACCCGACGTTCGCTGCTGCGGTGGGCTGAGAATCAAATACACACAGGGTGCTCATTTAAACACATCAACTGAACAATTACGTTAGGTGGTAGATTTTTTTATTTAAATTTCGTAGAAGCGACTTTCGTAAATCTGCTAAAGGATTTAGTAAACCAATCATCTCTTTTAAATTAAAGAATGAAAAGATGAAGGAATTAAATTGTGGGACTAATTTTTAACACATCAACATACGAAAAAACGTTTCGTGTGACCTATTCGCTTCTCATGTCTATTTTCTCATTTTTACAGTTGAAAATAAAAAACCATCGTTGCTTTTGCGATATTATTTATTTCCATTTTAAAACTAATTCTGTGGTTTCATTTCGTGTCTATTAAAATTTTTTTCATATTTCAAAAAATAAAGTTCATACTACCAGTAGAGCATAAAAATTACTTTAGTGTCTGGAAAAGCAAAAACAATTGATTTTTTAAGGAAAAGATAGGCAAAAAAGATACAATGGTTACCCTACTGCCTGGTAACTATTCTCTCAGTTTGCATACTTTTAGGAGAAAAAAGAATTATTTTTCGAAATGAAGTCGCGACTACGGGGCTGCGTTTTGGTGTCATTAGCCACAGACTAGGTTTCATTTAATAACAACTTTTTCGATTAAATATTTCAAACTGAGCTCAAGTTGTGGCAAAAATTTTTATGAAAAAGGCTCTGTAACCAGAGAATTGAGTAAAGTCTTCGCAATTTTGTAAATACATTTATGATTTTTCCTAATAGTGCAGTCAATGAAGCGAAAAATAGGGACCAACCTCCGAATTTTTTTACTGTGAACCGATTTGCATGAAATTTTGGAATTAGGCTCATCTTACCCTTAAATTCAAAAGTGAAAATGATTTGCACACCGCCACCACCCTGGGGGTGGTTGCCACCCCTTCTCGGGGGTGAATTTTTTTTTTTAAATAACCTCGGATATCGATAGAAGGCTTAATTTTAAGCAAAAAAACAAATATAAAGTTTTTTGTTAAGTCCAATACTTTTCGAGTTATTGGCAATTGAAAATTCGCAATTTGTTCACGTTTTTCATCTATTTATTGCAAATATCTCCAAAACTATACGTTTTATTGAAAATTGTATAAAGAACAAAATTGTAGCAGCTAAAACAATGAACAATTTGGTTTTTTTATAAAGTATTCTAAGAACAATATTAAGCTAGATATAAAAGATCAAAACCATTTTTTATTTTGTCTGAAATTTAATGGTTGTAGTCAATGCCATTTAGCGGCGAGCAGATGCATTTTATGCATTCTAATACAAGAGGATGTTTTGTAGTGCTTGAAATAAGCTTTAAAATGAGCACTATTAAAAGTCTTTTGCACGTAAAATAAGTGAGCTGTAGTGCAAATAAGGAGAGCATCTAATGTTTTTTTCTTTTAAATCAATGGCTTTCATAAGTGCCATTTCCACCAAAATTAAATTTAATCGTATTCCGCCTAAAATTAAGTTTGTTATGAAGAGTTTGATAGATAGTATCAGTTTGGCTGCTTTTGGACACATATTTTTCAAAAAAGTCACGATTAAAAAAAAAACAACAAATTTTCAAATTTTTAAAAACCCCACTTTTTTTCATAATATCTCAAAAATGACGACAGATACGTATAATAGTGTAAGAATAAAAAATTTTAGTATTTTTTTGACAAACAATTTGGTTTTTTAGTTTTTTCTGTCAAACAAAAATTGACGGAGATATGATTGTTTAAAGAGCGCGTGGCAGCGCAATCACAGCCTCTCTTAAGTCCTTTAACCCTTCACCGTTTTAGCAAAAAGTTGTTAACTATATATTGCAATCAAGGATGTTTTAGCTCTCTTAATTACCTTTACAATGGTTTCTTACAAATTGTGATAGCATAAAAATTGAAGGAGTTATGGTCCTAAAACTCATTGATTTAAAAGAAAAAAACATTAGATGCTCTCCTTATTTGCACTACAGCTCACTAATTATACGTGCAAGAGACTTTTAATAGTGCTCATTTTAAAGCTTAATTCAAGCACTACAAAACATTCTCTTGTATTAGAATGCATAAAATGCATCTGCTCGCCGCCAAATGGCATTGACTACAACCATTAAATTTCAGACAAAAGAAAAAATTGTTTTGATCTTTTATATCTAGCTTAATATTGTTCTTAGAATACTTTATAAAAAAACCAAATTGTTCATTGTTTTAGCTGCTACAATTTTGTTCTTTATAAAATTTTCAATAAAACGTATAGTTTTGGAGATATTTGCAATAAATAGATGAAAAACGTGAACAAATTGCGAATTTTCAATTGCCAATAACTCGAAAAGTATTGGACTTAACAAAAAACTTTATATTTGTTTTTTTGCTTAAAATTAGGCCTTCTATAGATATCCGAGGTTATTTAAAAAAAAAAAAAATTCACCCCCGAGAAGGGGTGGCAACCACCCCCAGGGTGGTGGCGGTGTGCAAATCATTATCACTTTTGAATTTAAGGGTAAGATGAGCCTAATTCCAAAATTTCATGCAAATCGGTTCACAGTAAAAAAATTCGGACCTAAAACGCTTCATTGACTGCACTATAAAGCACGACACCAATTATTTTCAATGCCTGCTATCTGAAGATCGTAAAAACTTGCTGTGATTAAGCAAGGCACTATTTAAAACCATGTGAACAGTGAGCCCTGCTTGCATTTGCACATTACCCAAATATTCACTCACAAAAAAAGAGTCGAATCTTTTTTATACCGGATAATAAAATCCTGCCCCGAAACTACAATTACAAAAAAAATCCACCCGATGCCGAAACCCGGGATTGAACCGGGGACATTTAGATCTTCAGTCTAACGCTCTCCCAACTGAGCTATTTCGGCTCATAATTCTAATAGGTTATTGTTTTAAATAAAACTAACCTCAGCAATTTCAATCACTTGAGATACGAAATACCTAGAAAATAATCACTTGTTTTATATTTTAATTAAATTAACTTTTATACAATTATAACCCACACAAATATTATCTACCTCCATACAAATATTCAACCAATAGTTTCAGTAAACAATCGCATAGCTATATTTCATAATAGAGAGGCTTTGCCTAAATAATGAGGCAGAGAACCTAATTATAAATTTATAAAAACAAATCGGGCTATTGTTTGAGGTAACCCAATCTGTTGAATAATGCAAAATAAATAAAATAATAGAGCATTTTTTTGGTAATCATGTTGTGAGATCAAATTAAAACTGTTGGAAAGCAATTGTTTTGGTTCATTAGAATTATTCCATCATAACATTTGTGTTTGAACAATTGCGGGAAACGACCTCTGAACAACAATTTCACTTAATGATAACTCCCAATTCTATTTAAGCAAAAAAAAAAAAAATACAAAATGTTAACGATTGGCCTTTAATCGAGGATTCGACCGGGTGCAAAAGTGGGGTCATCAGTTAGTTATTGTTAAGCCTTTCGAGCTTCTACCACTAAGCCAAATATAATAATATTCCTCTTTATCCATTTTTTCCTGTTAAGGTTTGATTTATCTTCCCACTATTATAAAAAGCAAATGTTTTCTTGTTTGTTTGTATTAAAAAGGGCTCCGAAACTACTGAGCCGATTTGAAAAAAATTAGACTAGAGATTGTTCAAGGCCTGAGAAATGATAAATGCCATATCTTCCCAATAAGAAAACCTAACAAAAACTCCTTTTAAAGGAGACAATCAAATCAAAGGGAAGACATTTTAAGATTTCCAAGTCGAAAAAGGTAGGTATACCTACTTGGGAAAATCTTACTGCTTACCAATCATAAAAAATTAGTCAACACTAGCTATGCCTTGAAACAGACCTGTTTAAGTCATGGGAAAATACAAATGATAATATCAATAACTCCACTAATAAATGATTTGTTTTTATCTAAACAATCCATTTCTAAACTAAACGCAGAGTACTTGCTAAGATACAATAAATTCAATAAAGGATTTGTTTGGGCAATTTAACTCCTACTAATTTGAATAACGAAAACGATTACTTGTTTTGAAGATCATAAATATTGATTTACTGACCTGATAAAACACGACAAGCAATTTTTCGTTATCCAAAGTCCAATCAAAAGTTTGTTTTCTTTTTGCATAATGTGAATAGCAAAACAGTATTTTTGGAAAAGTTTCAAATACTAAAAAGAGTATCATGTGTTGGATATAGTTCTGTTTTTAGTATAGGGTTTCGTTATTAAATCAAATTACGGCATATGATAACTTCTGGTTCGGATTATAAGTTAAATAAATGTAATCGGTATCGTTAATTAGTGGAGCGAAGCTATCTGATTGTGATTACATTTGTTTGTAGTATATCTAATCGAGACACGATGTAGTGTGACGGGCGGCATTTGCTTTGAGCCACTTTTTAGTATTTAAAAAAGCAAGTAGGGAGAAACTATGCATGTACAGGCTGAATCATATAGTGGTGTTTTTTTTTTTTTAATCATAGGTTATTTTGACACTAACAACTACTCCCTGGTAGATATTTAAATAAAGAAAGTCCGTTTATCATATCCCCACGGAAGGAAATGTGTCACCTTGCGCTTAAATATCTTTAGGAATTGTGAAATGAAAGCCAATGCCGGGTTAATCATTAGGCAGAGAAGGCAACTGCATAGAGTCCAACAACTGCCTAGGGGCCCAGCATCGACAAGAAACGAAAATTGTATATAAAAATTTGAGTGAAACAACTGAAATTGAAAAATTCAAAAAACAGAGGCTAGTATCAAGTAGTAGAACTAATAATAGCTGTATGTATGGCTGGTAGGTAAACTTTAATTAGGAATAAGGCAATCAGCACACTTTGTGCATGTTGCGGCCGTCCCTAATTAGTTGAATGCATTCCAGTGGCGGATTTTCATATTTCCCGATTATAGGCCGTTGAATTTTACACGCCCTTACCTCTACATTTGAGAATTGTCATTTCCTAGATTCACGGCCGTCTTTATGCTTTTGGGGGCGCTGAGGACTTTTCGAAAATTGGGCCCCTGTACGATTATATAAAAGTGTTATGTTGTATAGTATCGAATTACATAATATTAATTCTTTTAATTTTTTAAGCAAAAAAAATCATTCATTTAAAAGATTAATAATTATTGAGGAATTTAAAACATAAATATATCGATGTTAAAATAAATTTAAAAAAATAAATAATTCATAAACAAAATTTGAATAACAGAAAATTAAATTTGTTATTCCGAATGTAATTCAAATAGCATTATATTGATATGCAAAAAGTGGCACAGACTGTATTTTTTCAGGTAAAAGAAAGGAATTTTTATTGAAGGAGTTTTTTTCTTGATTTGAAATTAGCAAAATCAATGATCACATCTACAAAATCTACGCCTCTGAGGATGTCGCTTTCGATTGACATCAGCGACAAACTTGTCAATCTTTCTCGAGTCATTGTAGTTTTGAGTTCGTTTTTTAAATCTTTTTTACTTAAAGAAACAACGTTCCCCACTGCGATCAATTGCATCAACAACACCATCATACTTAAGAAAGTTCTTAGTGCGATTTCAGCATTAGGAAACTCATCTTCAATTTTATTTGTTTCTTAGAATAGTTCTAGAATATTTTCAGCTTTTTTAATTTTGGCGTCGACTAGTTTTACAGTATTCTTTTAAATTCAGGCATTCAGCCCAGTGGGCCTAGTGGCAAAGGTGGGTCTGTCTAAATAATCTTTATAATCCAAAAATTCGGTTCAAATTGCACAAGAAATAGTTTTTGAGCATATTTCAGAGCTAATCAAAGTTCAATAAGGTATAACTGAAAAGGCAGTGTATGCCACTCACACATTCGGTAAACCATGTTAAACAATGTTTATTGCACTTACAAACTGGTAAAAAAAATAATAATTTCAATAAACTTACAAAAGTTTCTAACAATACCTTTTTGCGCTATTTTTTGGTGGCAAAATCATCGATAATGTCATGGTAAGTGATCTTGTCCATTAATTCTGACTCTATACACAAAAGAGCTAAGGCGCTTAATATTTCTTGACTTAACCCTTAAGGTCAATCTCAGATAGTTTTTTTTATCATTTTTGACAAGAAAAGCTTTTCTCAGCTGAACAACTTTTTAGAGTACATAATGCATTACAAAGAGCTATGTCCAATTTAGGATAAACGTCCTGCAAATTCTGTTTTCGTAGAAACGAAGTTAAACTTTCAAATGATGCAGAATTTGGTTTTACCGAAATTCTTTCCGTAAAAATAAGGCTCTGAAAATGATTGCATTCTTGAACTAAGTCGGTCTTTTAAGCTTTAGTATATATTTCTAAGGGTTGTAAGGGTTGACGAGGACAATTCTCTCATTTTAGTCAAAAATGTAAGCTTTTCGTTGAACTTGTTGTAGGCCTCCTGTCTTTTAGACTCGTATCAGTCTATCAATGATGACGAGAATTGTGTTAACTCTGAAAGTATTTTGGTCATTTTTATTTCATGATCGGGCGTTTCATCAAACGGAGTAGTAGAATATAGAAGTTTGTGGTACCTGTTGAATTTAAAATGAAAGGGAAGAGGGAAAAGTTATCGAAAAGGTGTCTTGTGGACTTCTAACAGAGAAATCTCATACCTGCACATCAGAAAATCGTCTTACAGAGATAAAAAAATATGTTTTCAAATTGGCCGCCCCCAAAATCTGCCGCCTTAGGCTCAAGTCTACTTAGCCTGCTGGTAAATCCGCCAATGATGCATTCTGTAGCGTAGTTGTAAAGTATGATGAAAAAAAGTTTACCATTACTATTCGTGAGCATAACAGAAACACAATGAAGCGTCGCGTCGCTCAGTGGCGTAGCGTAAGGGGGGGTTTTGGGGATAAAACCCTCCCCGAAAATATTTCAGTCGAATATCATTTAAACGCTTCATTTTTTTTTTTTTTTGTTTTATTGATGCAAATTTGTTTTTCATATTTAAAATTTAAGTTCGAGCTTTTCACAAATCAGTATTTAAATACATGTATGTTTGTGTTTTGCCTACATTGAGCTATAGAAAAGAGATGAAATGTGTTAGTAGGGCTCCTATTTATTAAAATCATTGACTTATTAAACATGGACTGCTAGGACCCAACTTCACGTTGGTTCCACTTATTCTAAGCAATACTAGTGTTCAGAAATGATTATTTTTCTTATTTAATTTGCAAATTTTAATCTAACTATTTAAATGATAAATATTTTGTCAATGCTTTATGTTAATTACTTGCCAAACATATCGTAAATTACCCTATGTATTTTCTTAACATCTTAATCCATGGTTGGTTGTTCAAGCTTATCTCTTTAAATCCTTATCTTAATCCACTTGTTATTCACATTTAGTGCATAGAGTTTGCATAGACCTATGCTTTCAATGCAATGTCAATTTTTTATGCATAATTATGTTGATTGCCTAAATTCTTTTTGTAGCATCGGTGCATTTGCTTAGCACTCGATATAATCACTTTGCCAACAACCACCAACCAGTTTACTTGCTCATTGTCTTGATCCGTGAAATAAATTTATAACGTTTTGAAAATTTGTGTTTAACATTATTTCATTGCTGATCAAAGTTGGTCCTTCTATTAACCGGATTTTAGTAATTTTGAAATAATTTCAT
Organism: Melanostoma scalare; assembly: GCA_949752695.1. Lineage (NCBI taxonomy): Eukaryota > Metazoa > Arthropoda > Insecta > Diptera > Syrphidae > Melanostoma > Melanostoma scalare. Next base: position 218,634,832 of record OX456985.1, on the reverse strand, counting down.
CTAATCATTTGGAACAATTTTGGAGCTGTTGGTGGCTACTTGGACTTGGACATTGGAGTTGGACACGAGGCAATCCACATTGGTACCAGGTAAACTGTATCGTGTATATATATATATATATTCGCTGGATTTTTGCTGTGTCTGCTGTTGAGATTAGTTTTTACTATTTCTGCTGATTGAAAATTGATTTTTTGCTGTTACTGCTGGGGTTTATTGGTTGTTGTGAGGTGCATTTGGATAAAACCCATCGTTTTGGATATCGGTCAGTGAAAATCAGATTTTTGCCTGAAATACAAACCACACGTGTGTCGAACTCATAACCTTGTTTGAATCATGAATATTTTGAAGCAATCGCGTGGACACTTAAAAGGTGCTATTACTCGTGCTCATTCATTTATTATGGAGGTGAGAGTCGATGATGTTGAAATGTTAGAAACGCGTTTGGAACGCTTAGAGGAATCGTGGAAATCTTTCTGTTCGAATCAAAGTAAACTATTTGAATATTGCGCGGAAGAGGGTTACGTCGACCCTGAAATTGACTTTGAAAACACGGAAACTAAGTATTTAGAAGCGAAAAGTGCCTTTTTGAAAGGAATTAGAAGACTTAAACCGTCGATTTCTCTCACGGGTAGTCTGGTCGAGCAAAATTGTTCATCTGGCTCTTCTGCAAAGAAGATTTGTTCGGAAGTTGAACTACCCAAATTCAAAATACCACCCTTTGGTGGCGACTATCGACAATGGCCGGAATTTCGCGATATGTTTCTCGGGAGTGTCGGTTGCAAGAAACTATCTGGTGCTCAGAAAATGCGTTACCTAAAATCGTTCTTGGAAAATGATGCCGCGAAACTTTTGAATGGAATTGAGATTTCAGACGTGAACTATGAAGAAGCGTGGCACAAACTTGAAGACCGCTATGATAAACCGTTATACCTCGTTAACAGTTATATCGAAAGCTTTCTGAAAATTCCCAGTGTAGTGGTTGCGGATAGTGGACATTTGCGTCGGTTAGTCGATAAATCGGACGAGGTGATTCGTGGGTTAAAGGCGGTTAAAAAGGAAGGAAGAGATCCGTGGCTTATATTTCTTTTGCTCGAAAAAATAGACTATGATACGCGAAAGGCTTGGTCTCTTCATACTAACAATTCCGAATCTGAAACTATAGATCAGCTTTTAAAATTTTTGGGAAAACGGTGCGATGCCTTAGAGGCATGCGCCACTAAGACAAGTGACTCGAAATTTTCTGGAAATAGGCATAAAACGCGTTCCAATAGTGCTTCGAATAACATTAAGAGTCTTGCGGTTGCTAAACAAGTATGTCCGATGTGTAATGAAAATCATTTTCTTCCACAGTGCCCAAAGTTTATCGATCTGCCCATTCCGTCTCGCCGATCCTTTGCTCGAGATCAAAGGTTGTGCTACAGATGTTTAGGTAGTAATCATTCGGCTTCTCGTTGTCGTTCGAAAGGCCGTTGTCCTCATTGTCATGTCCGCCATCATGCACTCGTCCACATAGATTCAGGATCGCCTGCTGTCGAAAATAATAATATAAATTTGAATGTAGGCCAAGCTTCCACAACTAATAATTCGGTTTCGATTGCCAGTCATCATTCGCATAATGAAATTCGCCCCTCTGGGATATTGCCCACTGTAGTTGCGCTGGTCATGAACGTATCAGGCCAAGCTTATCCGTGTCGCATGTTACTAGACACCGGCTCTCAAGCGTCTTTTGTAACGGAAGATTTGGTTAAGAAATTAGGTCTTCGTCGACGTCATGCTCGTCTCCCAATATCAGGGATCTCTTCGATAGAAGCTTGTGTAACTCAAGGTGTCGTTTCGGTCAATCTTAAGTCTTGTGTTGATTCCAATGAAGTGGCAGTGGAAGCTTTCATTTTGAATCGCATTACTACAAATACTCCCTTGAGATCGTTTAAACTTGATCCGTCTTTTCCCGTGCATAATTTGAACTTGGCTGATCCAGGATTTAACAAGCCAGGTCCCATTGACATTTTACTTGGATCTGATAAGGCTTGGAGCATTTTGCGTGAGGGTAAACGCACAGACAAGACTGGTAACTTGGTTGCCCATAATACTACCTTTGGTTGGGTGATAACTGGTCGTACTCCCAGCGAGGGACTTGTTTCGCTACGAGTTGGAATTGATGAGGATGTTGATGTTCTTTTGAGGTCTTTTTGGGAAATTGAAGATATTGATCCCAAAGTGCATTCGTTGGAATCAAATGATTTTGCAGACAACCATTTTGTAAACACATACTCGCGTGCGCCTGACAACAAATACATCGTCAAGCTGCCCTTTCGCCACAAGGATATCATTTTTTCTAACACTCTATCTGGCGCTTTGTCAAGGCTGTTTTCAATGGAACGTCGTTTCGCACGTCAACCAAATCTGCGCGAGGAATATTGCTGTTTCATGAGGGCTTATTTGGCATTAGGCCATATGGAGAAAATTCCAGAAAACGAGGTTGAACCATCGTCTGGGATGGTTTTTTATTTACCGCATCATGCCGTCGTAACAAACAAATTGCGTGTTGTTTTTGATGGGTCTCATCGAGATGGAAAGGGTGTTAGTCTCAATGAAGAGCTACATGTAGGACCTCCTCTTCAGCGGAACCTTATCAACGTTTGCCTGAGGTTTAGGATCCACAAATATGTTTTTGTCGCCGACATCGTAAAGATGTTCAGGCAAATTTGGATAGATCCAAAGCAGCGGGATTTTCAGCGCATTGTGTGGCGCGAGAATCTCACTGAACCGGTTGGACATTATCGATTGCGTACAGTCACATACGGTACTTCACCTGCTCCGTTTTTGGCAATGAGAGTTTTGAAACAGCTTGCCCTGGACTACAAGGATCAGTTTCCTATTGCCTCACTTTCTGTTTTGGATGATTGTTATGTCGACGACATCATGACTGGGGCAGAATCGGTTAGCAAAATTTTGGAGCTTAAAAATGAACTCGTTAAACTGTTGGCTTGTGGAGGGTTAGAGTTGAGTAAATGGAGTTCTAATTGTTGGCCAGTGTTAGAAGGAACCAGTTCCGAATCCACAATTTCACTTGATCGTGAATCTTCAAATAATTGGACTAAGGTTCTTGGATTAATTTGGAATCCTCATCGTGATATTTTCACCTACAAAATCTCTATTAAGGATTCATCGTCGACGCCTACTAAGAGGATGTTGTTGTCGGAGATTTCCAAAATTTTTGACCCTTTAGGCTTTCTGGCTCCTTCCACCATCTTGTTGAAATTGTTATTTCAGGAGTTATGGGCACATTCAGCGAAACTCGGATGGGATGATCCCTTGCCTAAGGCGATAGCCGATAAATGGAATTCTTATCGAGAAAAATTGATTTTGTTTGAAAAGGTTGAGATTTTTCGAAGGTGTACTGGGAATGCAGACGGTCTTGAGCTGATCGGATTCTCTGACGCGTCCGAAAAAGCATACTCAGCCGTACTCTACGCAAGAAGTATTACTGAAACTGGCGAAATCAAAATTCAACTTATTTCTGCGAAAACTCGCGTCGCTCCAATTAAGCAACTTACCATTCCTCGTCTGGAACTATGTGGAGCCTTGCTGCTTAGTCGTTTGGTACAACTCGTAAAAAATTCTTTGAACTGTAGAATTATTCAAACCTTTGCATTTTGCGATTCGCAAATTGTGTTAGCCTGGCTGTCCGCATCCCCCCGTCGTTGGAATACGTTCGTTGCCAATCGCACTTCGGAAATCCTTGGTACTCTACCCCGCTGTCATTGGAACTACATTCGGTCTGAGGAGAATCCTGCGGATTGCGCGTCAAGAGGCGTAATTCCTGATAAATTACTCGAGCTAGATATTTGGTGGAAAGGACCAGAATGGCTTTCAAGAAGTTATGAGTGTTGGCCAATATCTACGGAGAGCGATGAACTGGAGGGAGTTCCGGAGAGTAGGAAAGAAACGATAGTTGCCAATGTTTCGTCTACCCATGAAGACTTCCTTGAGAGACTTTGCAAACGTATTTCTTCGTGGGATAGTATCATTCGCGTTGTAGCGACATTTGTTCGGCGAGCCAAAAATACTAAGCTTCGTGCTGGAGAGCGATTCCAAGGTTATCTGCGTTCCTCTGAATTGCTTTATGCAAAGCAAAAATGTTTGAAATGGGCTCAGAAAGAGTTAGAACAAGAAATATCGGCCTTAAGAGAAAATAAATGCGTCTCCAATTCTTCAAAACTCTCCTCATTGGCTCCTTTTGTTGATGATGATGGTTTACTTCGTGTGGGAGGCAGAATTTCCAAGGCCGTCGATGTTTCTTTCAGCATAAAACACCCGGTTATATTGCCAAAAACTCATTTATTATCCAAACTTCTTCTTAAAAGCTTTCATTTGAGATTTCTTCATGCTGGGGTTTCGGAGCTTTTCTCCATAGTGCGCCAGGAGTTTTGGATTTTGGGAAGCAGAAATCTTATACGGAAGGTCGTCCATGACTGTATGGGTTGTTTCCGTCAACGGCAAGCCACATCACAGCAGCTGATGGGAGATCTGCCATCTTCGCGGCTTTCACCATCCTTCGCCTTTGATCAAACTGGATGTGACTATGCAGGCCCCATTACTCTTCGTTTAGCCAGAGGAAGAAACCCTAAGTTTGTAAAAGGCTACTTCGCCATCTTTGTGTGCATGGCAACGAAGGCCTTGCATCTGGAAGTGGTTAATGACTTGTCAACAGAAGCGTTTTTAGCGGCTTTGCGGAGATTCATCGCTAGGAGGGGAAAGTGCAGTGTTATCTACACAGACAATGGTACAAACTTCCGTGGAGCTGCCAACACCTTGTCGGAGTGGTACAAATTGGTTCGGTCGGAAAACCATAACGCGAAAATTTCGAGAACGTTGGCGACGGACAGCATTAGGTGGGAGTTTATTCCACCTCACAGCCCTCACTTTGGAGGGCTTTGGGAAGCGGGCGTTAAAAGTGTAAAGCACCATCTTCGTAGGGTGATAGGGAACAATTCTTTGACCTTTGAAGAAATGACTACGCTGCTCTCTCAAATTGAAGCTTTGCTAAATTCTAGGCCACTTTGTTCTATTTCCGATTCAGATCTGAACCCTCTAACTCCTTCTCATTTCATTATAGGCCGACCGTACACAGCAATCCCGGAGCCAAGCAGCCTTGAAGTTCCAATTAATCGGCTTGGTAGATGGCAATTAGTGCAGAACATGCTCCAAGGTTTCTGGCAGCGTTGGCACTGCGACTACCTCACGTCATTGCAACAACGTCCAAAATGGCAGAAGAAGACAAAAAACTTCGAAGTTGGCGATTTGGTTGTTATCAAGGAACAGAATTTGCCTCCATCAAAATGGGCCTTGGGGCGAATCGAAATTCTCCATCCAGGCGAAGACGGCCTTGTACGAGTGGTGTCTCTACGAACCAAAAACGGCATGTTCAAACGCCCAATAACCAAGCTGGCTATCTTACCATGTTCCTGAATTCCTTCAGGGGGGCCGGCGTGTTCAGAAATGATTATTTTTCTTATTTAATTTGCAAATTTTAATCTAACTATTTAAATGATAAATATTTTGTCAATGCTTTATGTTAATTACTTGCCAAACATATCGTAAATTACCCTATGTATTTTCTTAACATCTTAATCCATGGTTGGTTGTTCAAGCTTATCTCTTTAAATCCTTATCTTAATCCACTTGTTATTCACATTTAGTGCATAGAGTTTGCATAGACCTATGCTTTCAATGCAATGTCAATTTTTTATGCATAATTATGTTGATTGCCTAAATTCTTTTTGTAGCATCGGTGCATTTGCTTAGCACTCGATATAATCACTTTGCCAACAACCACCAACCAGTTTACTTGCTCATTGTCTTGATCCGTGAAATAAATTTATAACGTTTTGAAAATTTGTGTTTAACATTATTTCATTGCTGATCAACTAGCGAGCATCATTTCAGCGGAAAACTAGTGAAACATTTTTGGCACTGCTAAATAATCACGCTAGCTAAATCACAGCAGATGTCTTTAGTGTTTTAGTTAAGAGTAAGATATTGGCTAGTGTAACCAAAATAGGTGCAGTCATTATTATCCAACTTTTGTATAGAGAATTAATGCAACTAGCAGTCCGTGTATCATAAGTCAATACAATGCTTCAATCACAATGATCTATTACACCAGTTCCACAAAGAAAAATCTCACTGAGCGCTCAATGTCACTGTGACGGAGCGCAAACAGTTTTGTGGAACATAATTCTCTGCTCAACTGTGTTCTTGTTTTCAAACTTTTACTCATCATCATCAGAATGTACAATATCTATCAGTATATTCGCTGATGCTGAAAAAATAGCCGAGTCTATAGGAGAAAAAATTGAAGTTTCCAGCATTGTGCATCGTCAAAAAAACCGACAAAATTACCAAATCAGCTCAGCAGAAGATTATTACCGTACATCAATATTCATACTTTTCCTGGATCACTTCATATCATCCATATCTGACAGATTTGCGAAACACAAAAAAATTTTGTCAATAATCGGAAATACCATCCCTGAAAAATTGGTCAGGAAAGACGTTGAGAATATTGATGAAACCGTGGAAGTAATAATGAATCAATGGCCAACAGCGACTGAGGCAGCTGCTTCAACCGTAATAAATGAAGTGTTATTTTGGAGACAACGTTGGGTTGGGCCAGAAACTCAACCAAAGACATTTATAGAATCATTAAATCTTTGTAACGATGCACTTTTTCCAAACATTTTCAAGTTTTTGAAAATAGGTGCAACATTGGCTGCGACCATTGCTAGCAGCGAGCATAGTTTTCCAAGGTGAGGCGTCTAAAATATTGGATTAGGAATTCTACAGGCGAATATAAGCTGAATGGGCTTGCTCTTATGAGCATTAACAGGCACATTGACATTAAGGTGGAAGAAGTTATCGAATGATTGGCGCAAAGCTGAGAAGAATTGATTTATAATTTCGTGTATTTTCATATGTTCTTATTTTCTGCACTTTATTATTGTATATCAATAAATTGGAAAAAAACCTAATCAATACAGTTGAACAACGACTTTTACATACGTACAAATATTTACATGTAACAACCACCCCCCCCCCCCCCCCTCCCCCGAAAAATTTTCTAGCTACGCCACTGGCGTCGCTCCAACCTTTACGTGATAAATGTTCAAAGTTTCATTTTGACTATACGGCTGATTTGAATTATAAAAAATAAAGTAAAAAGCTTCACATTAAAAAGTTGAAAAAAAAAAAGAAAAACGGAACAGTCAATTTTCGGAATTCTGCTTTTACTTTATTTTAGTCTTAAAATAATACGTCGTTCTTGTGCAGATTATACTGACCTCAAGAAGTCTTACTTCATCTCTGTAGCACTAGTTTTGACAATCGGCAATCGGTAAAGTCTTAATTTTTTTTGTATTTTAGAAAATGTGAAAACTAAATACGATTGGCAGAAACCTAATGATGCGATAGTCACAGAATATGGGTCCGTAGTAGAGGTTCTCTATCTGTTCAGAAAACTCTCATATAATATTCAGTTTCATTGATAACATCATAAACAGCGTCTTATTTCTGTTTCCTGATCGATTTAAGAACCTGGATCAAAAATTTATATCTCTCCACACCATTTCAATAAAACCAACGAGTCAGGTTAGGCGTTGCTGCAGTATCTAGTCAAAGAAATCATGTTGTTGCAATATCACGTAAGTCCTTAAATTAGCACGATGGAGTCGATCATCAGGAAGTTACTCACATCCCTTCATTATCTTACGAAGGCCTCATTGCATTACCTGAGGGCTCGGACAGGTTTGTTGCATAGGAGCCCGGTTGGGGTTAAAACGGCTCCGCTCGGAGCTTTTTGTGGGGAACCGTGAAGAGCCGAATTCAATTCTAACAATTCGAGAAAGTTTCAAATAGCCCATATCGTCTAAGCAATTAATGAGCTTCAGTCCGGAGCCCACAAAGTTTAGAAAAATTGGAGCAACGAAACGAGCTACTGCAAAGCCTGCCGGTTGATCGAAGTTGAGACCCTTAGTTAATGGGAATATTTGCTATTAACAAAAAAGCCCTAACATATGGAACAAAGAAATAGTTCATCAAGAAAACCTACTATCGGAGAAATTGCCAGTCCCTCATGCAAAACATTTGGTGTTTCTGGAACCTCGGACTTCCCACGCAATATTCAGACATGCTTAAAATTGCCACCACTTAATGAGAAGGTGCGCCAAAAAATCCTCACACAAAATCACATCGCTTTGAATATGTTGTACATACGATGATGTTCCATATTTCGCATAATAACATGAAACCAGACAGGAAAAAACCAGCTTGTATCCCACTGCAAATAATAAATAGGCCACTTTAGTAAATGTATCACAATCAGATAATACACTAACCATATTATGCATCAAATTGTAACAACTTATCTTTATTGTCTGTAAGTGGCAAGTGCAGTATACTGACACAAAATTAGCATAAGTGGCTACGACTTAGGTCACACATAGTCCGCATATGCCCACATATCGAAGAGCAAGTCAAGTTGCTAAGTGTAGACCGGCAACCTGCGTCAGTAAATCAACCAACACAAATCATTCTGTATTCACTGATTGCAACGAGAATATCCATCAGCGTGGCCGCGCCTCCTAAGATTTCCTTTCAGACTATAGAATTTTTCACATTCCACATGGTTTGATCGGGCGAGCTGTATTTTGTCAAGATTAGTTTAATTCGAACAGTCATTGAATAAGCGCGTTTGACTCTCTGAGTATTTACAAATAAAAGTGATTTATTTAAATAATTTTGAGCTAGTAAAACAAAAAGTGAATAAAAAGTGAATGCAAAAATAAACAGTATTAAAATTCCATTCTTTATCAATAAAAATCAAATAAAATTATTGCAGCTATTTATTGAGGTAACTTCTGATTTATGCAGACTTTTTAATTTTATCTCGTAATACAGGAGTAATGCAAGCAACTTGGAATTGAGTTAGACTAGTTGTTTACATTTTATTATGTAAATATGTTTTGTAAGAAAAGTCTTAAGATTTCCAAAGTAGACTGGGTTAGTTGCAATGCTGAAAAAAACTGAAATAGCGCCCATTTGTTTGGCGATTTCGTCTTGGAAAGAAGGAGGCATGAAGAGTGTTTTCTCGGTTGATAGACGTAAGGTACTATTGGCTATCTGCGAGCATCTACGATTCAATTTGTTATCAATTTTTATCAAGCCATATCATTCTGGTGCAGTAAAGTTAAGAGTTTTGTTTTTCAATTTAAATAATCTAATTTCAACCAATCGTGAAAGTTAACCACATTTGTATACCAGCCAGGGTGTGACACCAGCAAAAGTCTGATGCTTCAAGGTAATTGCAACTTCAGTTGTACTGTGAAGAAACTCGATAAGAATGTCAAGCAATTGTTGCCGAATTTACTACCTACATAAAATAAATTTTATTAGAATATCTGCTTCAGTTTGATCGTACTTTGTAACCGATCTCTGATAAATTGATAAATAGTGGCAACTATTTTACTCCAGTTTCAATATTTGCCATTACCAGCTCCTGAATTCGACAAGCATTGCCCGAGAATTGAAAAATTTGCTTAGGGCATGAGGAATATTATCTTGAGTAATTCTCCTTTCTAATTAAATGGTACCGCACGCGGAATGTACGTACATTTGTGTAATGTTCCTCTTCCTACCTTGAAAATTAAATGATTATTTTTTGTATATGAATAGAACAATATATGAATGGAACTCGAGCCAGTTTGAACTTCAGAAGCTTTGCGAAACATGAGCATACCTACATCGAATGTTATTAGGAAATACTAATGGTGCAGTATACTTTAAGACTTTAATGAAACGTCTACTGCTATCCAAACTCCATCTTTGTATTTGAAACCCTAGCAAACAAAGTCGTGGATACCTACAGCTTAACTACTCCAGTAGAGCTTTTGCCTTTACTTTACGTCTGATGACATTCCGGACGATTACAACGCAAAGGCCTGCAGCTTGATTCGAGTCGTCTGTTGAGTATTTTATTATTTTTTTCCATTTCGAAAACTGAGTCGTACCTATTTTTGCGATTTTCGTGATCTTCTACATGTGCTCATGTCAGAATGCGAACATATAGTTCTTTGTTGAGTCTTGAGTGCTCTTCTACAAATCGTACTTACAAACGGGACAGAGATCACGGGACAGAGATCACTCGTTTCTTACGAAACGGCCGAGATAGCGTCCATCCTTCTGGGATATATTACAAGACTTAAATGATCAGTGTGAAATCTTCAGACATATCACATTACGAAAAACTTAAGAGCTTTTGAGAGTTATTTAAAAAAAGAACGCTTCCATTTTGTGGTGGTTCCCACCCATAAGGATTGCTACAAATGAATATTAAAATTTTCACAAAAAAGTTTGGTTTGTTCAAAGTCTTACAATTCGTGGACGGCTGCACCGATTTTCATATTTTTTGATTTGTTGTATTTGTCTCCCTCCCGAATAGGATATGAATTTCTGCTCTCAAGGCTTCATTCCATCTCCTCCATATACCCATAGAAAAGACAGTTTAAAAACTACTGGGGTAATTTCAAGAATTATTTTAGCATTTAAAAAAATAAACGAATGTTTTGTGTCTCTGCAGCAAAGCCGAAAGTCCGGGGGACCAAAGCATTTCTCTCAACCATATCGGATTCCGAGCAGGTAATCGAAAATGCTCTTTTGAAAATCGCCAATTTCTCGCGAAGGCAATGGAAAATATTATTTTCCATTGAAGTTTCTGGGATTTGAACCCCGAACGCTCGAACCTGTAGCGTAACAGACAAACACGCTAACCATTATGCCACGGACACCATCTTTTGAAAATGGGTTGCTACATTATCTCTCAAAAGCAAAGACTTAATTCACATATTATTTTCGAGGGTGAACGGGAAACCAAAAACTTTCCGGCGATCTTCAGCTTAGCCCAGCTGTTGTTACTGAAATTTTTTGTGTGAAACTGCTTTAAATAAATTAGGTAAATAGATAAAGATAAATTGGTTTAAAGTTTAAAAAAAATAATAAGGAACTTTAGTTTTTTCTTATTTTTTTTTTTTTAATTAGATGACCAACCGGGTCTTTGTTGGTTGTGAAAAATACGTTAGGCCCAGGGGTTCCTCGCTCTGTTGCGCCACCCTATTTACTTATTTTATTTGACCAACCGGGTCTAATTTATTTAAAGCAGTTTTACCTAAGCTTTGTTTAAAAAAATAAATGTGTTGCTTATGCCTATGAAATTTCAATTATATCAAAAGAAGCTCTAGGCCTCACAATTTTTCTACCTTAATTGGTTCTGCATTTTTTGTCCACCGATTGCTTAAGTTAATCTTAGGTATGCCAAAATACAAAAGTACAGGGTGAGCCAAAACTCAAGAAAGCCAACACTCCAATTATTTATGGATTCGTTCACGTGGCTCGCATCACAATTGCGCATTCTGTCAGTCCTACGAACTGCTTCGATGAAATTTAGCTCACGTCTTAACATCGCATCGGTCCTTCACATCCTTGCTTCATATCTGTCCTTCACGATTCTTCACAAAAAAAAGTAAACAGGAATCACATCGAAACACTGAGGCGGTCAATTCCGGGGGCTGCTTCAATTCGGTCAAAACTTTTATTCAAAAAACGCACTGTTCTGACTTCAGAGCGAAAATGGGAATATGTTTTTAATATTTTCGAGCGTTGTTCACACGTAAATTGACTTATTTCGTTCCACAAAGATAAGCTACTGGCTCTCTGCCAAGATTTTGCCAACAGCTGACAGTGTCAACATCGCTTATAGTTTAAATAGCAACCACTAGATGGCCCACCCTGTACTGGTTTTCGTGTTATTATAAGCTCTGAAGCGTTAATTGATTCTTTGAAGTGATTCAGCAAAGATTTCTACCAAAGATCTTGGCAAAGATCGTTTGTTGCTATTATTAGAAAAATAAACGAAATTGATATTTCGAACAAAAGCAACTTTATTTTAAAACAAATTTATAAATACAAAATAAAAACAGAAAGCTAATCCACAAATTATTCCATGCTTATTTGACAAAAACAAAAACACTAAAAAGTAATGATTGAAAAAATTGGAAATATTAAAACGGCAACGTTGTGTGATATGGCACTCTACTTGTGCCACATTATTGTTGCATGGGCGGTTGAAGGACGCTCGCTTTTAGTTCTATAACATTATAAGGGTATTCATAACCCCTTAATGTGCGCGCTAATTATATAAAAAAAAGTGTCATAAAATGGACTCAATCCATTCAGCCGAATTTCGGGCTTACAGTGAAATATAGAGATTCTCAGTCTTCTGGAATGCTTAACCTAACTCTGGCTTTCCCGTACATAATGATAAACAGAAATTTAAAAACAATGTGCATCGGCAAGTCTTTTCTAATCCTTTCCGACTTTCTTAACCGCTCGAAATTTGGTAATAACATAGTAGCGGTATTCAAAACTCCTTGATGTGCGCATTAGGGTGACCCTAATTTTAGAAGTTTTTCTGACTAGATGCTTTGGTTCTTTTTCATTTGAAAACAGTATAGTTATTACTAGCCGTTCGGAACCGGCAGAAAATTGTAGGACCCCTCCATTCCCTCACAAAAGGATGGTTGTGAGAAATGCGCTAGGCCCAGGGGCTCCTCGCTCTGTAGCGCCACCCTATTTATTTTTTTTTTTTTATAGTTATTACTGAAAAACTGAGTCTGAGATTATTTAAAGAAAACCTTAAACTGTCAGAAACCACTATGGTTTCCGTTCGAACTGTGGTAAGTTGCCATCTACCGACATATGCACAAAAATATTCTTCGGTGCGAAGAACACGGGTTCCCGTCATCGTAGCAAAGTGAAATTTGGTATACAAGTAGGGCAGGGAGTGGGTATGCTTTTCAATATCTTGGTTTGTATGTTAAGTACCAGGTACCACTGTGACACTTTTGTCATACTAGTACTCTCTACGTGTCTGATACTGACCATACAAACTAAGATATGGATACGCATACCCTCTCTACTGTGAGTATACATACCTACTGTCAAATATATCGTATTTAAAACCTTCTTTCCTTACAACCTAGAGAACTAGGGGCATTTTTGGACGTGATGTTCTTACAATAAGAAAAAAGTCCAAAAACACTTTGGCGAGGTCTTGATAGGCACGTTGAATGCTTATTTGAACAATAGCTCAACCACTCCAAAGCGTTTTTTGAACTCTGTCGTAGTACCTTCCCTTGTCTTCCCTTGTGCCTTAGTATTTTTTCAACTAAAAAGTTTGTTAAAAATTCATGTTTCTATGGATCACAATCAACGATTTAAAAAATTTTGCATAAGATTTTCTCCATCAATAAAAACAAAATTGTTTATTGAGTTTTCTTGACGTCACTAAAAACACTACGGCAATGGAAATGAGGTCGATAGCATTTTGAGTAAAGAAATATTTTGCACACGTTTACGATAACGACACAATTCCGCATCAAATTGAAGCTTCCGTGCGTTCAATTCAACAACATACTGACCAACCTTCTGTTGAGATGACAGAGAAAACTTAAAGTGCGCCATCTAAACTACATAATTGTGTACGTCATGTAAACAATAATTTCCATAAAACTGATGATATACAATCAAATCTAAGTTAGCTGGGGGCCTCAAAGTACGATTCGTTTTTGCGATAACAATTTACTGTAAATAGATTGATAAGCCGAGATGAACATAAACAATGGCCTAGTAACAAATAGGAATTATCTGTTGTTTTGAATGACCTCTTATTAAGTTCGATTAATATCAGTGAGTACTCATGCAACCGTGTGTCAATCAACGTTGTTTTTTTAAAGTGTGGATTCTCGCAAGCTTCATTATCTATCAATAATCGTTTTTCAACAAATATAGTTGTTCTTATGTAAGATATGTAAACAAGGTTTATTTTTGCACGTCACTTAAGGACTCTGTGTACATTTGAACATGTTTAAATCAGCGAAATAGCCGAACTTATTTTTCGAATTTTATAATCTGTCAAATCACTCTGACACTTTAATAAAAGCTCGAACTTAGTTACTTATCAGCGTAATCATAAGAAAATAGTTCGCTAACATTCAAAATAGTTATGACAGCCACCGCGTAGTGAGATTTTTGAAGTTGTTCTAGAGGGCGGACGGAACCCTTCGAACATCTTTAAAAATTACAATACTTCTGATTTGATTGAAGAATTTTTGATTATTGTTCACACGGTACAATTAGTTGGACAGACTTCGTTTGATGGAAGTTGGATGGTCTGATGTAGTTTGCGTTCACACTTATCAAGCTTGTCGTCCAACTTAATGTCACATACCCTTCCACTCCGTCCAGCTTTTCAAAAATTTTTGAAAACCATCCAACAAGTTGGACAAGCGGTCGTCTGAAGGGTTCACACTATCAAGCATTGGTCGTTCAAACCCAAGTCTGTCCAACTAATTGTACAGTGTGAACAGGGCTATTAGCGGAGTTCACACTGTTCAATTATAGTTGGACAGACTTTGGTTTGAAAGACCAATGTTGGATAATTTGAACCCTTAGACGACCGCTAGTCCAACTTGTTGCATGGTTTTCAAATACTTTTGAAAATATTCAAGTTTTATGTAGCGGAGGTACGACTCATAATGTTGAACGACAAGTCTGATAGGTCTGAACACTACATCGAACCATCCAACATCCATCAAACGAAGTCTGTCCAACTAATTGTACAGAAATGAAAATTGAACTATTTCACAGAAGAGTAAAAAAAAGCAACCCTTGTCGCACAATACTCGACGGCTTACAGAGTCCTTTGCTTTCTAACTTTTTTTTGTTTCATGAAACTAAAAAAGTTCTGTATAATCTCTACTTCTAGTTACAAAAGATCAGCACAAAGAACATCCAAAATGCAACAGAAACACTATATAGTGGACATTCGTTCCGACACCATCAGTACCCCCACTGCCGAAATGCGTCAAGCAATGTTTGAAGCCGTTGTTGGCGATGACGTCTATGGTGAGGATCCAACAGTTAAGGAACTAGAAGCAAGAGGCGCACAATTATTTGGGAAAGAAGCTGGTCTCTTCGTTCCCAGTGGTACAATGGGAAATCTGCTGGCAAGTAAGTATTTGTCTCTCCTGGGCGTACTTAGTTTTTATTTTATTTTTTTCAAATAATTGTTGAATCATCACTAATGCATTGCAGATTGTCTATAATATTCGTGCCTCTTTGGCAGTCCATAATTTTTATTTTATATGCTCAGGCGTTAGTGGAAAATCAATTATGTAGTGCCTATTACGAGGCATCGCATCCGTTCAAAACAAAACCAAAGTGCCATTATACGGCAACCAAACCGAAACCAAGCCACAATCCACAACCATACCGAAATCCAAATGAAAGCAAACCGATAACCGAGTAGAGGAAGCAAAAAAAATATATTATGAATTTTTCATCGAATCTCTTTGCCGTAAGCCCCAAAATCCAAATCCTTTCGGCAATACAATTATGTACTTTCAATTTTCAAAAAAAAAAAAATTCACCTACCTCCATCGATAAAGTCTTCGTGTTTCACACCGACCTACAATCAATATTAAGCACCACATCCTACCATACCTGAATCAACCAAGGAGCGCTCTATCGACATCACCATCGACTCTATACCACTACTACCAACAACACTGCCGCCTGCTGCAGCCGCAGGGATGAAAAATCATCAAAGCAAGAAATGAATAATTTTAACAACAACCAAAGCCCCAGTTTATTCCTGTAAATCGAACGCAATAAAACCACCTGAAATCCATAACAATTTATATGACTTACGATACAGATCGTCTCCCTGCGGGCGCGACGCCTCTAATGTCAATACACCACCATAAAAGCTGCTGCCGGTGGTACTGCTACTGCCACGTGAGGATACAGAGAGCTCCGGGGCCTTGAAGCGAATCCCCAACATTGTGAAACGAAGCCACACGCTGCGGTTCTCATATTAAATTCATAGTTACGAATATAAATTCCAATCGGATCCTGATGTCTGCCATTCAAATAAAGTTACGCTCGAGCGGGCCGAGTATAGGGGGAAGCCAGGAAATGAAAATGGTTTTGTGTTGAGATAAAGGGTGAAGGTATATTGTATATAGACCTACCTTCGGTACATTTAAGACAGTCGTGTCTGCACCATTCCGGCCCATCATCATCTCAGGCTGTGATATGATCTCATTCCTCTTTCTTTGCCAAGCATAGGGCAATAAAATGGCAACCATTAATGTAAATCTATCGGTTGCATATGTGGTCCGTTTAGAACCGAACCGGCTACGTTTAACCCTATTACAAGATACACCTACCTATCAATATGATTTGTTTTTATATTTTGCTTACGGTGGATCCGACCCTTCTGCTTTACAGCAGGCGTTATGTTTACTATTGCCAAAACACCCCAAAATTGTTTCAGATGGATAAGGAGCTATTGAAATTTTAAACGTGCATAGTCGATCTTTCGATAGAACTTTCGAGTGCAAGTTAAATAAATAGTTTGTATGGCAAAGCATCAAATATGTAGAAGGAGAACAAAAGACTCAGTTTAATGTCAAGAGTACGTATACTTGGTGAGAAACGGCATGTCTATCGGCATTGTCATATGGTTCCGGAGACCCGGAGCATTTATGGAGGTGAACATAATGGTCTCACCAATTAAAACGTTCATCTTGGTTATCAAATTTGGGTTAAGGCTTTGATTATTATCCATTGAACAGAAATAATAAGCCATATTCATAGATATTTGACAGTTAGTCAGTCACTCGATAAAATGTAAAGCTATTTACGTATACAATTCCATCATTTTATCGATTAATTTTGAGCGGTGGTGACGAGCGCATTTCTTAGAACCAAACCTTGTGAGGCATCAGGAAGAGGACCTACAATGTTTTTGCCGATTCCGAATGGCTAATCAAAAAAGCGCATTTCATGACAATTAAATCGGAGGACGTCAATCCTTCGCAAAAAGCGATACCTACCCATGGAAAAATATTTGGGATGCGAATCGCAAATTCGCCACGTAACAGCAGACATGTTAACCGTTACGCCAAGCGAAAGAAAGCTGTTAATGATAATATCTTCCTTTTTTAAATTGTCCCTTTAAATCATTTTGTGGTAATTTGGTTACTAATGAGGTTATGATAAAGTAAAATGATTGCGAAGATAATGACCGGCTAAAAACAAACAATATACGATCGTTAAACTGAAACACGATTTGTATAATCTACCCATAAATCCACAACAACATATTTTATTCAACTGCTAGGTTCTCATGACCTCGATTAGAGGTTATAATGAACTAGATTCCACTTGAAGACATGAAGTACATAAGTACTTGAAGCGTGAAATTGGAACAATAACAGTAGATCGCTTATTTATGATCACTAAATTAAAAACTGATAACCAAATGATTGAAATAAGTGGACACGCTTTGACTTTTTTGTTTAATATTTTATATTTCCCCAATCTATTTGCAAGATGTAGATACAAATACATTGCAATTATTTTCTTTTCGTTCCAAAGTTCTTTAAGTTTTTTTTTATATCTATCTTGATTTCTTAAACGATTTTAGAAAACACCTTGCAGTGTTGTCGTATCGTTGACGATGATGACATAGCTACACCATTTACAGTGTTTTAGCATTCGCATTCGCGCGAATTTTTATTTTTACACCACACATCCATTTTCCCTTGAGAAAATTTTTTCCGCTTCGCTTTTAGCTTCATTTTTCTATCCGTGAGTAAAAAGCAAAGCGAACAAAATTTGCCTACGTGTAATACGTGCTTGCGGTTGAACATAAGAAAAACGCGCGCATTGTTAAAAGTTAAAAGTTTAGCGCAACAGAGCGTGGATATCGAGAGCCAATAAGTGCATTTCGCTCAACCAAAACATGGAGGGAAATGGAAGGGGCTTACAGTTTTTGGCGATTCTGAATAGAGAAAGCGCTTTTCATGGCACGAAATAACGAAATTGCCAGTCCCTCGCGAAGGGTGTAAGCCATAGAAAACTTTTAGTCCTCCTTTATGTTTCTGGAACTCGAACCTCTAACCTCTTAGGTAAGAGACAGAATAGCTATTCATTACACCACGGGCACCACCACTAGGGCCTTGTATCGAATCAAGTGGTTATGAGATGACGCGACGTATATATGAACGCCTGACCGGTTTATAAAATAAATTGGGTGGCATAACAGAGCGAGTAACACGTGGGACTAGCGCATTTATCTCAACCATGCGGGAATTAAGGGAACCTACAATTTTCTGCCAGCTCCGAATGGCTTATCGAGAAAGCGCTTTCCATGGCAATGAATTAACTTACAGAGGACTTGTCAATCCTTCGCGAAAGGCGGTACCCGTGGAAATACATTTTTACCTCTGTTGGGATTCGAACAACGAACCTCTGGGTTAACAGGCAGACATGCTTACCATCACGTCTTGGGTATGGCCCGACCGAAAAACTATTTTCTCGAACTACAATATCTTAAGATTCAAACGTTACTTTAATGATGAGGTGTGTGTGGGTTGGTTGGTGGATTCACGAAGATGGACATTGCGCCATCGTTGGTGATTATGACATCGTCGTTCATTTAGGATCATCGCATCGAAATGCCTCGGGTCAGAATGTCCGTCTTTTTCAGTTATCCGTTTCAGTAATAATCATCCTAGCTTCTTCATATTCTTTTGTTGTTGGTGTTTTTTCTGCGTATTGTGTAGACGCTCAGTATATTTTACTCGAATTCTGCATTATATTCATATAATTTTTGATAGAAACATCAGCTTTTATTTATCACACGAGGCCAAAATCTAATTGGCCTACAAAAAAGTACTAAATCACAACTTGTAATACGTTACGAGCTCCTTGCTTGAGTTCATTTAAGAGTATTATAAAAGAGAAAGGAACGATGGAAAGGTAAAAATTATTGGAATAATGAGGTTTAATCTAAAAGGGGCTAAAGGGCATAACAAAGATTAAGATGTTATTTCAATAATTTTCTACAGCTCTAAGACTGGAGGTCTTTTTTACGTAAAATGTCTGTCAAAATCAATTCTAGGCCTGGCGCTACTTTTGAGGTTTTTAATTTAAAGATGTTAATTTTCTGGAATCGCCACTTGTTTACATAAAACTCCATTCAATGAAAATATTTCTTCACTCAATTCATTCATGAAATGAATAAACAGAAAAAATAATAACAATTCCTCTTTTCTCTTTCTTTTTTTAGTAATGGTGCATTGCAGTCGTCGGGGAACGGAAGCAATTGTCGGTGATTTATCTCACATATTCCTGTACGAACAAGGTAAGGATGGCTTTGCGATAATAAATACAAAAGACTTACTGCCTCTTTGCGGATAATGTCCGTGCCGACGCGACTCGACGATGTTAAGATATTTCCTTTTAACACTCTGTTCTCAAGGAATATTGAATCAGTTTTCCAAAATGAAATTTATTTGGGTCGAAAAAATTTGAAAACGATATTTTAGAAGCTTTTTGTGTGGGCTGCACGGCACACGTATCTCTTGAGGTAAATATAGAAAATAGTATACCTTCCGGCAAAAGTTGTTCATTGACGACCTTTGTGTTTTCGTCACCTTTCCTTGAGTAAACGGTTAATTGACAAAAAAAAAAAATCTGTTGCGAAAGACCTTGAAAGACTCATTTCCACACAAGCAAATGTTTTGTGGGGTGAAAAAGTGTTCAGCTTGTAATTGAAAACAAACGCCAACCAAACAATAATCTTTTCATATGAAAATTATTAAAGTCTGGTGCATTTTTTATCCACAGAAGTATTTTCCCATTAATGTTCACTGTTAAGTTGCGTTAGCTGGATGTGGATTAGTTTTTCAGTCAAAAATTCAAAGACAATTTAAATGCGAAATGAGTTAAAAGTCTTATGTCCTACAACCTAAAGCTTATTATCTTCAACACAACCATTTCGTATTCCATATAATTGCTCATCTGTACTAAGTAGATACAAAAAATATTTATGTTGTGGGCCAGGCGTTTCTAGTTTTTAATGGAGGGTATTTTTATACATGTGGTTTTTAAGAAGAAATAAGAATTATGGCCTAGAAGTTATTAAATCGATAAAGATTAAATAGTCGTTTTGTTCAAAAATAAGTTCGAGCAAGTGGTGGCTGAGGCTAGCTCTAATAAATTCCAGCCGAGAGGCCCAATTTTTGGGACCGTATGTCGTGCCAAATATTGTCTTCCAAGCCGTCAATCGTCTCAGATTTATTCGCGTAGACAAGCGACATCACATTACGCCACAAAATAGTCCAGCTTCCAGCCAGCAGCGGTGTTTTATCGCACAACCTTTTGGAGGCTACGCCACAGAACCACACGATACGCGAAAAAATGCGCTCACCGAAAGTTTTCTTCGGCTTCTTGTTGAAAATAAAGGTCGCATTCACTTCAACTTACTTTAATTACATACATACATAAGGTGGAAAGCAGAGCGTGGAGTCCAAGGGCCTAGCGCATTTCTAACAACAATGCCTTGTCAGGTGTCAGGGAAATGAAGAGGACCTACAATTTTCTGTCGATTCTGAACTACTTTTTATGGCAATGAGTTTTCAATCGAAGGACTTGCCAACTCCACGCGAAAGATAATTCCCGTGGAATCCAGTGGAGTCCCTGTTAGAACTCGAACCACGAACCTCCCGTGTAACAGGCACACCATTACACCATGGGCACCACATTTTCAAATTCAGGCACTAAAAAGTAATCTTTCAAGGCTCTGTAACGTTCCCACTTGACTGGAACATTATGGTCGGCTTCATTTTTGAAGAAATATGAACCAATGATTCCCTCTGCCCTTAGATCACACCAAGCAGTGACTTTTTGAGGATGTAACGGCGTCTTAACAATTAAATAAACGAAAAAGTCTCTCGAAAACTGGGATCGGTTGCCATCTTGTTTTCGGACCATTCACAGAACTTGCGACCCGCTTGATGGTCATTCCGCCTCACAATTATTGCACAAGTCTATTTTTGTAAAGCAGCAATCCGAGATCCTTCCGCAAAATTTTCCATAAAGTAGATGGGCACAGCTCCAATTTTTGCGAGACATAGCGGGTGGACTCATTCGAGTCTTCATCGATACTGATACTCTGCTCCACAGCAGTAATAGCGCCTTCGGTGCGCACTGTATGGTTCGGCGGTGGGCGTCTCTGTGGATGAGCATTATCCACTAGAGTGAACGTTGGGTAAACCGATCCATGGTTGCTCGAACTACCGACCCTGGAGGGCGATTATATCGACCGAATACTGTACGCAGCGCCAGCCGAACCATTGCTTTGGTTATGAATTTGCAAAATCAATTCTTATACAATGGCAAATTAATCAAAAATTAAGTCACTGCTGTCAAAAAGACCTAGATAGTTGTTATAAGATTAAAAAACCAGATGTCTAAAAAACACCCTTCATATGCCTGCTTCTCTCGATTACGATTCTGCAAAATCGAATCAAATACTCGTAATTAGCGCAAAAGTGTTGCTACCCGAATGGCCATAGAATCAATCTATTTAAAGTGCCTTCCTACAAATACTGTCCTTTGTGCATCTATTGAATTAGAGTGTATCATTATCACCACCACTTATGGTGCAACTTCTCCAATACACTGTGTGGGTCAGCCACCCACCTTACAAAAACACGCTGATGGTGATTTTGACATTGAAATTCGATAACAATAAATAATCATTAACTTACGTCATGTTTACGAATGTCGGACAGTAAGTGAGTGTTTATTAGCTGTCAATCAATCAGCATTCAACTTTTACAAACACCCACATTCCGAAAAATTCCCTGCCTCCCTTTATTTTGTACTAACAACTGCAACACGCTAAAAATAATAAAATATTTACTAAATATAAACTTTCTCATTGATTGGTTTGAAAATGTTGCGGGTTGCGGCCCACTCATATGACATTTGACTTCACTTGTTCGCTGCAACTCTCCACAATACGAAGGCGTTTTCTGCGCTGAAAATAATTGCTGAAGGTTCCCTTTGATCGTCCTCGGATAAGGCATCAGGCATGCACCCCTGTCTGAAACCTCACATAGTACTCCATATCGTCGTCTGCTATAGTGCGAGTGCGGTGATGTTTTGAACATTTTTCGGATTCAACTCGACTACACGTAATCGCCTAATTTACCTTTTAGACGTGATTACTTCAAGAGAAAAATTAGAGCAATTACTGCAGGCTGGTTTCTTCAAACCCTAAACAACAGCTGCTGTGCATTGAAAATCGCCATGCCATTTGAAGGCGCTGTAATACTCGTACTCTATACCTGCCTCATATACGAAAAAGGCACTCCCGATACAAAGTGCTTGTAATTATTTTTCGCACGCCTGTTGCCACCCCCGCCCCACTTTACCTCGACCTGCGAATATAAGTGCTTCCCTTCGAGTATACCGCTTTACACGACATTATACACACACAATACACAACACCAGCTAATCTTTTTCATGCTCGTTCTATGTTTTAATTCTTTTGTTTTTTGTTCTTTTCCATGGGGGACATTTTGCACAGGTGGCGCTGCACAAATAGCCGGTGTGCAATTAGCTACCATCAAAAATAAGCCAGATGGGACGTTCTGCCTGAAAGAACTGAAACGGAAAATCCGCTGCGACGACTTCCATGAGCCTATTACAGCGTTGGTAGTAGTGGAGAATACCCACAATATATGCGGTGGCAAGGTTGTGCCAGTGGAATGGATCGACCAACTTGCGGATATTTGTAAAAAAAGCTGTACAAAAGACGATAAAGGAAGTGGCATTGCCTTGCACATGGACGGAGCTAGAGTGTTTAATGCAGCCGTGGCAATGGGCAGCACTGTGGAACGCATTGCCAAGAACATCGATTCCGTGTGCTTTTGTTTGAGCAAAGGACTTTCAGCACCAGTGGGGTCGATGTTGGTCGGATCAAAGGATTTTATCATTGAGTAAGACAAAGACATTTTTTAACAATCGTTTTCAGAGCTTCCTTTTCCTTTGATTTTGATTTTTTTTTTAACTTTTATCCAAGTCTTGGAAGTGTTCTTAGATGAATGCGCGCCTTTGGTAGATGTGAAATTAAATTGAAACAGGAAAATACTTTTCTCTCATTTTACTTCATTCTCCCTAATGCCTGCCACAAAAAGAGGGTGCATTCATTTAACTGCTTAAATTGGCTTTTATACTAATTAAACGGTTTTTAACTTTTTAATTTTGTGCAAATGGGTTGGGGTGGGAGTAAGGAATATACTTGTTTTTCCTTGCAAAAGTGTATGTGTGTGCGTTGGTTTTTTGTCTTTGAAGTTGGATAGAAGCCATCATTGATAAAGGAATTATGCATCTCGATCCTTCAGTTCTTCTGAGGAATTGGTAAAATCAATTTTAAAGTTCTGGGAGTGACAGAGCTAAGGGAAGAATTCGTAGATAAGCCTTTTTATTGGGAGTACTGCTTAAGTTGACAGGATGCTGACAGTACATTTTTATATATGTGCCCTCATTTTCAATGTTTTTCCCAACAGGGGCCTCTATAATATCAAACAGATGATTAAGAGTTCTTGGCACTTCGTACCGCAATTACAGTTTTTGCTTAGAAACTCCCAGCTTTGAAAGAATTCCCCATGTAAGGCTACGTCATACAGAGAGTCATCGGCGTTTACAGCCTTGATTTACTGCTAGTTAACCAGAAAAACTCACATGTCAAGCAAAGCGAAACTTTAAACTAAATCTGGCAACCCTAGTTCCTTTTTGTTTGACCAATGGTCATTATTCCAGGGCATAGCTAAGGTATAGCTAGCCTTAACTTTGACTACCTATACTTTG
Organism: Melanostoma scalare; assembly: GCA_949752695.1. Classification (NCBI taxonomy): domain Eukaryota; kingdom Metazoa; phylum Arthropoda; class Insecta; order Diptera; family Syrphidae; genus Melanostoma; species Melanostoma scalare. Next base: position 218,610,988 of record OX456985.1, on the reverse strand, counting down.
TCAATCTGTGAAGAAACACCTACTTGTCATTTTCATCAGGATTTTCTGAATTTTCTAAACTTCTTGTCTCACAAAAACAATGTTTGGCCTAGAGGTCAACTCTATACCAAAAGTCTGACAACATTTATGATACAGTAGTTGTCTATTGTGATGGTTGAAATGTGTGTAGATCATTTTTTGGTGAAAGACTTTGCTAAGTTTTGCCTCATCATCAACCAAAGAACCTATAGTTGTCGCTTCTAACTTCGCAAACAACATTCTTCAATCGGAGGATTCTACTTAAACCAATTTCAATTTACAAGCATTTCTTAAATGAGTTCCATATAAAGAATTAGTAAATTTCTTAACTTAAATTTAAAGGATTTTTTCCACAATTATTTTTAAGAGACGTTAGAAAACAGGAAAATCAATAATGTTTTTATTTATTTATGTTTCAACAAAGAAAATGTATTCACAATGAGAAAAATTTACAAGTGCGTACGCAAGAAACTTCTCATATGGAATTACCTTAGCCACAGTCCGGACGCCAGGGCTCAAATTTCGCGTTAGGTATCTAACTTTCTTTCAGCCTCTGAGATTCAATTCGGCCGCCCTTGAAGTGACATAACCACCACTTTTCCATCGTCTCAAACACAAAAAAGTTAAGGTTTACAAAGCTGGTAGTACAATGGAATGGCCATTGGTCTCTAAGTGCTCTCGCTTAGTAAAAACTCCTAAAAAGTAGAAAAACAAAGTTAACTAAAAACTCAAATAGGTGTGATATCAATAACTAGATAACCATTGCAAACATTATACAAGTCGAAATCCACTCTAACAGGTAGCTAACTAACTATATGCTTACTTCGCACTTGTAGAGTTGTCATCACGTTTTGACAAGAAGCTTAAGACTTGTATGATGCAAAAGTTTTTTTTTTCTACAAATTTTGCCAATCTTCTCAATAAGTCGTTATTTTCATGACAGTGATAGTTTCAAATCATTACTTGTGAATTTATTCCAATGTTATTTCTATGTTTTACAATATCGGACTTTGCCTTTGTGTTCTAGAAACAGTCTACACTTGCGAAACTCACTCAACCCCTGAATGCCTGTGAATTTTGTTTATCATAGCATAATGCAGGGTTGCAGATGTTTTTGTAGTAGACAAGACGTCGCAGTTTTGGACCACGAGTGCTAAAAAGAAAGCGCCATAGACGACCTCATAGTAAAAGTTATACTATACGAAATACGTTACGAGTTACGACCAATGGCTGGATGGGGAGAAGTATCTGTGTTTCCTTCAATGCCAAGCTGCGCCTTAGGCCCTACACAACCCTCTTACTGCTTCGAAACTGATCCAGGAATGCAAGAGCTCTCTGAATGAGGTCGGAAGACTAAATTCATTGACCCTCGTTTGGGTTCCAGGCCATCACGACTTAACTGGAAATGAGATCACCGATAAACTTGCTAGGCAAGGATTTCGGATAGCTTTTTCGGGACCTGAACCATCGATAGGTCTGCCAGCGTCCTTAGTGAGGCCTTCAATTAACGATTGCATCTGTCAAGAGCACAACCACAAATGGCATGCCTCCATTGGATGCAGACAGACCAAACGTATGCTCCAAAACGTTAATAAAAAGACTTCATCATTTTTGCTATCCCGTAGCAGAAAAGAATGTAGAAATCTTATTGGCGTCGCTTCTTCTCTTTTGCCAGGCGTTTAAACGTGTTAGGCTTAAATGTGATGCCACGCTCTGTGAATCTTGTGGAGAAGATGAGACCACCGCAGAGCACTTCTTCTGTGAATGTCGTGCTTTTTCTCGCACGTGGTTACAGATACTCAGCGCAGACATGGTGAGAGCTGGTAAATTAGGTTGCTTATCATGGCAGCATATTTTTGCTTTTCTCCGAATATTTGGAAAGCTATAACAAATAGAAGTTGTACCCGTGGTGTGATGGATAGCATGTCCGCCTGTTAATCCAGAGGTTCGAGTTCAAATCCCAACAGAGGCAAAAATGTTTTTTCCACGGGTATCGCCTTTCGCGAGGAATTGGCAAGTCCTCAGGTAGTATTCATTGCCATGAAAAGCGCTTTCTCGATTAGCCGTTCGGAACCGGCAGAAAATAGTAGGTCCCCTCCATTTCCTCACAAGGCATGGTTGTGAGAAATGTGCTCGGCCCAACGGCTCTTCGCTCTGTTGCACCACCCTATTTATTTATTTATTTTTATGGACGAAACAACACCATATATCTACCTATGTATGAAAATTGACTTAATGGAAAAAATTTGACACGTCTCAACGAATTCATATGAGTTGAAGAAAACACAAACCTAGTAAAAATCATTTTAAGGGTTACTGCAACGAAAGATAAAAACTAACAATTTAACAGTTCATTTTGTAACTCTACATAAATAACTAAATAAAAGTATGAATAAATAATAAATAAAAGAAAAGCAATAATTCATTTAAAAGAATTCGTATTACATTTTTCTTTCTTGTGATGGTTTACCTCTTGTTATAAGGAGCGCATCAGGACTCCACTCAGCTGTGTCATATTTGCTTACTAAATTTAAGGAAGCCGACATATTTTGTTTCAGTTTTTAGCCAATTGGTGAGTTTATTTTTCATCAAAGTTAGCTTGGAAAAAAACCTCTCAGCGCTGACACCAGCCCAGGCAATGATATGAAGTAAGGTTAATAAATAATTTTGCAAAAAATTCATATGAGTCGGAAAATAGGGGTTGGGGACATAATCCCGAAAAAACTTTTCCCGAAATGCCAAAATCCCGAAAATCCATAATCCCGAAAACCCACAATCCCGAAAATCTAAAATCCCGAAAACCCACAATCCCGAAAATCCATAATCCCGAAAACCCACAATCCCGAAAATCCCGAAAGGTTTTCCCGAAAAACGATATAAAATGAAAAATTTGCGCAAATTTTTCATTTTATATCGTTTTTCGGGAAAACCTTTCGAGATTTCTATTTTGCATTAATTTGATATAAAAATATGTTTTTTAAAGTTTGGTCGTCACGTGTAAGAAGAAATCTGTTTATTGGAATGATTACCTGACGCTCTCATTGCTCTTCTTGGAGAAGAGCAAATCAGAGTGAAGAACACTCGCGAAAAAATAATTTTAGGTCAAGAAATAAAAACAAGGAGACGGTACAAACTAAAAGAAAAACGAATAAAAAAAATTTATGGTGAACGCAGTGAGCGGTCTCACGGAAATTATCTAAGAGGAATTGCTTACAGCATAAGGTTATTTTAACTGTTGCTGTAAGTATTTTTGTTTTGAATTTAATATTTATGTTATGAATTTGCTGTTTTTGTTGAAATAAATACGCCATTTAAAAAATAGTTTTGGTTAAAATTTTTTATTTTTCAAAATTGATTTTTTTCGGGATTTTGGCCATTCGGGATTGATGTCTTCGGGATTATGAGTTTTCGGGAAAATTCTGTTTCGGGATTTTGAATTTTCGGGGAAAGTCTGTTTCTGGATTATGTTTTTTCGGGATTTTGACTTTTCGGGGACAGTTTTTTCGGGATTGTGTCCGTTTCCCGGAAAATAGGTATTCATTCAAAATATTTTTAATGTAACCCACTTTAAACCAAAACAATTCGATATTTGTCAATTTCAAAAATTGGTGGACGGATTTTATTTCTAAAAATCTATATTGTTCGATTACCTTTTCGGGACTTTTGGTAAAATTACTAAAAACAGAAACAATGCTAAAAAAGTGGCACAGACTGAAAGGTGGTGGCAAAAAGTGATTTGACACTAAAGTGGCACAGCGGCGGTAACGCTGTCTGGTAGTACCATGGACCGGTATTTAGGCCTGAGTTCTCCAGCTGGTATTTTAAAAACCTCCAACAGAAAAAAAAACTCGACCCAATGTTTTGAAGTTTTGTGGATATAAAAACGTGTATTTTGAGCTATATTTTAAGACTTATTTTAACAAAAATAATGAAAAGTAACGCCGCTATATGCTGTCTTCGGAGGTGCCAAAAAAAGTTCCCCAACTACTGACTTGATCACGGCCAAATGAGTTACTGAAACAAAAACATTCAAAAACGTTGGATGTATTTCCTATATAATGACCAAGAATTTTTGAAAATATCAAAAATTACCACAGTGACGCAGTTCTTAAAAAATTAAATTTTTTGGAGTAAAAATTTTTTTTTTATTTCTTAATGCCAAATTGACAAGAAATCAAAAATACCAAAAATCAGTTTGTGTTATAAGTCAGTCGGTCAATTTCTTTTTGAGTTGAAATATCAGCAAGTTTGAAAAATGTCGTTTCGCGTTTCGAGAAAAACGTGTTCGAAATTTTAACTATAGTGCCTTATATTTACGTTATATCTGGGAGCGGTCACTCTTTAGAACACTCTGCCGTTCAAAAACTTTTCAAGATACGACCTTGGTGCTTTCACGTGATATTAAAAAGAGTACATTCTACCGGAATAGCCAGAAACAAAATTTATTTTTTCTAAGGATGTGTCTATGTGCACCCTCGGTCAAGTTTGTGTAGGTGGTTTTACAACGCATTTTTGAAAAAACCAATTGCACTCATTTCTGTTGGAAATCTCCTTTGTACTGGCGTAGCTCTTGCGAATTTGAAGATGTTATAGCTTCTGTCATTGAAATACAAAGTTAAAATAGCTTTATTTTATAGTAAACTTAACAAATTTCCGCTCATTAATCCGCGCGGACTTTAAGCCATTATTTCCTTAACTGCAAGTTCTGTGAATGAATTGCAAGGTTAAAATAATTTTATTTTTAGTTGTTTAACATGCAGTTAAAAACATAACGACTTGAAATTCGCGTCCGAATAAAATAAACTTTTTTTAATTTTACATTTCGGTGGCTAAGCTAACAACATCTTCAAATTAGTTCGAACTCTGGCAACGCCAGTAGATTTTCAACTGAAACAAGTGCAATTAGTTCGCTTTAAAAGATTCTTCAAAATACGGTGAAACACAACCTACACTAACTACACATTGGGTTCATATTAGGGTGGGTCAATAAATGTTTTTTTTTGTACAAATGCTACGGAAAAATGGGTTGCTAGACACCTTAAAAAAATTCTCACCTAGTATGAGCTCTTAATTTTAATAGGAAGATCCTCCGCATCGCAGATTTGTATATTTTTCTCAGTCCAATAGCAAAAAATTCATACCTCATCATTTATCGATTGAACAGAAAAATGTTCCAAGAGAACTTTTTAGGAAATTTAATGTTCTACAAAAAAGGTATCTTGAATTTATTCCGTAAACCTAACCATTCGAATGATATTAAGGATTTAATTTTGATTATTTTAAGACAAATTTCAACATTGTTTATGAATTTTATAACTCGACAATAAATGACTTTTACAAAATGCGCAATACAAACTTTTGTTGGAAATTAACTGTTTTTCATGTTTTGGCGATGAAATTAACCGCTCAAAAGTTATTCATCATCAAACTTTCATGTGTACGGATTTTAAAAGTTTTTGATGAGATATTCGAATAGATATCAGTGTTTGAATAGTTTTTGTGGTAAGAAACTAAAGTCCCGGAGTAGTAAAAATGATGATTTATACTTAAAAAAAGACCTTAATCTATTTTCCAAGTGCGACATTTTCGTGCAAAATATTGTATTTTCAGCTATAATTGTATTGATATAGCATAATAACAAATAATTTGGTTTTTTTTTACAGAGCCAGACGCCTGCGCAAGGCCTTAGGAGGTGGCATGCGTCAGGCTGGCATACTTGCTGCTGCCGGGCTAGTTGCACTGAGTGCCAGTGTAAAAGTACTCAATGAACATCACAAAAGAACCTACAGAATAGCTGAAGGTTGGTATTGTATTCCTTTGAGCTTTCCTTTTATCTCTGATTAAGTACCTCAATGGAGTTGAGATTTCACTACCAAAAAATAAAATAAAAACATTTCCATTTTAAGTTTACTGATATCTTTCATTTTGCTTTCTATTTTTTTAGCCATCTACAAGCTGAAAAGTCCATTTATAACGGTTGATATTGACAGTGTTCAATCGAATATCCTTCTGATCCACATAGCGACTGAAAAGATAACTGCATGTGAATTTGCCAATCGACTGGCGCGTGTAACCGACAAAGAACTAGCTGCAGGAGTTGTCGAAAGCAAAAGCAACCCCAAATGCGGTATTATCCTTAAAGTCAGCACAAGAGATTGGGAATTTGCACGAGCTGTTCTCTACCAACAAATATCCGACATGGACATCGATTTGGCCATCAAGAAGTTAACCTACGTTATAAAAGAATACGACACTGAACTGTCTCAGTGACAATAACCCAAAAGTAATACCACCCTGTGTAATGACAGAATATTGACATAAACTTTACAAAATAAACATAGAAAATTAGTTATCCTTTATATTTGTGAGCACAGAGGGTAAAGACTGGTATGGTATAGATGGTGTACTCATATATACAGAAGCTGATAGAGAGTAATCTTCTTGTTTCCATTTATGGCATGCGAAAAGTTTGCTTTTAATGAGATTTATCGTCGATTCTGCTGCTGTTTCTGTTTTTGGGGAAAAACACCCGCAGTCCCACAACAAGTAGTTACACAGCCACTTAAACATCGAAGGCACACTCTTGTTAAGGGATTTGTTTTCCAAGGATGGGAATGATGAAGTTTGCTTGGGATATAAGGGTCTGATTTGTCTCGAAGGATAATGAAATAATTTGCAAAGTTTCTCGATTCTCAATGTCTGAGGACGTCTTATATGCTGCTTTCTTCTATGATGCCTGGGTGAAGTTCGTTTAAGCGTAAGGTGTGAGGTATACCTTTGTCAGCTTGGTTGGTTAGTTATACCAACAACAAGTAGGTTTACTGATTTCCAAGCATTTATTATTATGCTCTCATTGTATTGCTCGACATTAACTTTGTATACTATAAGGCCAACGACACGCAAGTATGACCGTAATAAAACAAGCAAAAAGTAGCTACTTTGAACGGTTTCAATAAAGTTTTGGCTGAAATAACCCTTCAATGATGTACCAAAAAGTTTTTATATTGTTGTTATATTATTTGAATTACATCGGAATTATTTGGGTTGATCTTTGATTTATGTAAACATACCAATTTAAGAGAACTCTGGTTGTGAACCAGGGAGGCGCAGCTAATTAAAATGAACGACTGATTCGTTCATTCCTCATTCATTCTTTTGACACTCACTAGCTATTGAAGAAAATGGAGTTTGAGGCTGGAAAATGACTCTGGTAGCCGATCCAGTTACTGTCCACTCAAAGGGTAGTGACTAGTGACTGACTAAACCTGATTTTGTGTATACTTCAAAAGTATGAGCGTTAGGTAAACTTTAAAGAAATGAAAAGAAGCTTTCCATGAACATTCCCTTTTAATTTTTCAACATTTTAGTGAAAGGGAAGTAAGAACTGAACTCAGTAGTGCATTCCGCATTGACGATGTGCGACTGAAGGAAGAATCTCTGTAGGTCTGATATAAGGCTTATCACAGGTCTGCAAAGAAAAAGCTGTCTGGATGCTATCAACTGATTTCTATGTATTTAGGTGTTCTGAAAACCAAAAAAAATACTCAAAAACTTCTAGAACGTCAGGTTATTTTGCTCAGCCCAAAATTTTTTTTAAAAATTGTTTTTTTTTTTAGCTAACTTGTAGTCATAAAATTGGTACCCGTGGTGTGATGGATAGCATGTCCGCCTGTTAGTCCAGAGGTTCGAGTTCGAATCCCAACAGAGGCAAAAATGTTTTTTCCACGGGTATCGCCTTTCGCGAGGCAAGTCCTCCGTTAGTAAATTTCATTGCCATGAAAATCGTTTTCTTTTCATTTCAGAAAACTGTAGGCCCATTCCATTCCTTCACCCCTCTCAGTTGCGCCACCCGATTTATTTATTTATTTAGATGTTAGATCAATATCTAAGCGTCAATTTAGGTTCACTGCTTTTAACTTTTGCATGTTTAGCAAAGTTTAAAGTTTGGTGTCAGAAAAACACCGAGGTACATAAATTCACTCACTACTTCTATCTTCTTCTCTGTCGGCTCTCAAAGATCATACAGTTATTAATCTGAATCTGAAGTAAAAGGGCCCAAGCCATCAGTGCCAGCGTGAAGAGTGAGTATCATGGCCTTCAAATGAATTCTGATTCTGGTTTGAACTGCAGCAATTAATATGGCAATTCATTGTTTTATTTATCCAAAAACTATCAAAATCTTATTATCAGTGGCGAAATCATAGCATGTCACTTATAGATTCTGAGCTCTTCATCAGATTAAAATGGCCATTTAAGGGAATTGAAGAGAAATCTTTTAAAATGTTCGTGTATGTTCGAAATCGTTATTTTGCAGGGATAAGAAAAAATTATTGAAAATATTCTTCAAACCAAAAACTTCAACACAAATGATTTATAAACCCGTTCATGTCATTTTGAAAAGCATCTGGAACTGACACCTTAGTTGCGCAAAGTAGCGCAAAGTTGCCTCTAGTCCTGAAGAATTTCTTAAATCTTCGCAAAATTCTGCAAAATTATGCTTGACCGGTCGAAATCTGCAAAGTTGAGCAATATTCCTCAAAGTAGCGTAAAGTTGCACAACTTTCTGCAAAGCTTGGTAAAACTGCACAAAGTTACGAAAATTTGATCAGAGAAGTGCAGAAATCCGCGATGATAGACTACTGCAATCCTTTCGATTGTTAGTTAGGTGTGTGTTTACATACGTTTTAGTCATGCAGTTATCTATAAAACAGAAAACCCAATTCAGGCCCGGTTTTTAAAACAAAAAATGATGTGTCAGGGCTTAAATTTGAAATAATTTTAAGCTTGATCGGTTGAATGGCTTTGAGGGTATCCAAAATGTAGGAGAAAGTTTAGTCGTTCTTAAAAATTAATGTGGCGTAGTGGTAAGCATGTCTGCTGTCAATTCGGGAGAAAGTGACAAGTTCTTCGAAAGTACTTACACACTGCCATGAAAAACACTTCTTAACCTAACTGTTCAGAATCGGCAAAAAATTATCGCTCCTGATATGCGTCAGGCTCAAATTGTTTCCACGTCTTTGTTGGACAGCTAAGGTAAAAATCTTAGATAAATGGTAATTTTCTTAGACGTGTGGTTTTCAATCTGGCAATACTTTTATCACAATGAGTTCTTTGACAGGTAAAATAAAATAAATAAATAGGGTGGCGCAACCAGAGCGAGGAGCCCCTGGGCCTAGCGCATTTCTCACAACCATGCCTTGTGGGGAATGGAGGAGACCCTCAATTTTCTGCCGGTTCCGATCGGTTAAATCGAGAAAACGTTTTTCATTGCAATGAAATTATTAATGAAGGACTTGCCAATAGCGAAAGGCGATACCCGTGGAAAAACATTTTTGCCTCTGTTGGGATTCGAACCACGAAACTCTGGGTTAACACGTAGACATGCTAACCATCACGCCACGGGTACATTGACAGATGTCACTTAATTTATGCAATTATAAGTTTAGTTGCCATTTTATCGTGGAAGAATTGATGCCATACGATCACTGAGCACACTGATCGAGTTTTAAACCTGTTCGTATCCTCCAAGGTCAGACAATTAAACAACCCTGGTCTGTTTTTTTGTGAGATTATGTAAGGTAGCTTGCCTACGCAGATAAGCCTGAGATGATGGACGCCTTGGACAATAATACTCGTTATGCTGACACATGGCTCCAAATGCTGAAATAAGTGTTCGAATACAGAGCCTCTCAGCTGGAATTTATTCGGACCAGCCGTGGAAGACACTTGCCCGAAATCATTTTAAAATCACTGTGACAAAGACCTTTATAATTAATAGTTCCCCATTTGGTTGTTCAGCAGGCAGCACCAATGGGGAAGGTTGTTTTGATGATGATACTTTGATTTGCATGCTTTCCCAAGTGAAGTTTACTTAAGTTAAATGAACTGTTTTCAACAGAGACAATGTGTATATTGAAGCTGTTAGTTGTAACTCATAACAATAAAAAATAAATTGCTATTTAAAACCCTCAAACCGTTCATTTGACGAAGTCTTTATAAAATATTCAGCATATCTTCGCACGATTGGGAAGGAAATCTCTGTGTTCCTTCTTTAATGTCTTGTTTTACACATAAAACGCTTACATTTATCTTTTTAATCCGCAACGCTCAGTTGGGTTGAGTACATCAAGACTTAAATAAAAGAATCATCCAACTTTCTGTATTAGAAAGTAAACCCTCACGTCTTTAAACTTTACTCTCGAGCCAAAAACAATCACAGAAACTTACAACTGACTCCAGAAAAATTGCAGGGGTAAAGTCTTTACGGGTGGATCTGCTTGACTTTGTTGGAAAATGTTTTCTTCTATACTCTATGCAATCTACACTCTGCAAAAGCTTATCCCCTTCAAGAACATCGCCTTCCACTTGAAAAACTTGGAAAGAAAGTCAAAATAAACAAAGTGTTGCCGGAATTTTTAATGTACACGCCTTATGAAGCAGCTTGCAGCAACACTTCCTAATTATCACCGGCGAGATTCAATGTGCACATTTATTGCACTAGCTTCAGCACCCGTTCATTTGCTTTGACTGCAAATATTCTTTTGCAGAACAACGTACATACATATTAAATATCGCAAATGGTAGCTGGTAGGTAAGTAGTATATACTCCATGGAGTTCCTTGATTCCTCCAAGCCAGGGCAGTACTAGCACTTTTAAGGCCACATGGGGCCCTTGAGCTTCAGAAAATTTTATTGGCTTTGTTTGTCCGGCAATGTGACAAGACTTGTTCACTTAACTAATCTTTCCACTTAACCTTTTGAAAAATGAATTAAGATGAACTAAAGAGAATGAACTAGTTCGTTCGAATGAACTGAGTCAACCGATCATTTAAATGAACTGAAGTGAGCAGGATAGTCTTTTTTTATAATTACTATCTTTATTGGTGTCTATTTTTCTTTTTCTTTTTGGTGAACATCCAATTACAATTTCTTCATTGTATGAAAGAGAAAAGAATCCTTTTCGGCAACAGTAGAAGGTACCTGAGTTGGCGCATTAAGCCCCGAAGTGAAGTATTTTTCTCGGAACGTGGTGAATAAACATGATTAGACTTACGAGGATTGCGGTATCATGAATATATACGCATTTTTTAGAGCTGGGAGAAAATCCGAAATGAAATAATGCCAAGAGTAAGAATTTTGGGTAAGTGCAGCCCTGAAGCTTACCTTCTACATTCGGATACAATGTTTATGCTTCCTCCCTAAAAGTGCTTCCATCGTGCTTGCCATTCACAATTATTATGGGTACTCCTAGTGCCATGGGTTGATATGGAAAAGGGAGTGTTCTTCACTGTTCTGCCGTCCGTTGATAGCCAAAGAAAGGAAAATTAATGTTAGTCGGTTTTGGTTTGCGAAATTCTCTCTTTCGCTTGTGCCGTGTCACTATGCTTTCTTCAACTTCGACATAAGGACTCAAAGGAGAGTGGTGGTAGTTGATTCTTTTTTTTTTTTTTGTGTCTTGTTTGAAGTAAACTTTGGTATGGGTAGTGTACTGTTGACTATTGTTGACTTTGACAAAAGTAAAGTGCCAAGCCAGTCTAGCAGTAGAAATCATCGTAATGAATAAAACATTAGAGGAACGAGTGTTACGAGTTGATGTTCGTTTCAGTTTTTTTTTTTTTTTTTTTTGCGGAAGTGATTTAACGGCGTTGCAAAGTAACACAATATATTTTACTTGATTTACAAAAAGAAAAAAGAGAGGGGGATTTAATGGTAAATGTACTTTTCAAGACATTGACAAGGTACTACCACCACAAGAAAAATAAAAGTGAAAACAATCAGTAATTTTTCTCTTCAGTTTATTAAAATTCTAAGCGAATATGTAAGGGAAATTATTCACAAGAGAAAAATACAACAGCATTCTACGATCCACTTTTATAAAAGTGTAGCCTTACAGTACCTCCTGAAACCAGCTGAGGGGAAGCCGTAGTTTGAGAATAGCTACTCAGCAGAGGATGGTTATATACATGAACCCTTTACTTATGTTTAAGGGAATGGCTACCTTTTTTTCTTCATATCATTAATATAGAAACTCTTACTACTACTAACTCATTGCAGGGCTGCGTACAACACCTCATTTGCTGAATCTAAATCGGATAAGAGTGTGGTGCCCGGATGCTTCGGACATAAAATTTTACTAATGAAGAAAAATGTTTTCGGCTGCTATCGCTTTTCGTGAGGATTTGTAATTTCTTCTCCGCTAGTAATTTTATGCAATGAAAGGTGCTTTTCGATTAGTCAATGGCTATCACCTTTCGCTAAGAACCGACAAGTCCTCTCAATTGAGTAATTACACTGCCATGAAAAGCGGTTTTTCAACTACCAATTTTGAATCGGCAAGAATTTTAGTATCCCTTGAATTCCTCTAAAAGTATGTCTCAGAGAAATGCACTAAGTCCTGATGCTTCCCGAGTTTTGCGGTGTCACCCAATTTGTTCATCTCTTCCATACTAGTAAACGTGAGTTTAATTGAATTCAGTTTAGAAAAATCGAAGGCTTATATTTTAGGCATATACACCTACGGTCCTCTGGTCATGAAGAAGTAGAGACAGCGGAAAATTTTTTATGACAACTAGGAGCTAGATCCATGCAGCAATATTCAATAAAAAGCTTCACCAGACCTATTTTTAAATCTGCGACTACTCGCAGCTTTGAAAAATTTAGATTCTCATCTGGAATCAGCTTTGAGAGATGAGGGCTTTGAACACAAACCTTTACTTAGAAAACACATACGCTCGTGGTTTGCTCGATCTAGGAACTTTTTCCTTTTCTGTAGGTAGGATTTTCAATTAACTGGAGCATTTAGATTCAAGCTGCGGTCCATTGTCCTACCAAATAGCAGCCGTTTTTTCATATATCCTTTCCGATGTTCGTAGAACAGTTAGAAGATGGTGCTATTCATTACAAGGAGCCTAAGCTTATTAGCTCCCACCATATATACGCCGTCTTACCCGTGGCGTGATGATTAGGATGTCCGCCTGTTAACCCAGAGGTTCGTTCTTCGTGGTTCGAATCTCAACAGAGGCAAAAATGTTTTCCACGGGTATTGCCTTTCGCGAGGAATTGGTAAGACCTCCTTTAGTAAATTTTTTGCCATGAAAAGCGATTTCTCAATAAGTCGTTTGGAACCGGCAGAAAATTGTAGGTTTAATTGATTCTCTCGTGGGAGGCGTGGTTGTGAGAAATGGTCTACGCCTATGAAAATAGTTTCGAGTAAATGTAGGACATTCTTAGCAGAATTGCTTGACGTTGTCATGACTCGTTCTAGATTCTAGAGGATTTGCAGAGTGTAGTGCTGCTTAAGTCAAGTACGTCTGAATGCTTGGCAAAAAGAAGGTGTCAGATATACACACCAATAGTTTTGATCATACGATATTGTCCTTTTTTATTTTTCGGACATTAAATTTTAATTTATAGTACACAACTCGACTACCCACCCGAGTACGAAACTACCCAAAGTAACTAAACATACGAAATGAAGATACCGATACCGAGTAACGAAAGTAACGAAAGTAACGTAAGCAAAGAAAGTAACGAAAGTAACGTAAGTAACGAACGAAACGAAAGTAACGACAGTAACGAAAGTTCCGACAGTAACGTTACATTGTAAAAGTAACGACATTTTTTTTGCGAGTAACGTTTCGTTATTCGGTACAAAAGAGAATATACTTGTTACTGAGTAACGAATACATACCATTTGGTACAGCACTAATTTGTACCAACCCATAAAAAGTTCCAAAAAAACGATATGGATGAAGAAATAACAAATCATATTTGTCTGAGGCGGCTGTTTGAAAGGTGTATCTGGCCCTTTAATGATGCAATTTTTTTACAAATATAAATAAGAAATTGTCCTATTCATACATAAATACATAGGGTGGTGCAACAGAGTGGGGTTCTTCAGCCTCAGGGCCCAGCTCTTTTCTCTCAACCAAACTTTGTCATGAAAAGGGCTGACCTATAATCTTTTGACGATTCCAAAAGGCTATTCCCGAAAGCGTAATCCATGACTTTGAAATATCTGTCGGTTAACTTGTCAGTTTCTGGTTAAAGGCGATGTCCGTCTAAAACATTTTTGGTGTTTCTGGGACTTAAAGTTCGAACCTCCCACGTAACGCCACGGGCACTACCTTTGTCCTATTGAAATCACAATTGGTAGCTCATGTGTGATATGATCTCTTTTCCTTACAGCACTGTTGCCATTGTAATCCCAAATTGACCATTGCTCTACCACTTGTGTGCTCCACCCCTATCACAGCCACAGCCTCTGCGATACGCCAATGTGTGCATATCATAAGCATCACTTTCAAATTTGTGTTAAGGTCGTAGAACATGCGATTTAAAATCAGATTAATCAAAGCAACTTTTTGCATAAAGATACGCCTTCTTATTGGGCTTGATGAAAAGTTTCCTGTATCTAAGGAGTAAATTTGTCTAAGCAACCAGAATTTATGCAGAGATGGAAGAAGAACGACATAGCATTGAACAATTTATGATGACATGAAAGAAACACATCAGATAACCTAAATTATCAGCTCTGATTGAAAACCTTTAAAAGTTCCAAACGCACGACTCACCATTTCAAACAAAAAAAAAAAAACTCCAACATAAAAGAAATATTCTTCATTCCTGCCCCAATCCTCCCAAGAAGTTGAATCCTTAATTTGAATGAAAGACAAAAGCGAAAATTCTCTCATTGTAACTTCCTCGAAGTTGAATTATATCGAACCAAGAGGAACAAGAAAACTAATAAGGCGCGCACGCTAAATCTAAATGAAATCGAAGAAAATATTACATACAATCCACTATTAATCGCGCTCTCAAAAGGATAATATTTATTCTAATCGCGTGTTCCGCGAATGAACTGATTGAGCTCATTTCTTCGAATCGTGAAGTGAAAAGAATTTCGTCTTTCTATTATACTTCGACGATATACGATCTCATATCTAACTATACTACTACTTCTTTTGCTTCTTCTTCTCCTTCTTCTTCTGCTGCTTCTGTGAAAGTCGTCTGTGGAATCTTTTTTTTCTGCTTTTTTTGTTTTATTCGATTCGATTTCTTTATCGGCTCTTTACATTCAGTAAATTATGGGGAAGTCCTCTCTAGAATCGATAGACTACTACATCCTTTTACAGAACAAACATTTAAATGTCTCAATTTCCTTTAGATTTAATCATTATTCTTCGTCGTCCTTTCGATCGATCTATAACGGTTGTTGGAATGGTAAGGGACTTCACTGTTGTTAATACCCCCGCTCAGATAGGGTGCAGTTTACTTGTTTGGCTGTTTTTGAACTAAAATCATTGTAAGATGCTAAAATATTAATGGAACCCCCAAAATTCATTGTTTTTTATTTCAAAAAACCTGAAATGTTGTCGATTAGCTTGTAGAACAAGAAAAAGGGTAATGCTTTTAGACAGTATTCAGTCATACCACACCTAAGCAGCCACTTCTTCAGAAGATCTAGGACTCGCCATTGAATGCTGTAAAACGAAATAGATACATAAATAAAGTTCGCACAAAACCATAGCGTGCTGTTAAAATACTTCCCCGGGCCAAAGCATAATTATCTTCTTTTGTCAAGACCGTTTTTGGTTTCACATTCCAAGGGAAACTCAAAAGACAATAAATGAGTGGGTGTAGGTGCCGGGTGCAAGTTCCAAATAAGATGAAAACTTTGAAACTGGTTCGCTTTTTGCTATCACATAACCATGCCGTCGTCGCGTCGTCGTTGTCATACCCAGAACGTCTTACTTAGAGTATAAATGTAGGTATATAGCAACACAGTGTAAGTGTAACCAGTAAAAGTAGATTCATCGAAGACGACATAAAAAGGGACATCTTTCCGATATTATTTTTTATCGTTTCTCGTTCCGGTCTTCTAAGATGGAAAAATTTTAATTGAATTTTGTGTTTTCCTTTTCGGCTGAGTGGATTTCATACCACTGCTACTTCTGCCCCTGTTGTCGTCTTCTTCACTTGTTCCGTATAAGAATAGTCTGTCATTCAGCTGCTGGTGAACTGTTTCTTAGCGATACCCTTTTGTGATTCGTTCAATCTCTCAAAAATCTCTTTCCCATAGTCAGCTATTATTTATTGCACGGGTTCAAGGCGATGTAATTTTTTTTTTTTGTATTCATTTTTGTAGGTATATTCTCCGCTATTTTGGATCTCAACTACCATAATAGTATTAGGTTCTTTGGAAAAGTGATACACTTTCAAAATTAAATGCGAAATCGTAACAATGCGACGATGACAGAGGAGTGCGTTCTGTTTTCGGGGTCCGTTTTTCAAGCTAAACTCCGGTTTTCATTTGCCAAAAGTCTTTGAGAGGAAGTTAATTTTTTAAAGTGGACTACTTGGAAATTACTTGCTACTAACAGTGACTGTTCAGACCATCTCGTATGATGGACAAAATAATGTTTCTTTCAGATCAGATTAAATTGATTTCAGTGTGTTTTATTCTTCCCTTCCAAGGAATTGCTTTGTGAACATTTTGCTAAACGAATTCTATTGCAACCTTTTAGGTATATGATGGCTCAATTTGAGAAAATGGGAATGAGTTGTAAGTTCGTAGAGATGAAAGCAATTTGCTATAGGAGATACCTACTAGAAAATTAGACTTTGATTTGATTGAGAATAATTCTTTTTAACTTACTCAAAGTACCTACTTATCTGATGGAGGAGTAGATAGCAAAATGCTTTTATCCTTTGTCCATTGGGAATGTAGGTAGAGTAAAAACTACACAAGTTTGTATGACGAAATAAAATAATATTCACTCAATTACAAATCGTCCAATATTCCTATGCCTATGCTATGGGTTTGAAAAAATATAAAGTAGGAATTAAGATGATTTCAGTGTTCGTAATTGACACGTTCAAATCACATCAAAAAATTGTTAATAATGCAGTAGGTATACTTCTTTCTTTCTCTTTTCTCTTGTGAATGAAGAGATAGCCGAAACATCAGACATGGAACAATCTATAATCGGGAGGTCTTATGATGCTATCTGAGGTCAACGTGGACAAACGGAAAGTGAGGGAGTTGTGATCTTTTCGAAATTGCGATTCCTTCTGTTTTTTTTTAATATTTTTCTTTGTTTTATGTTTGCGTGCTATAATTTTTGCCTGGTCGTCCGGAATAACTCTTCGACTCGGAACACCAATTGTACACGACACGCATCTTTTTTGTGTAGGTTGATTTTTGTGAATGTATGCTAACCGTAAGGATTTTGGACTGAATTGAGGATAATGGTCTATAAGTTTTTATTCAGTACCCGTGGCGTGATGGTTAGCTTGTTTCCGTGTTATCCCAGAAATTCGAATCGAATGTTTATTAAACGGGTATCGCCTTTCCCTGGAAATTGGCAAGTCCGCCGTTACTAAATTCATTTCCATGAAATGGGCTTTCTCGATTAGCCGTTCGGAACCTGCAAAAATTGTAGGTTCCCTTCATTCCTTCACAAGGTATTGTTGTGAGAAATGTGCTAGGGGCTAGGCTCTGGGGCTCCTTTCTCTGTTGCGCAACCCTATTTATTTATTTATTATAGTTTTTATTCGACTTGAATAAATATATAAATAGGGTGGCTTCCTCGCGAAAAGCGACACTCGTGAATAAACATTTTTTGGTTTCTGTTGAGTTTCGAACTATGAACCCCTCGCGTAACAGGCAGAAATTCTAACCATCACCGTGATTTGGACACATTCGAGATCTAGACCAAGTCGACCAAGATCTAGACACTTGACCGACATCTAGTCAAACTCGATCGAAATCAAGACACTTGACCGATATCTAGGCGATCTCGATCGAGATCTAGACATTCTCGACAGAGATCTAGACCTATTTGACGAAGATCTAGATCAATTCGACCGGTATCTAAACCAATTCGACCGAGATCTAGACCCATTCGACGTGAAGCTTTACTTCAATCTGATTTTGTTAGTGGTTTTCCATCGGCTCTGATTTGAACTCCCGAAAAAACTGTTTATCATTTATGTGTCTTAAAGGATTGCGGAAAGCCATCGAGGAAACAGTTTGCTGTTCCTATGCCCTATGCTTGGTAAGACATTTTGAATCACAAAAGTTCTGAACAACAACAAGCAATTGGCGGTGGGGGCGTAAGGATAAAAACTAAAAAAGAAAATGTGGATAAAGGGGTCTTCAAAGACTTGAATGAGTTGGCGAAAAATCAGAAATAAATTTGAGTACTTCCAAAGCAGAATTGAAATGATTTTGGACTTCATGTCCACTAATTCACCGATAAAAAATAAAATTCGTTTCCATTCCACTTTTTCAGTTCAGTTTTTGGCTACCTCCGGTGTACCCCAAGGTAGCCATCTTAGACTCCTCTTTTTCATTTTTCATATTCTTCTGTCTCACTTTACGCTGATGATGCAAAATTTTTCATAGTCATCTTCTCTGATCGGTACTCTCTGGCAGCTTCAAAACGACCTCGATTCATTTGTTACTTGTTGCAGTAAAAATTTTCTCGAAAAAGTAATAAACCTCCCCCCCAGATACTATCATCTCAGAACCTTACCATAAACCATGTGCAGCATATTCGTGACTTAGGTGTTCTCTGTGAAGGCTAATTAAATTTTCGCTCGAAGTCGTATCAAGAGCAAATTCTGCCCTTGGTTTTATTAAGAGATGGTCCAAAGAGTTCCTCAACCCTCTTGTCCCTAAATCCCTCTATATCGCCTATGTTCGCCCTCTCCTTGAGCATGCATCAAGCTCCATATAAAGCGCTTCAAATCCCAAGGATCGGAAGCGTTCAACGTTATTTTCTGATCTCCGACCTTCGGGATCTCTACGACGCGACGTTAGAAACTTTCTCACCCTGCCTCCTTATCGCAAAAGTCTCTCAATTATTAATTTGCTTTCCCTAGAAGTCCGAAGGAATGTGTTTGGCATTATCTTCATTCACCGCCTTCTTACTGGTAACACTGGCTCCCCGTATTTAGACCTTATTTCCTTCAAAACTAATCCCCGAAATGTTAGATTATCCCGCCTTTTTTTCCTTTTTGCCCATCGTACATCCTATGGTCTCAATCTCAACGAACCTTTAATCCGCATACTGAATATGATTAATTCTGTCACTTTTCTTTTTATACCTCAATCTTCCAGGCTCCAGTCTAAAAGTCCTCCTTTTAAACAGTGTGTCATCCTTTTAGTTTAACTTGGTTTTTTTTTCTCCCAAGCTTCTATTAGTATTGATGAAGTTCTTTTAAGCTTGTAGTAAGCTAATAAATGGAACGTAAGCCCCACCAAAATTCAACTTCAATTCAAAATTACTCTGTTTTTTTCAATACCAGGATGTGGTGCGACCAGACTAGATGCAAGTAACGCCACGAGTAAGTTTTGCAATGTAATACGTGTAGTCCTGCACAAACAAAGCTTAAGCGGGGCTTGATTCTTCAGTTTTCTACAAACAAATAAATAGATTTGTAGAACAAAGCTTGGGGAGCCTCGTTGCCTAGCGCATTTCTAACAACCATGCCTTGTGAGAGAATGGAACTTACATAAAATTGCTTGCCACTTGCGAAAGAGAATGTGCTTTTCATACCAATGAAACTACTTACCAATTCATTCCGAATTTCATTTGGAATTCAAACCTCGAAACAGAGAGACATGCCAGCCATTAAGCATCACCTGTAATGCAAGCAAATTATCTTAGGTTTTAGATATCTGATCGTGAACAATTTTTAATTTCTGTCAAGTTGAAATGTTGAAAAAAAAAAATAAAAATTGTTACACTTACAAGTCCAGAACAAGGAATTAAAAATTTAAAAAAAAAACCTTTAACTTTCAACGCTTACAGGAAAAAGAAAATAAAAACGCTTTCGAAAAGTCAACAGCCGTTGCTGCAACTGGAGTAGTTTTCAGTTTCCACATAATCTCTTTCAGCCATCTTTTCGTTTTGTTCATTAAATCTTCAAGCCAATCCACC
Organism: Melanostoma scalare; assembly: GCA_949752695.1. NCBI lineage: Eukaryota > Metazoa > Arthropoda > Insecta > Diptera > Syrphidae > Melanostoma > Melanostoma scalare. Next base: position 218,591,021 of record OX456985.1, on the reverse strand, counting down.
AGCACCTACTGCAGTATCATGTGTCCATTCAGTTTCACCCTTATTATATGTACTTATGTACTTATGTACACCAAATGCAAAAACCAACTTACTCAATTCAACCGTATCATAGCTCTACTGAAAGCATTTTAAAATTCTTTCCGAAATCACCTTGCATACATTACTGTTGATGTTGAGCCTCTCTGGAACTTATTTAACTCCTAGGTACGAGTATAAGGTATAAATATCTGTGAATTGTGAGCCTCGTCATTATCTTAGTCACCCCATCTCAACGTTCTCATTTTGCTCTATCGCATCGCATTAGTGTCCTTTCATGTTAATGGTGCATCGTCAGGATTTATTACCATGACGAAATTATTTTCGGAATTTTTTAATTTACTGAATGAGTTACATTTACATTTAACGTGATCCAATTCATTGGGTGAATCCATTCCATAGCCCTTCTACTGCCATTGTTCTATATAACAATGCTGAATGTTGTATCAGTAAAGGACATTCAAATTAAAGATAACGATTCAGTTGGTTCTACTGGCGCGTGTATTTTGCTTCACTTAAAGATTTGTAAATGTTGAAAATATTGATGAATTTCATTGGAACGTGTTTTAGATTATCGTAGTTTTGAGATTCTTCGTTGAAAAATGAGTTCATGCGATTGTGTGTTTTTTTTTTTAAAGAAAGTAGTAAGTTAGCAACTGAGAAGATGAAAATTATATCGAATTATTCTCGTCTGTCTATCAGCGACCTAGTGAAATGGAATACATCGCATCTTTGTGAAAGATCATCATAAAACCGACTTCAGTTGTTATCTTGGATGATCTTTGGGTGTTCAGTTTTACTTAAGAAGCAACGAAATCATAATCATAATAGAATTTGAGTATACAATAAACTCTTCCCTTTATGAAACTTGCCCACGTGCCGGGGCACAGCTTGATACATAATGAAAAGTGCTGTTGGCTGTTTCAGAAGAATGTTGAATAAAGTTTGGGCATTTTTGAGACGCCTTTTCCTTCTCAGCAGTCTTAAAAGGCAAAGTAAAGGAAACAAATTCATACAGCCAGGTGCCGTGACACAACAGAACGTGACTGTGGTAACTCTAACTCTAACTCTAACTCTAACTCTAACTTTAACTCTAACTCTAACTCTAACTCTAGATCTAACTCTAACTCTAACTCTAACTCTAACTCTAACTCTAACTCTAACTCTAACTCTAACTCTAACTCTAACTCTAACTCTAACTCTAACTCTAACTCTAACTCTAACTCTAACTCTAACTCTAACTCTAACTCTAACTCTAACTCTAACTCTAACTCTAACTCTAACTCTAACTCTAACTCTAACTCTAACTCTAACTCTAACTCTAACTCTAACTCTAACTCTAACTCTAACTCTAACTCTAACTCTAACTCTAACTCAAACTCTAACTCTAACTCTAACTCTAACTCTAACTCTAACTCTAACTCTAACTCTAACTCTAACTCTAACTCTAACTCTAACTCTAACTCTAACTCTAACTCTAACTCTAACTCTAACTCTAACTCTAACTCTAACTCTAACTCTGACTTTAACTCTTGTTACTTTTTAGACTTTCAAACAAATCTCCCTACATCTTCCGAAAGAGATTCCCTAAATTCCCAAGTTTTAGCTTAGAAATGCAGAAAGAGTAGGTTCCAATTATCTTATCAATCGTCGACGAAGTCCTAAAGAATACCCAAATCAAATAACTTACCCTAGCAACTACGTCATAAAAAGGGTTGGGGAAAAATTTAATTTTCTGTTTTATGGCTTGAGGTGTGGCTGGACGAGTTCAACACCAAAGACACAAATAAAAACAGGGCGCGCAAATGCATAAAGTAGGAGTCAACTGTTCAATGTGTGCGATGATGTAGTCAAAGAATAAAAATGCCTCAGAAATGAATGTTTCCCAATACCTCTCTCTCTCTGTAACATAACTTTCAAGAATTTATTGAAAAAAGGCGTGTGAATGGGAGTACGTTCGTGATGTTTTTACATACAGAAGGACAATGGCTAAGAAATTTACTATTTCGCATGATTATTCAAGAGTGGTTGTGGCGTTGAGAATGAATTGAATTCATTGAAAGTCATTTTCCATCACATACATATACACTAAAATAATAATAAGATTTCAACTACTGTACTCTCAGTCAGAAGCCGCAGAGACTTTACGAAAAATCATTTCACACGTCGACGTCGCTTCCCAACTTCGAGGATGGTATAAAGATGAAGTCACTTCCAATTAGGTTTTTTTTTTCGAGTCATTGTGATGTACCCTTTTATAACCTGCTCATAGTTGAACTGGATAATGAATGACTTTGCCAGCAAATCTTATTCCCAACTTATAGGTAGTTCGTTGCTTAAACACAACGTATTTAAATCATATCTGAGAGTATAACCCCATTGAACAACCCTTCACCCGAATGCCTCTTGGTTTGGGGTTCACAGCTAATCCAAATGTAAAGTCATCCTCCAAAAAAACTCTTTTCGAAGTTATTTGCATATTTAATTTATTAAGATCCGATGTAATTACTCAACAAGGATGACGGCAATGAGAACGTAAGAATATAGGCGACTTCTCTCCGATTCCAAAACGGCTCTGCATAACGACGACGGAGACGACGACGAAGACCAAGTCGACAACGTCGAAAAACTTTTGCCCCGGAAAGATGATGATCCATAAAACATTTTCTTCCTGGCTGCCTTAAAGTATTAGGGTAACATCGCTCCCTTGCACTGACTCGCCTGTATATATCTATTACGTTTGGTTTTTGAAAGCTCTGTTGGATTGGGTTTTTTTCCTTTTTTTTTCTCTTCCTTTAGCTTCATTGCAGTCGCTTATACTTACCACAGCAGCAACGTATTATGCACTTAACTTCATACATGTTTGTTAATGCAGGAAAATTGTATCGCTTAGGTTGAGAGATTTCCAAGTAATTTCACGAATATTTCAAACAGTTGAGGAAGAAAATACCAAAATCATAAAAATTTAAACAGTTGCTCGTTTGAAATTAGCTGACGGAAGCGCTTCCTGGTTAAGCTTTTGGTAATATTCAATTTTAGGAAAGGAAGAATTTACCCACAAATTCGGTTATGAGACTCATAAAGCACTCCATAGGTGAGGAAGTGGATGTTAAGTTGGGGTGCGTGGTGTGTACTGGAACCTATATCCATTTTTAGTCTACAGACAGAAAAACTAAATCCTCTAAGATGAATCGTGGTTCACTGCTTAGTGTTAAGCAAATAATTTTCTCGGTTAATAATGAAGACTGATGGACTGCTTTTTATTAAAATGAATTTACTTTCACCGAAATCTACCATTTCATTTTTTCGACTTTCAAACTCTGGCATAGGGCATAGCAAACTTAGCTGGTATGGTGTGGTTTCATTTCAAGGGCAAAATGTTGTATTCATAATCAATAATCATGAATAATTGGTTGAACGCGAAATCGAAGTCCACCAAATGAAAAGATGAATTTTGTTGAACTGAAATTTGTATATTGACGTAAAAAACCGATAGATATTTGAACCGATTTTAACAATGACTATCGCCATCTAGCGACAACAGAAGAAAAACATGCAAAACAATTTAAGCAGTAAGAAAAACTAGTCCGTTAATAACATCAAAAAAAAGACATTGCTGCTAACAACAGCTTTGAAATAAAAACAAAAATGGTCGCACGATCTTGCGGTTGTGTGCCAAGTACACTATCATAGTCTTGAGGCTGAGTACAAGATTTCACGCTCTTCATAGTTTATTTGATGCTATAGGGGTGCCAACAACACAATAATGATTTAAATTGGATAAAATCGCAAAAATATGGAAAACAAAATTTAATTTAACACTCCATGAGATTTTGGCGAAAGTTTAAAAAAATCACTTTCGAGTTTTTCAAAAACCAAGTATGCAAGTTTTAAGATCTTAACAGAAGATCTTTCGACAAAAAGTTTGAAAAAATCAGATACACAGTTTTGAAAAATTAAAAATATTAGTTTTTTATTTCAAACTAGCTGAGCCGCCCAGCTCTGCTCGGGTCTGTAGTTTTAAGATTGCCGTTCTCGTTTTTCCTTATCCGTGGGAATTTGGGGATGAAATATAATCTTTCTTATTGTGGGACTATGTGGCATCCTAATGCTGAAAGAATTTTTGAAATCTGTCCAGTAGTTCCAAAGTTTCCGTTCCCAACCCCGTTCCTGGGGGAATCTTCCGTTCCCATGGAAATATGTGAATGAAATATAAGTCTATTTCTCTGAGGGATAATGTAACATCCTAGAGTTGAAAGAATTTTTGACATCTGTCAAGTAACTTTAGGTTCCCGTTCTCGTTCCCGTTTCTGTTCCTGTGGGATTATAGGGATGAAATATAATCTAAGTTACTGATGAAGGGAGATAATGTAGCACCCCTAGCGCTGAAAGAATTTTTGAAATCTGTATAGTAGTTTCAAATTTTCCGTTCCCAACCCTGTTTCTGTGAGAATATGGAGATCAAACCTTGACAGGAGCCATCTTTGGACTTAACTATGTCCACCCTGAAAATTTCATAAGAATCCGTTGGGTGATTTAGGAGTATACACCGGACATACATAAGTACATACATCCTATTTTATATACAGGGTGTTCCGTACTTCGTGTATTATCCTTTGGGGTGTGATTCTTGGTCATATTCTAAGAAAAAAAATGTTATACAGTAAAGCTCAATTCTCAACTTTGACATCACTTTTTGACAATTTAAGAAAAGGCTAACTTTGGTGTACTATAACCTATGTTAAATTCGATATCTCTGTCAATACTAATGGTAGAGACCTAATCATAGTCTTAATTTTTTGTAGAAATAACAACCTTTAAGACTGTATTTAAGTTTAGCTTTCACAGGTTAAGGGTTGCCAGATTTTCAATTTTAAGTGCTGTTCAAATTTTCTTCCCGAAACAAAGTTTTGACTTTGAAGTCATTTTTTTGCAGAAAATGCCTGGTAAACATAGAATTTCTTTGATTTTAACAGATGAACTAAACAAAAATTAAAAAAAAACCTAGGATTAAGTGCACTCAAGAACCCATACATTTTATGATATTTGAAAAAATACAAAATGGGTAAAATAAAAAAAAAAAAAAAATTTTAAATTTGAGGTTTGTTTGAATAAAACAATAATATGGGCACTTTTAGTAGTTTTTTTTATGTATTTTATACAAATACTGTTATAACAAGTGCTCAAAGTGCCCTATTTCGTTTTGAATGCATGCCAGAGCAGGTTTTTGAATTTCATTGTAGGTGTTTGCTCTCGATAACTCTTGTCTTACTTGTAGTCTTGTAATCTTTGAAACTGTGTTTAAATTAGATTCCTATAGGCTTAGGGTTGAAAGATGTTCAGTAAGGATAAAGTTCCTGGTATATTCGTTGTGCTCTTCTTGAATTTCCATTGTAAAACTCATATAAGAAAAAAATATCTGCGTAGGCACTTTGAGCACTTGTTTTAATTGTATTTGCAAATTCGCTTTTGATATCGAGAGGAATCTTCAAATTGCGATAAATTCATTGGAACAGTACTACAAGAAATGGAAAATTAGGCTTAATGCAAGAAAAACGCAAGCAATCTTTTTTTCAAGAAAAAGAAAAGCTTGTTACATTCCAAGCACAGAGCTTGAAGTACTTGACACAAAAATTCCTTGGGAACGTACAGTTAAGTATCTCGGTATACACCTTGATTCAAAACTTACATTCAGTGTCCACGTACTTAAAACATTGAATAAGGTAAACATTGCCATTAGATTACTTTACCCTTTTATTAATAGAAACTCGAAGTTATCTATCGAAAATAAAATTATTATACAAAAAGTTATCTTCCAAGGGTTGTTACTGTATGGGTGTCCGGTTTGGGGACATTGTGCTAAATGTCACATAAAAAAACTTCAAATATCTCAAAATAAAATACTCAAAATGATGTTTAATCTTCCGTGGCATTATTCCACCCTAGATCTTCACAGAAGAGCTAATGTTGAATTGATTTCTGACCGAATAGAAAAGCTTAAAATTAAATTCAGGAACAGTTGTGATTGTGTTGATAATCCGTTGATTAATCAACTATATTCTAATCTGTGATAAGCGCACACATCTTTTTATGTTTCTGGCTTTTATGCAAATAATATGTGAAATTCTGTGATATACAAATGTTTCGCACCTCCGGTGGAATATCGACGCAATTGCAAATTTTTCTGAAATTGAGTTAAGAACGACATAATGTCCCAAATTAAAAGTTTTATACGTGGTAAAATCGGCGTGATTGTATCTTTGCTAGGGCCCAAAAGAGGCAATTTTTTTTTTGACACCAAAGATAAATCTATAAAACTTTTCGGAGCAATAAAGTCGCAATAGTCAATTGCGCGCGTATCTATAAAACTTTTCGGAGCAATAAAGTCGCAATAGTCAATTGCGCCCGTAAAGTACGAAAGGTCAGAAAAAAAGAGTGTATATCTTAGTACAACAATGACATAACTGCACTTTCCGTCGTTGTTGCAAGCAAACTTTAAACGTGATTCCTCAACATTTAAGAAAATTGCATTTACGTCGTTATTCCACCGGAGGTGCGGTTTGTTAAAACTAATTATTAAATCAAATAAAAGACTGTTTAGGTATTTATTCAATTATAATTATTTGTTTATTTATTACTGATTATTTTATATACTTATTAATTTATTTATTTATTTTTTTATTACTAATTCACTTTTCCTATTTTGTTAACTTATTTATTTATGTTTATGTTTACATATTTGTTTATATTGTTTATTATTTATTTACTTATTTATTTATTTATTTTTTTATTTATTTAATTTATCTACACTAGTGGAAAAAATTAAAGGATCAAAAAAAAAATCCAAATTTTTTGGGGTTTTTCAAGTAGTTGTAATTCTCTTAAAAATAGTCGTACAGGAACTTCTAAAAAGCATTTTGAAGCTCAAAACTTCTAGTTTTGAGATCTAATGACAAAAATTTTTTTCAAGCTACGTAGTTTGCTCAGTCCTAATAAATACTGAGAACAAATTTTTTTCGAAATTTTTTTGGTTCTTTTTTTTTGGTGTATGAGCTTGGAAAATTTTTTTTCAACTTAACCACTATATGGACTGGATGGCTTGTTTGTTTAGCTTGAATTTGCTTTTTTGGAAAGTTCGATTCGACCTTTTCTCATTGAGATATCGATTTTTGAATGAAAAAGGGTCTGTTTTCTTTCTTTTTTTGGAATCATAAAAAATTTTTTTCAATTTCTCAAAAAATTAATTTTTTTTCCAATAAACTCAAGCATTTTTATCAGTAAAAATCCATAAAAGAAGTGCAAAATCATTTTTTTGCATTTTTTAAGATTACTAAGATCATGATCCTTTAATTTTTTTTTCCAAAATTTGATCGAATAAAACAGAAAAACGGCTTGATGGATTGAATCGAAACTTTGTGAGGTGGGGATATTAAACTGTAAAAGGTACGCTCAACATGACCGGTTTTCTTAACAGATCCAACTTGGTGCTTGATTGTTCCAAAACACACCAAAAGCCCATTTTTCTTAATTTTTTAAATTAATGTAAAGATTAGAAAGAAATTTTTTTTTCGAAAAAACCAAAATGATTTTTGTTGGAAATTTATTCGAGATCTTAAAACTCTCCTTGTTTTTTTTGTGCAATCACCGGTTGCTGAGATATTGATGGTTAAAGACAAACAGACCCTTTCTCATTCAAAAATCGATATCTCAATGAGAAAAGGTCGAATCGAACTTTCCAAAAAAGCAAATTCAAGCTAAACAAACAAGCTATCCAGTCCATATAGTAGTTAAGTTGAAAAAAAATTTTCCAAGCTCATACACCAAAAAAAAGGACCAAAAAAATTTCGAAAAAAATTTGTTCTCAGTATTTATTAGGACTGAGCAAACTACGTAGCTTGAAAAAAATTTTTGTCATTAGATCTCAAAACTAGAAGTTTCGAGCTTCAAAATGCTTTTTTGAAGTTCCTGTACGACCATTCTTAAGAGAATTACAACTACTTGAAAAACCCCAAAAAATTTAGACTTTATTTTTATCCTTTAATTTTTTCCCCTAGTGTACTTATTTATTTATTAATTTGTTAATTATGTATTAATTTATTATTTATTTATATATTTTTAATTTATTTATTTATTTATTTATTTATTTATTTATTGCATACTCAATGCAAATAAAAATAAGAATTATATACATGGCTTACTATTGCCATAACATGCGTATACGTAACGCTATATTCTTTTTTTGTCAGATAGGGGGTTTTACTCGTCTTTCCTCCTTAATTAAAATAATGTATAAAATAAAAATTCTTAAAAAAAATTGAATAATGTTATAGCTGAAAGGTATATTATACCAAATCTCTGAAAATGTAAAATGTGCGATGACAAACTATTATGAAAATATTTGACGAAATAAAAATAATTATAATAATAAAAAGTCAATTTTTTTCATATAACAAATTTCTCTTCAGCCGTCGGTAAAAAATTTCTTTTACGAGTCGGTAAAAAATTTCAATTATGAAAAATGGCAGCAAAACTTTAGCGTGCAGCGGGCCCCCGAGGTTCAAAAAGCATTTTGATTAGAGAACGTCTCAATTTCCGAATCTATTTCTAAGAAAGAAATAAAGTGTAATAACAGAAAAGAATCCAAATAAATCATTAAAACAAACCTTTGTTCAGAACTTTGTCGATTATTTACAATTATTTGAAATATAATTCTGGACATTACTAGCAAAAAATTGAAAAAAAAACCTATTAAAAACATAAACTAAAACTGGAAAATAACAGACAATTGTCAGAATTTATCATTTCGAACGTTTTAGTACTTTTTAGAACACAGTTTGAGAACTGCTTTTCATTTTGAGATTTAAGAGTGGGTTCGCGAAGTGATGAAATGAAAAAACTGTGTGAAAACTGAAATTATATTTTTTTATCACTTCACAACTTCACAGATGGGGAATTAACACTTGATCACTTTCAAAGACTTTTGGGAGGAATAGGTTTGTGTCTCTGCTACATGTAAAAAATCACGAAAAGCTATACGGCAACGATTATTAACCGCCATCAATGAACGCTAATTTTTCAAGTTTACATAATGTATGACATTGACATACTCACAAGATCTTCGAACAATGAAAATATTGGAAATTATTTTCACTTTTGATTGATTGTCGTTCTTCAATAGACTCACAGCCTCAAAAGTGTAAGCCAATTGTTTCAGTAAACTCTGCTGCTATTTCTTAAAAGTTAAACTAAAAAGAGCATCCTTTAGATGGATCTGATGAAAGCGAATGGTCCTAGGTTTTAATGTTGATTCACAGTAGATAAGCGTTACCTCTAATTAACTCATAATGCCAGTTTCCTTCTGTCTCATTATCCCCAAATTGTGTTATCGGATCAATTACAAAAGGACATCTTATATATCATACTCCCCTCAAAGCTGCATACAATTCGTCATCATTTCAATAAAAAATATTGACAAGAAATTATGTATCAGAAAACTTACCATTACCAATAGTTTATCTATTAATAAACACAGTCTGTCTGAAATCAATAACGAACGTTAAATACCAGCGTTACTAAAAATAAATATGTAATAGGGATATCAAATTTTAATATCAGACACTTACACACATTAACGATATAATCTGTTTAATTTTGTTATTTATTTGAAAGTCATTTAGACGTTATCTGGGACTAGGACACATTCTATTTTGACGTAGTTATTATTTATGTATAAAATAATAACAACGGGTCTTTAATTAAGTTCGGCTGATGTGCTTTTTGCTGTGTTATTTGTGCACTTTAATCGAATGTTTACAAATTGAGTGTTTTATTTGTTTAAAAAAGCGGCAATCGGATTACATGTTTATTGATTCGGATAAAATTAAGGGACAAAGTTCAATCACGTATATATTATATGTGTTATGTTTTTAAATATGTGTACATTATAAACAGCGTTTTTTACTTGCTACGGTAATGTTAACCTGGTTTCAGTTGAAGGAGCCAGAAAGACAAACAACTCCTTTTATAATCGACTCTAATTCTATGTCCCCGCTTGAAGTTATTCTAAGTTTCATTCCATGATGTTTTGAGCTAACCTTGTAGTCTTCCCATATGAAAAAAAGAAGTTTTGAGTTGATGTTTTTGTCTAAAGTTAAAAGGAGACATACATAAAGTATGAGCAAAACGTCAAAACGACTTTTGAAAGATATATTTCTCTCTCTACTCACATAAACTCTCTTAAACGTCAAATTCACTGGAATATTAGAAATAGTGCCATTCAGCGCAGTTGGTTTCAACTTTCAAGTGGGTTGAAATGAACCCAAGTAGCAAAAATGATTTCATTTTGTATGGCAAACCACTTGGTTATCATGTGCGGGTTTGGGATAGTTTCGAGTTGAACAAGTTTAAATTCCAAGTGGGGACATAGCATAAGCCAAAATCGGCATTCATTTAAGTTCATAATGAAAAACTTTATTTTTAAATGTAAAATTTAAGAGGAAAAATTGACTATGTCGTATAAACTTAGATACATGCAGATCTTGTAATCATTAATGTCTTTAACTTCACAGGGCTGACAACCATATTAAAAGAAATAATTGTTCTCCAATTAAGAACCTTAACTTACTTACTTACTTACTTAGGCGGGCATTACAGTTCGGGGTGAACCTGGACCTCAACCAACATCCTTCTATAACGACTTCGTTTTCGGGCGAGCTCTGTTTTGCACTCTAAGTCGGTTGAGGTCTTCTTCAACTTGATTGCGCCACCTAAAACTAGGTCTTCCCCTTCCGCGATTTCCCTGCAATGTGCTTTCGAAAACCCGTCGAGCCGGAGCGTTTGGGTCCATCCGCTCAACATGACCCAACCATCGTAGCAGAGAATTCGTAATCGTAGCGTAGAATTTTTCTTTCGAAACGACCAAGGGTTTCCTCATCCGCTTTCGATAAGGTCCATGCTTCCGCGCCGTAAAGCAGGACTGGGATGATTAAGGTCTTATACAAGGTTACCTTGGTTTTTCTGGCTAGGGTTTTGTTTCTCAATTGCCTTCGGTTGGCAAGAGTTATTCTCCGTTTGATCTCCGCACTGATGTTGTTGTCCGTGTCTACAGAGGATCCTAGGTAGACGAAGTCCTGTACTACCTCGAAGTTATGTCTGTCTATTGTGACGTTTTGTCCAATTAGTCGATGTTCTGTGTCCTTGTTTGATGACAGCATATACTTCGTTTTGCCCTCATTAACCATCAAACCCATTTTTGCCGCTTCTGTTTCAATTTCAATACTCGCAAAAGCACTTATGACATCACGCTTTTTTCTTCCCATTACGTCAATATCGTCTGCATAGGCGAGTAATTGTACAGACTTATGAAAGATTGTTCCTCTGGTGTTGACATTTGAGTTTCTTAAAATCTTTTCAAGTATGTTGTTGAAGAAATCGGATGACAGTTTGTCGCCTTGCCTAAAACCTTTTTCGACATCAAAGGTCTCGGTGAGTTCTTTACTGACCTTGACGGAGCAGCGTAAATTATCCAAAGTCATCCTGCATAGTCGTACGAGTTTTGCAGGGATGCCGAAACTAGACATGGCTCTGTACAGCTCGTCTCTATAAATACTGTCATATCATATATCATACGCGGCCTTGAAATCGATAAAGAGATGGTGAATATCGATATTATGTTCTCGGTTTTTTTCCAAGGTCTGCCGTTATGTGAAAATTTGGTCTATTGTGGACTTCTCTGGTCTAAAACCACACTGATAAGGACCTATCAAGTTGTTGACGTGGGGTTTCAGACGTTCACATATTACAGCAGACAAGATCTTATAAGCGACGTTAAGGAGGCTTATCCGTCTGTAATTGGCGCAATTGTGAGGGTCTCCCTTCTTTAGGATCGGGCATACGATACTGAGGTTCCATTCATCGGGCATGCTTTCTTCCGATCATATCATGCAGATCAGCTGGTGCATGCTCCTTTCCATCTGGTTTCCAGCTGCCTTGAAGAGTTCGGCATCAAGGCCGTCTGCACCTGCAGTCTTATTTGATTTAAGTTTGCATATGGTAAGCTTAACAAAAAGAGCTTTTTTTGTGATACATTTTATAATTATTATTGAAGTATTGAAACATTTCATAATTATTATATTTGAGCTAAATGTTAAATAGTAAAATTACACTACCTTATAAGATTTGTCTTACTGTGTTAGTTTTATAAGAAATAAATAAAATAAATAAATACTAAATACTTCCTCTATCGCGGGAGGACGGCATTCTTGATCATCGTCCAAACTGAATGGGGCAATCTGCCTGACAGCGGAATTTGTGTCCTCATCGCCGCGCCGTTAAGCAGTCTGCAGAAATGATCTTTCCAGATCCTCAGTAGCAACTGTGGCTCTATAACTATGTTTCCCTGCTGGTCTTTACAGGCTTGAGTTCGGGGTTTGCCACCCTGGCCGGATCTTTTTACCTTTTCGTAAAACTTCCGAATCTCGTTCCTGTCATGGCACCTCTCTATTTCCTCAAACGAGCGCTTCTCATGCTGCTTCTTTTTCTTTTTGAGAAGTTGGTGTTCTTCCCTTCTTTTCTCCTTGTAGATCTCGTTATACTGATCTCTGATTGCCTGCCTGCATTCTTCATCGAACCATGGGTTTCGTTTAGGTGGCCGAGTGAAACCCAGAACCGCAGAGGCAGGGGTTCTGATGGCTCCCTGGCATTGTTGCCACTGGTCTTCAATGCTTTATGCTGGTGGTATGGAATTCAAGGATAATTGAAGGGACACTCGATTGGAAAATACATTGGCAATCTCTTGCGATTGTAGCTTTCCGACATCATATCTCTTCACAGCGTTAGTTCGTGCTGGTCGTGAACAAGATATCCTCATTCGTACCTTGGCTACAACAAGGTAGTGTTCCGAGTCAAAGTTGGCCCCTCGGAAAGTTCGGACATCTAACACACTGGAAGAGCACCTTGCGTCGATCGCAAAATGATCAATTTGGTTGACGGTTGATTGATCTGGGGATCGCCATGTACCTTTATGAATTTTGAGATGCGGGAAGCGTGTACTATTTACAATAAGATTTAGCCCCGCAGCAAAATCAATTAGCCTCAGTCCGTTTTCGGAGGTTTTGTCGTGGAGGCTATGCTTACCGATTGTATTTCCAAAGATGTCCTTCTTCCCTAGTTTTGCGTTAAAATTGCCAAGAACGATTTTCACGTCGTGTTTAGGGCACTGCTCATATGTTTCTTCGAGGAGCTCGTAGAAACAGTCTTTGGAATTGTGGTCTTTCTCTTCTGTGGGGGCGTGGGCGCATATTAAGCTAATGTTGGCGAATTTAGCCCTGATGCATTAGCTTATTTTTAATAGTATATAGAAATTCAAACTAATTTTTCTGTAAAACTGCTCCTCCCGAAAAAGACCGAGACTAAATTTGAGGGCTATTGTACATGACTTATGTCAAAATAAGCGCACCTTCACGCTTGTGGATTCGAAATGAAAGGGTGTAAACATTTTTTCATGTACACAATTAAAATTTACTCATGCGGAATCTCACCGTGTCGTTTTGTTTGAAAACACTATCGTGAGCTAGCCTTAAAGGACGAACACGTTCGCTGAACTAACTCGTTTGTCTTCTCCCGGTATCCCCTACACAGTGAATACATTTAACGAACACTCATTTCTATTGTTACTTTAAAGCGTAAGCATGTGCGATAAAGAAGCGCAAGTAGTTGCACTCGTTGTAGTTTCAAGGTAATACATGACACACTTAAATGCCAACTAACAATATCCCTACACGGCACTATAGAAAATCGTCCTTCACGATGTACAAAATATGTGATCAGCACGAGCATGTTTTGTTGAGTATCTTCTCTCTGTCAATAAAAATGTAAAGTCTGAAGCAAACTGTACGTATTCGCTACAAAAAAGAAGTTTTTGATCAAATTTTGAGTAACGTTCGGGATTCACAATATTATTCAATACTTTTTGAAGAAACAACTGATACATGTCACCTCTCCCAACTCAGTATTATATTACGCTACGTTCAGAATGGTAGCATTTGTGAGGATTTTGTCTCTTTCGTGGATGCATTTGAGGAACTAGCTTATTCCAGAACTGATGAAGAATACCAATTTGATGAGGAAAGCTGGAAGGAAACTAAAAAAAAACTAGCTGCCGAAGAGAAATTGGATGGAAATTTTAAATCTAAGGAGTTAACTCTAACTGGCAAAGCCATCGGTCAAATTGTATTGTTGCAACTGAAGAAAAAGCTCAAACTTCCTCTTGAATGCTGTGTGGGAATAGGGACACACGGATGTGCTGTTATGCTTTCAGAAGTTCGAGGTGCTGTCATGGAAATTCAGAGAGAAGCGAAAAATGCTGTTAGGAATCCATGCTACAATCATAAGCTAAATAACTCCATTTCACAAAGTTCAAAAGTACCTGCCATTCGAGACGCTGCGCTGTTGCAATAATGAAAGAGGTTATCTTTTTCTTCAAATCGCATCCGAAGCGAAAAACTGTCCTCATGAACACCTTGGGGTATGCCCTCACATCAATTTGCTGTGTGAAACAAGGTGGGTAGAACGACATGAAGGTGTACTTCGATTTTCTATGGACCTCATCAAAATTGCGGAAGCATTCGAAACGATATCGCCGTGGCGTGACCCAAGCACGGCTGGCAAGGCTTCCTTACTTATAACATCTTTATGCAATTCACAGTTTATTGTATCAGTTTTGTGTTTGAGTGATGTGTTGTCTTTAACACAGTCCTTGAGCAGGTATCTACAATCTAAATCTCATGACCTGATTAGCAGTGCATTGTTGGTGAAGAACACGATTTCCATTCTTCAGGGTCGCCGAGAGAACATAGATACCAGTTTCCACAACATCTGGCAGCATGCAAAGAATTTATGCGATCAGTTGAATTGTGAGTTGAGAATTCCTCGTATTCCACGTCATGGTGGACGCCAAATTCACCGAGCTAATTTTGACACTAATTCAGCTGAGGCATACACAGAATCTCGTTCTTGAGTTGATGGATAAATGCAATAAGGATGTGTTTGGCATTATACACAGTTTTCTTTTAATCCTTGCAACGCTTCCGGTTACGAATTCTTCGGCAGAGCGGTCTTTTTCTTCATTGCGGCGCCTTAAAACCTATTTATGGTCCGCAATGAGTGAAAATCGCCTTTGCGGTCTGGCACTTATGCACATCCACAGACAAATCCCGATCGATATTGAAAAAATAATAACAAGGTTTTCAAAAACCGGCTCCAACAAAAAGTTAGATTTTAGCATTTAATTAACTGTTTTAAACTAATTTAACTTATTTCTTTTAAATTTTTTAAACAATATTTCTAAATCTTTTAAATAAAAAATGTATTCTTATATTTGATTGAGTTTATATTCAATAACTGCAAATCATTGAAAAGGAAGGAAAAGTGCCCCTCCCCCCCCCCCCCCCTTATCAAAATCCTGGATTCGCGCCTGCTAGCAGGGAATTTTTAATAAAAAGAAAGAGAAGACAATCAATAGAGGGGAGCAAAATCAGGCATATAGCATTTTTCTCAACATTATGAGATCCCAAACAGCTAGTTGAGAAAAGATTTCTGAGCACTATTTTATCTCAAAGGATTTGCTAAATTCAGCAGACAAATGAAACTTTGGTAGTTTTTTCCAAGTTCGAGTTGACCAGTTTGTTCTTAATAAAATGCGAGAAACATCGATTAAGCATTTTCCTGCAAATTCCACTGACTTCGCTTTTAAGCTCGACTCGTTTAACTTGGAGTTCTTATTCTATTATGTAAATTACTTTTTCAAATTTTTCAATTTGTACCTACCTAATATTTGTCCAAAAGGGGGCTCAAAAGAAATTATAATATCTCATGCATACGCGAAATGTTATTATTTTCCTCTCTTGAGGCCAAGGCAAAGAGTTGAAGGCAAACCCCAATCTTTTAAAATACATACTTGTATATATATGTGTATTTATACCTTAACAGGAAAATTATATCAAAAGGATGGAAACAAAAAAATGTCAAACCAATTGTCCAATTGTAAACCCACTCAATACGCTCGAATGAATTCATGACTCGCACGAAGGTTATCATATATCAAACAACAAAGAAACCTGAGACCAACCATCACTTTGCCGGGTTACTTCCCACGTCGTTCGCCCCAAAGGAATTACGGAAAAACATTTGGCCCACTCCTGCAACAGAGTATATAAGGAGGGACTGATTCATTCATGAAGAAAAAATTGTTATTAGTCTCCAATCCCTTGGAGCAATATATATTTTGTTTTTTTTTTTCAACTTCTTTCGTTTTCTTTAAAACAACCCCTACAAAGAAACCGATACTCAACTGAAGGAGCGCCTATCCGATCGCTGCCATCGGAAAACCTCAAAGGATTCATTCAACCATTATTATACGGAATGGTTAGTAATAGGCCAAGCGACAACCCAACATTATTTTTATTACAGCGTTTGAATCTTTGTAACGGCATAAATGGATGGGGTCCATGGTACGAGTGTATAGTAGTATAGAGTAGTAGGTATAAGGAATATCCCACCTCAACCGCTCTGAGTTATCGCTGTACCTACAGTACAAAGGTCTCCACTCTATCCCTACATCATCGGCGTTGTCGGCCTCGGCGTCGGTCGTTTCCTAGTCGTGTGTGTATGAATTTTGAAGTTTTGAAAATAATAAATTGAAAACTGAGTCAGTTTGTTTTTTAAATCCCACAAAATATATAATATCCCACATACATTCACATGGAAGACAGATAAAATGGGTCAGTGAATTTCATCCACATTGTGGCCAAATTCCCGTGTCTTTATTAAATTTGAATAAATTGCAGGCAAAGCAACCGAAGAAAGGATACACATGCGACGACATCCCAACGAAGCGAAAAGTGGCGAGTGTTTCACCATATCAGTAAAGGCTGTGCTGGGTAGCTATTTTTCCTTGGGAATAATCCTTTTGCGGTTTTGAGGGATTTCCGTTCGTGCCCGGTGGTGACTATTCCTTTCATCGAGCAAGAACAAAAAATATATGAACATACGAATATGTATAAAAAAAAATTATCTAAGCAGGTATTATATGAGATGGGGAAAAAATAAAGTAAAAACATTTAAAAAGCCTTCGTCTTTCGTAATCTCCTGTGGGCGGATTGATATACGTGTATATGTGACCCTTTAGCAGAACTGGGACGTCTACTCTTATTCTCGTTAATATTAACCACTCTCCCATAACTATTTATCCCCGGCCGAATGATTTGAAAATCTATTTTGTGGAATGGGATCGCAAATTGATATCCTTTTGCGTTTAGGGAAAAGGTATAAAAATATTTATGAAAATGTATAATTTGCCAAGAAGAAGAAAAAGAAGAAGTAACTAAAACTGTGAACTGTGAACTCAAGGGATTACTTTCAAGGTGTATTCGATGCTAATGGCCTTTTATTTAAGTTTTATTTTCCTACTCTTTTTTATGAATGGAGGTGTAGTAGGTAGGTATAGGTATACCAGAACCAATACACTTAAGGGCATGAAAAATTGAAGAAAAAATTGTTGGGAAAATTCAACTATGGTCGACCTTTAACTTGTTAAAAGGGTTTGAGCCTTTTGATGAAGGCTTAGAAGGCTTTCTGTTTGTGAAGGACAAGTCAATTGGATTGTGTGATAAGAAAATTTAAAATACCTATTCAAATGATGTAATGTGACAGATTAAGATGTTAAAGTTTTTTTTTATAAGGATCATTATGGAAAAACACCGAGATGCCTTAGAGGATTTGCATATTGTGTTGGTTGACTTCGAAAAAGCATTCGATCGACAACCACGAGATCTGATATGGGTGGCCCTCAGACACCGAGGAGTTCCTGAAGCCTATGTGCGAATAATTATGGACATGTACGAGGGAGCAGTTACAAAAGTGAGATGCCCAGCTGGAGTCACCGAAGAATTCCAAATAACAGTAGGTGTACATCAGGGAAGTGTCTTGAGTCCACTGCTCTTTATTGCTGTTCTGGATTATTTGCTCGAAGGAAAAGTAACGGACAATAAAGTACAACAATTATTCTTTGCTGACGATGGAGCCATCATAAGCGAGGATCCTACATCCCTGCAACGAGCACTTGACGTTTGGATTGATGTTCTGGAAGGAAATGGGTACCGTATTAGCGCTAAAAAGACTGAATACCTGTGCTGCCCTTTTTCTGATCCAGACAAGCCTATTCCAGACATTTATTTGAATGGAAATGTGCTTCCCAAGTGTGAAAAGTTTAAATATCTGGGATCTATGATCAATAGTGAAGCAACTTGTGATGACGACATCAATCATCGAGTAAGCGTAGGGTGGATGAAGTGGCGAGAAAACTCCGCTATCTTCTGTGATCGAAAAATGCCCCCTAAGCTGAAGGGAAGACTCTACACAGCAGCTGTCCGTCCAGCTCTGACATACGGTTCACAATGTTGGACAATGTACAAAAAGTATGAGAGCAAATTGACGGCAGCCGAAATGAAGATGCTTCGGATGACAGCAGGAGTAACAAAGCTTGATCGAATTAGAAGTACTAAGGTCCGTGGAAGCCTTCATGTCAAAAGTACCATCTTGGACAAAATTCAGCACAACCGGCTCAGTTGGTATTGTCATGTTCAAAGGAGAGATCCGCAGAACCCCGTCCAAAAGGCAATATCGTACAACGTTTCAACAAATTCGCGACGAAAAAGAAAAGGCAGGCCAAAACACTCCTGGTACAAGCAAATGCAAAAACAGCAGCATTTGGTTGGCCTCAGACATGGAACAATCCAAAACCGGGAGGCTTGCCGACGCTTTCTGAGGTCAACGCGGCGTACCCCACAGGCGGATCACTAGTGTGAAGCAGAAAAGTGGGAGAGTTGTGATCGTTTCAAGATCACTACTCGTAACGCCGGAAATGGAAAGAAGAAAGAAGAAAGTTTTTTTTTTCTTAAGGGGTAAGTATATGTTTCATGGATGAAACTGGGTTTAATTAAAACAAAAATTGCGATTATAGAGAAGCTCAATGAAAGGGTTTCGAAAATCTGTGTGTCGGAACGCCTGTGTGTCTTTAAGTTTTTTTTTTCATCGTAGGTACGCCAGTTTGTCTTTAAGTCTTATTTCTTCGACCGAACTAAGTAAGCCGTACAGGTCGGCGACATCTCTCTAAACTTGAAGCATAGCATTGTTTTGACTGCCTAAAACTACATATTTTAACCTGGTTTAAATGGGTACTCAGGTGTTGCACTTTTTTCCCGATGAAACGAATCTAAACGAATCTAAATGAATCTACAACTTCGATGATATCAAACTAATATGTTAATTAATCGCAACAAACGATTAATTACTTATTTATAACGAGGGAAGATAAAATATGCACACCGATGTGCCGCGGCGATGTTGATCGAATTTAATTTTAGGATGAACTGTCTAATGACAGCTGTTTGGATTTTAAAGGGAAAATAATGCAACAGGTAGCAAGATAATATGCTGCCAATGCCAGCTGCTTAGCAAGGGGTGGTCCGTAGGTAGTTTTATTAGTTATTATTATTATAGAAGAATTTATACGAACAGGAATAAATGATAAATAATGTTCTATCAAAACACAAGTAGGGTGTTTCACAAAATAAAGGGCGCCAGGAAATTTTTGCTTGGAATTTCCAAACCAACTTTAATGCTGAAAATGATCTTCAATTGAAATAAAAACAACGCGATTGATTTAAAAAAAGGAATAAAATATGTTTTATTCAGGAAACCTTTACGGGTATAGGTAGAAAACCTGAAATTTTTTCATAAACAAATGGGTGTACAAAGTATGCAAAATCTGGCAGAGGGCCAGTTAACAATTTTGGATGGAATATGTAATTAAAGAACGTAGGTGGGTTTTTTACCCAGGTTAAAATGCAAAACAACAAAGTATGTGCACAATGCACCCGCAAACAAACGACTCTTTGGGAATTTTCCCGAACTGACAAAAAGGTTAAATGGAGGTCACGCGTCCTGCAATCTCAGGATAAATTACGAAAGGCGAAGGGTAACCGATATGCAATATGACTCAATAGTCAAAACAAAACAAACGCACTACTAACACTTTTCCACTTTTATAGGAAAATACTTAGCTTTTTCTGTTGAAGAATCCTGCCTGAGTTTTCTTGCCCGTACTGGCACTAACTCTCCTGAATTCCTGCCTATGTGGAGCTTTCCTGCACACAATAAACAATAGTGATTTTGGCCTTTCTGCCAACACAACCACAATTTCAATTTGCACTCCTTGCAATTAAATGAAATCACTCGATTTTTAAAATTTCCGAACACTTTTTTAATCTTCTAAAACTTTCTGCACAACGTCCTTTTCAGAGGTCAACCAAGAAGTGCCATCTTCTTGGCGGTCTCTTCGTTCATCGGCGCATTCAGCAAATTCCACTCACTTCGACCAATCAGAGTCGTGGAGGTTCGTCACGGGGTATCTGCAGTACTCTCAGCAAATTCGCTGGAGTCTGCGCCGTAGGCGAAACGCATCCATCGCTCTTTTCTAAAAAACTTTGTTGCTGAATCTCTCGGTCGTTAGAGATTCGCAACAACTCGCCCGAATGAACGAATCCAGACCTGTTCAATTTCAATCCATTCCAGAATAGAAAATTGAAAAACCATTACTTTTAACAAATTCCCTCGGCCCAACCGACCCAAGTTACACTGTGCAAGAAAACTATTTAAGCTAGGATTCAGTTAACGAGGATTCGTCATTTTTCGCGAAAACTACTAAACTACTTCGGTGAACCTTCGCGCAGATTTGGGGGAATGGGGATAGTCCAATAAAGAGTCATTTCCTTGCTAAGGTAAAGCACTTTAGGTTGGGCACTCGGCCTTTACGGTGGGCGCTCAGCCATTACGTTGGGCTCTTGGCCGTTTATATTGAAAAAGGCTTCAAATGCCAAAATCCGAAGATCACTCATATATATCAGTGTGTTAAAGGTGGGTAGCCATATCTCTACCTTATTTTACAAATACTAGGTTGTTAGTAATCTGCTGCTGTTATGGGTGGAACTCCTCTAGAGCCTTCCTAGTTCTCACTACCGCTGCTGTTTGAGTCTCCAGCCGTCCACTGGCTCAATGAAGGGGTACCTATTAGATTTGAAGCCACAAGAAAAGGAGGGGGTGAAAATGGGAAAAGGAAGAAAAGTAAAGGTCTAACTTGTTGTGGTAAAATATACCGCAACACAGGTACGAGCTCTCGTAACTACTTAGTTAATCTTAGAAACCTTCACAGACTTTAGCTTCACCCTGTTTTCACCTTTTTCTAAATTATCGAGTTTTGGCTGATTTTTTTTCCCCAAAATTGTGTGTTCTAATCAATGACAAGGCTTGTCAATAAGACCAATTTTCAACATTTGTTTTTCACGAAATGTCTAAAAAGTCAGACAATCGTTATAATCATGAATTTCAATGATAACAGGCTCTTTAAACAAAAGCCCCAACTATTTCACTTTCTTATATTTTCAAATCATTTGAAAGCAGCTTTCGAAGGGAACGTTCAATGGGGGCCATTTGTTTATGATGGCTTTGATCAAAAATAAAATAGTAAATAGAGTGTCGCAAAAGAGCGGGGAGCCCCAAGGCTTAGTGCACTTTTCACAACCATGTGTGGGATTGGAGGGGACTTTCAATTTTCTTCCTATTACGAACGGCTTATCAAGAAAAAACTTTTCATGGCAATAAATCTACCATCGCGAAAGGCCACATCCATGGAGAAACATTTTTGTTTCACGTTGGGATTCGAACCACGAAAACTCAGCGTCACCGGCAGACATGCAGATACCATTACGCCACGGACTATTGATCGACTTGTATAAACAATTAGACCACCGTTCCAATCAAAAATTTTAATAATTACTGTCCCCTACACAAAAAATGTTTCGAGAGTAAAAAAGTGGTACCCGTGACGTAATGGTTAGCATGTCCACCTGCTAACCCAGAGGTTCGAGGTTCGAATCTAAGCAGAGGCAAAAATGTTTTTCCACGGGTATCGTGTATCCGTTAGTAAATTCAGTGCCATGGAAAGCGCTTTCTCGATTAGCCGTTCGAAACCAGCAGAAAATTGTAGGTCCCCTCCATTCCCTCACAAGGCATGGTTGTGAGAAATGCGCTAGGCCCAGGGGCTCCTCACTCTGTTGCGCCACCCTATTTATTTATTTATCTATAATAAAAAAGAATTGTTATTAGTTATTATTATGTTAATCCACATTAAAGTGGAATCCAATTTAGAATTTTTTTCTTCGGAAAAGAGTCAACTAAATAACTAGTCAAAATATACAACAAATCAATCCCAATTATCTTTTCATCTTTTTATCGATTTCAAGGCCGCTGTACAGAGCGATGTCTAGCAGAAGCGACAAAAATGGGTTCGATGGTTATAATGAGTCATCAAACATGGACACCAAACATCGACGAATTGGACAAAACGACACAATAGACGGACATAACTTCGAGGTAGTAGAGGACTTCGTCTTTCTAGGATCCGCTAAAGACACGGAAAACAACATCAGTGCGGAAATCAAACGCAGAATAGTTCTTGCCAACCGTTGCTTTGGAGAAACAAAACCCTCTCCAGAAAAACCAAGGTAACACTTATAGGACCTTAATCAGATAGATAACGTAGTGCGGTAACTACATAACTATTTAATACATCCAATCGGTTCTCTCCGTTTAATACATTTATCAACTCGTCATTATTTAGACAGCTCTTCTTAAAATACCCAATACAAAACTCCTTTAACACAGGGCATATTGCAATGAAATGATATGTATCTTCTCGTATTTTCATGTAACAGAGACTGCAAAGTATTAAAAGATCATATCGGCGCGGCTTGTAGGTTGTAGTTCAAATCCTATCCCACACTTGCCCTCCGCATATAAGAGAATTGCCATTGCCGTGGAGCTGAATAACTTTCACTTTGTCTTTCCTTTACCCGCCATAAACTCATAAATTTAAAAATTCAATTGACGACAGAAATAGAGGAATGCAAAATACTTCAAATTAGTTAAGGTCTTTTGAATTTGGAACTGGTAAGACCAGTAAATTTCCTTATTTAGCTGCAGTTCACGTAAATAAAGCCAATTTTTTTCATTATTGACAAGATAATTAAAACATCGGAAGAACATCGATGTATCGTTGCTATGACCGATGTTGTTTTGACATCGATGTTTGTCGGAGACCATCGATGTTTTCCAACATCGATGTTTATTTTAACGATGTTGCAACCCCAGTTGCAGTGTGCAGTACCTAATTCCGAGCTTCCTAGTTCAGTCTTTCAATTACTCTTACATTCATAGGGAGTACGGAAAAAGAATGCAGACCATTTTGTTATTGCACAATCGATTTCAATACCAAGCCCCAAAACAAGCTATTACAAAGGGGTTACAAAAGAGAAGATCTGATAAAGGTTAATGCTCCCGCTGATCCTGTAAAAACCTGTATTCTGCGTAATCCACAAAGCAAAGGGTCTTTCTTTGCATACGAAATAAAGTTATTCTCACTTATAGCTGTCTCATTCACAGTAGTTTGTCCCCTCCCATAGCAGGACCTCCGACAGTCAATGAAATTTTATAAGGGAACGAAAGGAATAATTGAAACAGCGACGCACAATCAAGAACTTCGTAACGCGCTTTACAAATTCTTTGGTAATTCCACATTTATTTATCAAAGTAAGAGACGTAGGTATAGTTTATGCTTTTGTTTTCTTTTTTTATGACCAGTTAACACGAACTTTTCGCATTTCTGTAGGACGAAAGGACAAGAAAGCAAAGCTATGCAAACCAAACGAATTATACAAAGAAAATTTATACATAAAAAAAAGGTATTTTACTCCCGCGCTAAGGAAACAAGCTAATTATGCTAATGTTATCTTTATTTATGAATTTGACGAAGAGTTGTAAATTTTAACGATTGTTCGTCTGATTAAATGAAGCCTATTGCCAACGACCACCGACCACTGCCAACGCACGAAGTTAATTTTAGGTGGTGCTGATAAGGAGTGGGACTCTCACGGATCATTGTGTCCTTGTTCGAGTAGTGGTGAGTCAAGGTTAAGACCAAATAAGCTGCGCTCTAATTTAGATAGGTATCCTCTACTCATCAGTGTATCTAGGTGCAATTGATTGATTTCCCCCAAGAGGGTAGTAGCTATTCTATCATCACATTGTCTACGAACCGAAGCAACGGCAGAGAGTAAATTGATTTCGATATAACAGATTAGTTCAAAATTGAATCGGATGGTTTGACAGCATATCATGTCATTCATGTTACACGAGCTTGACTTGATACAAATCAATATAAATTTTTGTGGTTTAGTAGATCTTATACTTCCCTTCAAAGATGAACCCTCATAATTCATCAGAAACTCGTTAAGTTTCTCGTTGTCAATGAGAAAAAAAAAAAGAAAAAGAGAAGAATGATATCCGTTCACAAACATTTTTCAAATATTCCCAAAAATCCCACCCAGACTTTCAAACCATCCCAATTTCTTTGAATTCATTCCCAAAGTAGAAATGCCCTCACGAAGGCAATTATAAGTGATTAATGATGGCAATAATAATGATGACAATGCTTAAATTCCTTAATCGCAGTTTAGATGCTATTCAAGCGTACACAAAACCGAACTTATTCGACAAACAAATAAAAAAGAAGCCAGGCAACATTATTCGCAAATCACTTTTGGTTCTATGAGTAGAAGATCTTAGGAAACATATGGTATCGAAACAGCCATAGTCATCTTCTGGTTGTTTTCTTTTATTTTCAGTCATAGATATTAGGTACTGTACTAAAGGATGATCAAAGTAATCCTGCCAATTGATTCTTCGTTTGGTTTATTAATCTTTTATGAGATGTTCATGTCAGTTGGAAGCTTCCCATAGTGGATACCTGAAGCTAGCCAGCACAAACTTTTGAGAGAAAACATTGTGCCATACACTGGACACTGGACACCTTGGTGGTAGGTTGGGAACAAATTGTTTCCCTGTACGAAGTCAGTCTACAGAAAAATGTGTGTGTGTGTACTTTTGAACGCACGTAGAATTTATACCTATCCATTTGGTGGAACAGAATATCAAAAGATTTTATCCCGTATGTCACAACTCTTTTCTTGGAAAAAAGAAGGTTAAATCAATAAAATAAAGTAGCATTCTAAAGGTTGAGCCCGTGGCGTAGTGGTTAGCAAGTCTACTGTTTTGTTGTCCATTAGTTTTCAAGTTACAGGTTCCGAGATGAAGTCTATGATACTCATGTATCAAGTATAATGCATCATTCAAACGGCAAAAGAATTTTTGGAATGTGTTCAATTGTTTTTGAAATCACAGCTAACTTCAAAATGTCGCTTTATGGGCTGTCGAATTTTTGTGGTGTCGCTTTTTATAGGACGTCGGTCGCATTGCAAAATTTTTACTCTCGTATTTTTTTTTTACGCATCTTAAGAATTAAGGAATTTTTAATTTCAAAAACGGACAAGTTGAAGAAAATCAATAACACTGGTCAACAGTGGTTCTGTTATGAAATTAAATCTACTCACTAAACTTAATTTTTAATTTACCTCTTAACCTGACAGGCAACTTAAAGTTATTGTCTTAATTAATTTTTATACCAGCATACACTGTTTTTTGAAAAATCTTTTTGAAATAAAATTATATATATCTTTCTATCTACAGTGGTTCTGTTTCCAAAAGCAAACTATTTATGAATCTAAATATGAGCTTAAAATCTACCTAACAGCTCGCGTTTCTGAGATATTAAGCGTATAAGATTGAAAATGTTTTTGTTATCTTTTTGCCAATGTTTCAACATGAAAAATATGTGAACCCAAAAACATACCATTGCTTTTCCGATGATTTGCTTTCCGCTGTATCCATATCTGGTCTCAAAATGGTTCTATTACACCAAATTTTGAGATATTTGGCTTCAAAAGTTGCAATACACGGTCATGCATTATTTTGAGGCCTAACCTAGGTGCAGTCTCGTTGTTAATAAATCAGTTAGTTCCTTTGCAAATTGCTTACGTAAAATAAAATACCAGTTCAAAAATAAAAAGAGAGGCAGAACCTTCAAGCGCTTTTTGTTTGAGTTTCGAGATTAGTACATCAGAGTCATTGTCCAAGCAACATTGCATTGGGGACTTCGAGCAACCCCCAAAAATTCGGACGCTTCATACGATCCCATCAAAACATTCCTGAAATCCCACTTTCCTGGGTGACTAAAATGTAAAAGGCTCCATATCTCGTGAACGGAGCGAGATAGACGAAAAATAACGATTTTTTTGGGGCTTGCTTGAAGGGGGCACTCCATTTGGAATGCTTCATACGATCCCATCAAAAAAATCCTGAAATCTCACTTTCTTGGGTGACTAAAATGTAAAAGGCTCCATATCTCGTGAACGGAGCGAGATAGACGAAAAATAACGATTTTTTTAGGGCTTGCTTGAAGGACGCCCTTCTTTAAGAATGCTTCATACGATCCCATCAAAAAAATCCTGAAATCTCACTTTCTTGGGTGACTAAAATGTAAAAGGCTCCATATCTCGTGAACGGAGCGAGATAGACGAAAAATAGCGATTGCTTTAGGGTTGTTGGTTGCTTAAAGGGGGCACTCCATTTGGAATGCTTTATACGATCCCATCAAAAAAATCCTGAAATCTCACTTTCTTGGGTGACTAAAATGTAAAAAGCTCCATATCTCGAGAACGGAGCGAGATAGACGAAAAATAGCGATTTTTTGGTGGTTGCTTGAAGGGGGCACTTCATTTGGGGCGCTTAATTCATACGATCCCATCAAAACATTCCTAAAAAAAAACAAAAAGGCAAACGAGGTTCCCAATTGTTTTTCAAAGTCTCATACTTAGATATTCAAACCCATTTCCATTTCTTCCACAATGATTCCTCAACATCACACTACTCACAGTTACTGGTATTTTTACACAATTTTCTAGTTGTTAGCAGTTGAACTTGCTTCAATGAAATTTTTTCTTTGATAGAAATGTTTTCTTTTTAAAAAGGAAGCCATGCAAAAATAATAGACTATTCATTCCGCGGCTACATATATGAAGAGAACGTGCTATAGAAGACTTCCTCCTAATTTTGTATGATTTTCTGCTTGGGATTCCAAAAAGTTTTCTTTACAAAGGCTTCAAACAACCATTAGCGAATTTGAAAAAAAAAAAAAATAATAATAATAAAGAAAAGAAAAGAAGTAGAAACGACAGCGTGTAACAAGGAAAAATTTTTCTTTTATTGTATTTTTTCCTTTTTTGAATTCCTAAATTCTTTGGGTGTTCTTCAAACAAATACCAATCCCTCATTCAAAAGTATTTTTCTGCTAACGCATACACATTATGCAAACAATAGAAATGCGGCAATCAGATATCATTCAACTATCCCAAGAGCCCGCGGGATAAGGAAACGATGACTGATAGGAATGCTCCTTCACACATTATGTGTGTGTGTCTTCGTCCTTGTCGATGTGATGACACGAGTTACGAATCTCTATTTCTATACTGAATGCCTGTGCACTAACAGACACCACTCACCCTTTGTTTATAGCCAGATCTAGAGGAGTACAACGATATTCGCAATTGTCACAAACTGGTTGTAGGACTAGGAACACTGAGCGTGAGCGCATTGAATGGGCTTATGGTTGTAGCAGGAACACTCAACACATGGAATCGGAATGGGCTTATGGGATAGACATGGAGCTATGTGTATACGGTAAGTCCTGCAAAAGCGCGTTTGTTAAATCAACAAATTTTATAGGTTTCACGGAATCATTTATCCCTTGTCGAGTACCTCTCGTCACTTCCGTTTTGTCGATTTCATGTCTATGTTCGTTGGGTGTTGGTCTTTTATCCTTTCAATGATAAAACTCAATTTTCCCGGGAATAGTTTGTTCGTCCCTGGGTTTTTCCAAATGGAGTTGACGCCGCCGCTCCCTCCACTCCCGCCGCTGCCGGCATGGTGTTGTATTTTGCGCAACAGAAAAAAGGTGTGAGTCACAATAACGCACAGTGTGGGGGTTTTATGTAATTGAAATGATGATTTATATGGTTATTACCACCTTGAACAATAGAAAAATGTTTACGACCATGCAGAGGATAGAAAAGATATTCTATTTCGTATGTGCTTTATGAGCTTAGGTAATAAAATTACGTTTTCGTATACACTCGTAGTTTCATTGAATAAGCCGTTATTGGCATTTTATGCTGTTAATATTTACAATTTTAGTTTCGTGCGATCTCGGAAATGCTCCCTTGGTCGGGAAAATAATAACTTCTTTCTATAAAATTGCTTGTGACAGGAAGATATTAGTTGATAGTTTACAACACTTGTTTAATACTTGTCCTCGGAACACAGGATCTAAACAGGAATAAAATGTCCTTAGTTTGTTAGGTAATCGTTTCTCGAACTGGGAATCTCTAAATTTTGATGTTATTTAATTGGTGGGGTACATAAAAAGAATACTAAAATAGTTCACTTTTCGGTTGCAAGGAGTGAACAGAGCCACAAAAGACGTGAAGGTATTTCTTTTTCAATTTCAGCGACTTCTGTATGCTTGGGTTCTATTTTTTTCTTTCTTTGAGAATACTTTCTCAGCGCATTCTATATCAGCTCAGAGTAAAATGACGGGGCAACTGAACAAGTACCTAACTATGTAAGAATGTACACAGCCAACTCACTCCGATTTCAATGAACCCGTTGCTTCGCTAAAGGTGTAAAAAAAAGAAAGGAGTGGAGGATAGATTGCGATCCCTGAATGAAATTCAAGATGGTGTTCATTAGACAATCTCTTATTTCGTCGGAAAGTATTTCCACGACTTATTTATTTCCTGATATGGGACAGGCTTCTGCACTCACTTGGATTAACCCACCTATGGGTGCCTATTGTTAGGATGTCAACTTATACAGAGAACTAAGGTCTAAGGAAATTATGTACAAGTTGTGTTTTTCTTTGAAATACCATGTTAAAAGCTCCATCAAACCCTACGAGTTTCATTAGATGACAATGGGTTAGGGGCCTGTAACACAAAGCTACAAGTCTACAAATCAAGAACTGCTTGTAGGAATATGAAGAGCAATCAAAATTCCAGATGTGTGCTGTAGAGAAATTTATAACACTTTTCATAACTCACATGTATTACAAGAACTTGTAGCTACAGTTGTCCTCGGCAAAGGTCAATCCTTTGCCGTCTGAGGAAGTTTTTATAAACGACAGATTTTCCTTCACACAAAAACTTTTGTGATATCACAATCCAAAGGCATAGCGTTTGAGTTATGCTGACATTTAACATTTTTTAAAAGTGACCAATTCTGAGCTTCCCACCAACGTAGTCGTCAAAATCTCATTAAGAAATTTGAATTTTTACACTCAAGCCATACAATTAGTGTTGATTTTGCCAATACTTTGGTGTTGTGTTGGGTTAATATGTGTCTTTCGTCAAAAGTGTGCTGAGCTCGAATTCCAGTGATAATAATAACCATATTTCGGATAAGGGTGGGAAAATCACTTTTCTCCAGATGACACCATTTCTCACACGAAGCTTGTTCTCCGATGTTCACAGGAAAACTACTCGGAAGTCTAGCCAATAGCCATCCATCCAAATCTTAGCCCTTTAGGCTGTGTGTGAATTGGGTTAAAATTTCTCTCCTTGGTTAAATTTTGACATTTGTTTTGCGGTGGATTCAGGTGATAAATTTTTGCTGTGTGAATTGGGTAAAAAGAGTTTTTTTGAAACACTATTTTCTCTAAAATTCCTTTATAATTAAAGAAATTTCCTTGCAAAATTCCTTTTTATCGTTTAATTTAATTTATTTTTTACTTAAAAAAAAGCAACTTTAAGAATGTAAATTTAATATTACGTTCCAAAAATTGTTAAGATCTCCATTTTGCCTAATTTCTCTTGTTTTTCTACTACTAATTTTCATATGTTGAAACAATAGTCCCGCTTTTTTTGAAAATATTTCCCATCACGGATAGTTTGATAATGGGTGTATGAACACTTCTTTTTAAAGCACTGACAAAACTTCAAGCAAAAAAAAAAACATCGATTTGAGATCTGTTTACAAAATGAATAACAATTTGAAGAAATGTTTTACAATAATTTTATTTATTTAAATGTCTTATCAATTAATTCTATTGAACCGCAATGAAAAATTCTTGAAGTATGTTTGAAAATATAATTTTGCATAGTTACATTCACGTTTGCATTTGTTGATGTAAACATGTTGTCCAGCTCAATTCGGATTTGATTGAGTTTTAGTTAATCTTCGGCAGACCCTAAAAACAATTTTATTTTTATAATTATGTAAATATGTTTTTCGATAAAAAAAAGGTCAAACTTACATTTGTTGTAACTTGTAAGGTTCTCACGTTATTCTTTCTTGTTTCTCAATTTTTCGTGTGCCGTCGATACTGCTAAAAACTACATTCTGCTTTGTAGTAGTACAATGGACCGGTATTTAGGTCTGAGTGCTCCAGCTGGTATTTTAAAAACCTCCAACAAAAAAAAAAAAACTTTCTGCTTTGTTTACTGATTGTTCGACAAAAAAAAGTTGTGAATGCAACAAGAACTAGACACACCTCTCTTTCTTGACAAATTTCAAATTTTAACCCATTTTAGCCTGCTCCGCGAGCAGGCTTAATGGGTAAAAATTTTATCCCATCTTATTCACCTCGCTAGTGTCATATTTTAACCCATTTAACCCAATTTTAAAACAATTCACACACACACAGCCTTAGTAAGAAAAATTGATTATGACCAACGACGCCCCGATACAATGGTGATCAAAGAATAAAAACAAGGTCAAAGGAAACCCTTTCCCATGGGTCATTGTCAACTTACTATCAATGCTTGCTGCATACAACAAACAAACCTTAATATTTAAATGCAAGAATTCACGGATTTGAGCACCCGGAGGATAACAACCCCCAACAGTGTTTTTAGTATTCTAATTTACTTTACCACAAACTAGCTGAGCAGCCCGGCTTTGATCGGGTCTGTAGTCTTAAGGTTCCCGTTCTCGTTTTTCCTCTTTCGTATGGGAATATTGGGGATGAAATATAATCTTTCTTACTGTGGGACTATGTGGCATCCTAATGCTGAAAGAATTTTTTGAAATCTGTCCAGTAGTTCCTTATTTTCTTCAACCAAAAAAAAATTACGTGTAGTTTCATTGTCTTGTCACTAAAAAACCGTAAATCATAAATTCACTGTCAAACAAAAGTTTTATTTCAAGTCTCGTCAACGTCAATCCCATGGTATGGCCAAACTTTCTTAGTGCTCAATGTACATTGAGCATATTTTGTTAGAAAGCTTCTTCTTCTTACAAAATAGTTCTTTTTGAAACTTTGGCTAAAGGATATATTACTAATCCGTCAAGCCACTTAGCAACTCATTGAAGCTTATCATTTAGGATCTATATCCGTTCAAATGAAGAACTGCTCAACTAGCCCCGCTCTACCCTACCTAGTTGGAATGTGTAACATAAATGAGTTTAATGTGTCGCGTTGAAAAATATTGTTTTATAGTGGAACCTGCCTCGTGGAAGAAACTCTTTTATAGCAAATTTAATTGAAAAAATAAATAAATACAAAAAAATTGCGGTGTTCACGGAGCCTGTTACGTGGGAAGTTTGAGGCTCGAATCCCAACAGAAAGCAAAAATTGTTTTTCAACGGGTGTACCTTTCGTGAAGAATTGGCAAGTCCTCCGATAGTAAAATTCATTCACATGAAAGGGCTTTCTCTATTAGTTCTTCAGAATCGGAATAAATGGTAGGTCCATTCCTCACAATGTATGGCTGTGATAAAATGGCCAGCCCACGTGGCTCATCAGTCACCATTACTCTGTAGCAATAGCAACACACTCAGTCGTTCAGCAACTGCAACAGCGCACAGACGTGTTGGCGACTATAGCAGTGTTTACAAATAATCCCGTGTGTGCTTGTTAAGTATTAGAATCAGTGAATTTTAACAAGGGAAGTAGCCTAAGCAGTAAGGTAGCCGAGTGTGGTGTGGAAGAACGCGAGTTCGATCCCCACAAGAACCGAGGTTTTATATTTTTCTTAAGAAAAATTGAAAAGCACAAGAAGAAATTTGACATAGAAGGTTTTAATAGTGCTGTGATGGACCTGTCCGGTCCATCAACATCAATAAGAACGTTGGATTCAACAGCGAAAAAGACAACAAATAAAGCAGCGGGAACAACCGCAACATCGACAGCGGGAACAACCGCAACAACAGCAGCAATAACAACAATTGCAGTTAAGAGGAGGCGGCGCAAAGCGAAACCAAATACAATGCCCCGCAAGCAAAAGGCGATGGGCGACAAGGTAGTCGACGACGAGTGTATGTCAACAAGCAGCGAAAGTCTCAATTCGACTTATGAATATGAGTCGAACGGTGGTGAGGGCCGTTACACCGGGAGCGGCAACTCCTTCGCTACACTTGCTGACGAAGACCGTGATGACGATGTTGATAACGAGGAAGATAAGCGCCTCGATAAATTAAAAAAAACAGTGGAGGAGCTGTGCGTTGAAATAGAATACATAAAATCAAGGCAAGTAGCCCGTAGACAAGCAGAATACGAGGCCAAGCAACCGTTGCCAAAGCAACAACGATTGCCAGCAGCAGAGAAAGGTGTCAACCAACAACAGCAGCCTACAACAACAAAGGCTGCAAACTTGAAAACTGCGCCCGTGCAACAAAGCGGGACTACAGCTAACAAAATAGCTGTGGAAATCGGAAAGAAAACTGCTACAAAAGAGCAGCAACGTGGGACCGCGGCTAAAAAAGCCGCGCCATCGACCACAAACAAGAAGCAGCCAGCAGAGAAGCAGCCGAAGAAACAACAACAACAGCCAGCACAACAACAGCAGCAGCCAAAGAAGACCACACCCAAGAGCAGGGTGCCCCCGATAAATACCCTGAAAATGGAATTCCAAGAAACTAAAAATCTATGTAAGTCCGCCATTGGCGATAATTTTACTATTAAAAGACTCGGGGTAGACAGGCATGCGATCCAATGCAAAAGCATTGGTGACCATAAAGTAGTTCGGGAGTTGTTAGCAAAGACAACCACCGAATATTTTAGTTACACTCCCAAAGAGGAGAAGCCCAAAAGTATGTTATTAAAAGGGGTAGAGCCTACCTCTGACCCAGAGGAGCTCTTAGCTGAACTCCGCAGGTTGGCGAGCGACGATCTCGAGTTCATCGGGGTCAAGTCGTTCACTACGGCCAAGGCAAGACGGGAGAAGCGGCTATTGCCGATGTTCCTCGTCACCTTGTCACCCAGTAGTCGTCTGGAAAGTCTCAGGAGTATCTCCGTCCTGGACTACCAGATGGTAAAATGGGAGAAAATAAACAGGCACGGGGACATTTTACAATGTCTTCGTTGCCAACGGTTCGGTCACGCCGCATTCAACTGCCAAATGCAGTCGAGGTGCGTCAAGTGTGGAGAGAACCACAACGACAAAGAGTGTAAGCTCGGTGAGGCAAGGGTCGAAGATAAGACCCTGCTGAAATGTGTACTCTGTGGTGGAGATGGACACCCTGCTAACTATCGGGGTTGTCCTCGATACCAAGTAATTAAAAAGTCAAAAAAAGCTGCTCCAACAGTAACTAAGGACGAGGGAAGGCAATTTGCCAGACCGACTCCAAGGGCCGTCGTTCCCGAAGTTTCCTACGCCCAAATGGCGGGTGGAGCTGGGAAATCGGTACAACCTCCCCAAAAGGCGGCCGCACAGTCATCTGTGTCAGCAGCAGCTGGGGAGTCAGAAGTGATGGTCGCTCTGCGTGTCATTCAGGCACAAATGAGCGAACTATCGCGGCAAATAAGTGAGCAGGCGCGCAGGGTGGATTTGATCTACCGTGCAGTGCCGTCGCTTGCGCAATTTATAGGTTAACGGGCGCGCTGCCGGAGAGGCCCTTCAAGATCCTAGCCGTGAATGTGAATTCGCTAGTTAGGATAGAACGACGAACCAACCTCTTTGAGTTGTTAAAAGACCAACGTCCAGATGTATGTATGGTTAGCGAAACTAGGCTAAACCAGCATCACAAAATGACGAATAACAATTACATTATCGTAAGGAGAGACCGACCCAACTCGACTTTCGCGGGTGGGGTTGCGATCTTCATACGTAAGGGCATTGCTCATAAGGTAATATATAGTGGTGAAGTACGCCGATTCCGGTTGCTGGAAGCGTGTATCGTATGCATCCCTCTCCAACAGGGGAGGCGGTTGTATGTGGTCGCGATCTATGCGCCGGAGGCTTCTCAACCCTCATGTTTTATAACAGAGCTCGAAACACTTTTTCGATGTCTGAAACTGAACTCGGATGAAAACTATTTCCTTTTGGCCGGTGATTACAATGCTAAGCACCAAGATTGGGGAAATCAATTAGCCAATCCAAGGGGGACCCAGCTATTCAATTGGCTGGGGCTTCACAGTATTGAGTGTAAAGTCGATCTGCTGGCTACTGACAGGCCTTCATATCCTCGAAGTGGTTCATATTTGGATCTATTACTTATAGACTCAAGACTTAAACTGACCGACGACATTCTTCGACGGACGAAAAATTGTTTGACGACGGTTGAGTACGACAGTGACCACTGTGGACTTGCCGCCGTCATACTGCTTCCGAGCGACCTTGTGGAACTGGAGGAGTACGTGCCGACGCACTCTTACAACTACGGTAAGACACGTTGGCCGCGCTTTTCCGGTGCCGTCTCAAGGGAACTTCGTACGAACGATATTGCGCCGCCATGCAACAGGAATCTGTCGAACGTTGAGATCGATGGGTACCTGCAACGTATGGAGGATGCAATCCGTAGTACAATGGACAGAACAATTCCTAAATATAGGCAACATGACTCTACGAACATGTACAGAAACGCGACAATAGACGCACTTTACAAACAAAAAAGTAGACTCCTGTCGAGACTCAAACTCTTGCACAGGAGGTTTACTGACCGACACGATTTGGAGATTAGAACTCTGAAGTCACAGATCAAAAATCTCCAACAGTTAATAAAAGAAAACTACAGAATATCTATATCTCTTTTCTGGAACAACAAAATTCGGGCTGTACAGTCCAACAACCCGAGTATGTTTCCGGAAATAAATAAAATCTTTAGGAGAAAAGATCAAAATGACCTTCAGGGTATTAAACTCCAAAGGACGACAGAGAACAAAAACTTACTTTTGACCATAGGGATAGATCCGGATGAGGCCATCTTGGATGATGACCACTTTATAGTGGAAGATGCTCAAGAGAAGGTAGAGACGGTGGGTGCTGTTTTCGAGCGAGTATATAAGGTGAATGATTGCATTCGCCCGAATTACGAGCTTGAGAACGGAGCCTTCGTTGGACACCTCTATCTTAGACACGAGATCTCGCATTGGCGATCCGAGAATCCTGGTTTCACTAGGTTCAATGACGACCGACTTGCAAGTGCAGTCATCGCCGATCGAAACGGGGATAACACCCTGTTCGTTTCTAAGATGGACCTCGAGAGCATCTTTCACAAAATAAAGAAAAAGAAGTCAGCAGGAGTCGACGGCATACCCAATGTTGTGCTGCGAAACCTCCCTTCGGAAGCGGTGGACATATACACCACGTTGTTCAACAATGTGCTGAATAATGCATATTATCCAGTGCGTTGGAAGACGGCAGTGGTCCATCCTCTCCTTAAAAAAGGTAAGGATGGTTCCAATCCAGCAAATCTCCGGTCAATTAGTCTCCTTCCGAGTATCAGCAAAGTATTCGAGAAAGTTCTTAATAGAGCTCTGTCCACATGGGCGGAGGACAAACATATTATTCCAGAAAATCAGTTCGGTTTTAAGGCGGGTCATGATACCATACATGCTGCGTCTAAACTGGTATCTGATATTCAATGGAACAAAGCTAAAAAGCAGTGTACGGGTGCATGTCTGGTTGACTTGGAGAAGGCTTTCGATACCGTTTGGTTAGACGGTCTTTTCTATAAATTGATCAGGTATGGCATGAGTAAACCACTGCTATATATTCTTAATGACATGCTTCATGGTAGAACGTTTGTTGTCAAAAGTTGCAATATAACTTCTACCAGAACTTTTAAAATACAGAACGGTCTGCAACAAGGAGCAGTGAATTCGCCTATTTTGTTTAGCATTTTCACTGGCGATCTAATTGGTTCTCTTCACCATGCTATAGCGTACGCCGATGACCTCATTGCGTACAGAACAGGTTCAAAGATCGAAGACATCAGAAGTCTCTTGCAAGGTGATTTCGATAAGATTCAGCAATATTGCGATGACTGGAAGTTGAAAATCAACTTTCAGAAATCGGAAACAATTGTGTTTAGAACCCCGTTGGCTCGGGCCTCATGGGATACGAGAAAGAACTGGCGAAAGCTGGTGATCGTTGATCTACATGGCCACCCACTGCCAAACAAAGTAGTAGTCAAGTACCTGGGCATCTGGCTAGATCAGTATCTATATTTTAACAAACATATGGATGCTGCTCTGGCCAGGGCTAGAGGAGCTTTTGCTCTGACAAGGCGACTGTTTCACAGCAGACAACTTGACAGCAGAGTGAAAGTGATTTGCTACATGGCCCTCATAAGGCCAATGATTGTCTATGGGTGCCCCGTGTGGTTCAATGTTACAGCGTCTCAAATGGAAAAGATTCGGGTGTTTGAGAGACAGTGTCTGCGTACCTGTCTTGGATTGCACAGAACACCAGAGTCGGAGTACAGAAAATATTATCCTAATGGGGTCCTTTACAACGGGGCTCAAATAAACAGAATCGACAACTTCATGATAAAACTGACTCGGGGCCACACTGCAAGGGCGATGTCTTCGAACAATGGCCTGATATTTGGGGCTTACTACCCCAATATAGAATATATGGAGAGCACACGTTTCAGTGGATTTGTCCCACCGGAGGCTTTCCTCTATTTTGACATGATAGGTTTGATACAGGACAGATTGGCGGTTCCGTTAATCTACCACGTCTGCCGTAAGTCCGTAGAACGACGGCTCCTTTACAACCGCGACGTCGCCGCAGTAGGCGGAGAAGTTGAAGAGCTCTTCCGGTTCAGTAGGGCGGTTTCAGATCGCGATCGACTGGACGTTATTAAAACGTCAAAACTATTCTGGTGGTTGTCTGAGCAAC
This sequence comes from Melanostoma scalare, assembly GCA_949752695.1. Classification (NCBI taxonomy): domain Eukaryota; kingdom Metazoa; phylum Arthropoda; class Insecta; order Diptera; family Syrphidae; genus Melanostoma; species Melanostoma scalare. The sequence continues at coordinate 218,553,798 of OX456985.1, read as the reverse complement.
ATATGGAAAATGTTAATGATAGCGAGTCGCCAATGGCTGGCTTACAAAGGTTTAGAGTGTAAGACTTAGGGTATAGGGGGTAGGCATAGTGGCAACCAAAAAAATTATAAAAACTAAAAAAAAAAAAAAAAAATTATAAAAATTATCGCGGCGTCGAAAATCAAAAAAAATTGTAAAAAATCAAAATAAAAAAAAAAAAAATGTAAAAATGACTGTGCGTCCCCAAAATTAAAAAAAAAATAGAAAAAACACAAAATCCCAAAAAAAAAATTATAAAACACAAAAAACAAAAAAAAAAAAAAAAATTTATAAAAAGCTACTATGGCTGCTCTAGTTTTAAGTAGTGTTAATTAGTTTTAAATAGTTTTAATTAGTTGTAAGTAATTTTAAGAAAAACCAAAAAATTTGATCAGGAAAACTAAGTTTTTTAAATTTTCTTAGTTTATAATTCTAGTTATAGGTTGAAATATATATTGTATCTTTAGGCCGAAAGGCATTAGAATTAAGTTACTGAGTAATTTAGAGTATCCGCCAAGGGTCAGTAAGTTAATTAAGTTATTATGTAAGCTAGTTTAAACATTTTTGATAGCATGTAAGTAGTTATAAGAGATAAAAAATAAAAATGAATTTAAAACTGAAAACTGAAACTGATAGCAACACACTTTTTGTTTTGTAAAAGTTTTTCAACAGCTTTTTATAAATGAATTACTTCGTGTAGTTAAAATATAAAGCTGCGATGCCTTTCGGAATTCACTTCGTCTTCGGGCTTTGAGAAGCTTAATGTGGTTAGCGCATTTTTTTTTTATTGTTTGCTGCTTGTTGTTGAGTGTAGTTATTTTGTTGATGCATCGTTACTTGGAGCTCAATTACATTGTTATCCTTTTTCTACTCATGGTCTGCATAGTTTTTATTTTTTAATACAGTTAAACTAAATCGCCATACTCGATAAATCCATCGTAAGCTTTGATCTACGTACACCAATGCTCAAATCATCTGCCCTATAATTGTCTAAGGCTTTTTTAACTTCTAAGCACTTTCAAACGACTATTTTTCAATTTCTTAATTTAACAAATCCAATTTACCTTGCGCCATCATCTTCCTCTATCATCTTTAAAATCCGTTCAAAGTCGTCATTCTTCCAAGCATTAGACACTCTATCGCTTTGTTTAGTCTCCGGTTTGGTTTTTTTTTTCTTCATCTAGTCTAACCTGAAATTCTTTTTCGCACCTGATTTTTTGAACAAACACACAGACATACGATCAAATTTAACAACATCTTCTTAATAAAAAGAATCCTATTGTCCTCCGTTAGGTATTACCTTCCCAGGAAGGGATTCAATCTTTCGCTGAATTGGGTATACAGACATGAAGGAAAACATCCCTTTTCTTAAAAGCTGTTTTAATTTACTTATTTTTACTCTATTTTTTTTTTTAGCGAAAACCGAAGGCTAGCTACGGCATAGGCCAAACAGAACAACAGTTTTTAAATAAACCATCAGTTTCCCTTGCTTTCAATCCTATCACGTGTCCCTGGCTTGTCCCTGCTTTCACTCCTTCTCTTTTTTTATGGGATAAAAGGAACTTTTTTGACTGACATGACATGGCGATGATTCGTTGTTAGGAGTGTACGACGGTGATGGAGGTTAAGTAAAGTCTTAGTGGCAAAAAAAGGAAATATAAAAGAACAAATAAGTGCTTAAGCGAAAAACTTCTTACTTAAAAAATAAATAAAATCCGAAATCGATTCAAAGGCATTTTCTAAAGCTATACCTTATACCCTTAACAGAAACTAGAGAAAAAAATTGCATCAATTCTCTCTGTGGGAAGACACCCGCACTACCAATTCTGGCTCCTGAGGGCTCCAGTGGTCATATGAGTTTTCCTGACAAACAATGCATGGGAAACAGTGGACACAATGTGACAATGTCTATTGGATTTGAAGATAACAGACAGAAAGTTGATTGCTTTTCAGAGAAGGGTTTGTTTTGTGGTGGTGTAATGAAGCTGGCAGCGGTCAACACACACATAGGTCACTTTACACTCTTGTTTAAATAAACTTTTTAAGAAGCTGAAAAAAGCGAGTTTTCCCTTTTGCTGTTGCAAAAAGGGAAAACTCGGAATCAAAATAGAAAAAACATCGCAGAGCGTAAACTGCTTTCTGGATTCTGGCGTGCAACGGTAGACAAAAAATTTTAATTCAAAATTATTATTCCAGAGATAAAAGCCTACGGTGATATAAATGTTCTGGACTCAACTTACACATCAAACAAAATATTTTTCTTGTTATGGAATATGAATTATATGAAAATATGTGGTTCCCTGAAAAGGCCTCTTTTGTCTGGAATTTTATTAAGTAGGCTAAACTATGTCAGAGAGTATCTTTTCTCAAACATGGCCAACAAAGGAACAGCTCAATACAATAAAATTTGTCTGAGTGAACCGAAGGGGAACAATGAAAAGAAATATGTTGGAACTTTTAATTTTGGAAATGCTTCGCTTTCATCTATAGCGAAAAACGCACTCTTCATTTTCTTCCAAAACCGAATTTTCTTGGAGCTGCTTACATGTGGTTTCTTTAAGTACATTTGAACTTTTAATGTAAAAACAAATTAAGTATAGTACAAAAACTAATAACCTTTTACAGGAAAAATATTGGTGCCGTAGTCAGGTGCAGAGAAAAACTACGGCCAATTTTCAGACTTAAGATGAAGTTCAACTGACGTATGGATGATATGTTTATTAAGCCGAGTTCTTGGGTTCGAATTAACACTGCTGTAGTTATTTGAAGACAAACAGTCGTATTTAAAAAAATTGCTTATAACACTCGTAGACAGCTGTTCAGCTAAAGGGTTTCTAAAGACTAATTTAAACCCTTTGAAACAGTGTGGCATAGTTCTTGAGCAAAGCCAGCATTTTTTTGCAACTCATACCACTTGATTTAGGTAAGGTTAGGATAGATGGAAGATGCTGTCAGCTAATCAGTATGTATTTACTTACTTACTTAGGTTTGCATTACAGTTCGGGGTAAACCTGGGCCTCAACCAACATCCTTCTGTAACGACTTCGATCTCGGGCGAGCTCTCTCCAGTTTTGCACTCTAAGCCGGTTGAGGTCTTCATCCACTTGATTGGGCCACCTAAGACGAGGTCTTCCCCTTCCGCGATTTCCCTGCAATGTGCTGTCGAAAACCCCTCGAGCCGGAGCGATTGTGTTCATCCGCTCTACATGGCCCAACCATCGTAGCCTCGCGATGCGTACTCTTCTGGCTATGCCCATGTCGCGGTACAGCTCATACAGCTCGTTGTTGTATCTTCTTCTCCACACATTGTCTTCGCATACGGGACCAAAGAGCATTCGGAGAATTTTTCTTTCGAAACGACCAAGGGTTTCCTCATCCACTTTCGATAAGCTTTCGATAAGGTCTATACTTCCGCGCCGTAAAGCAGGACTGGGATGATAAGGTCTTATACAAGGTTACCTTGGTTTTTCTGGAGAGGGTTTTATTTCTCAATTGGCTTCTTAACCCAAAGAAGCAACGGTTGGCAAGAGTTATTTTCCGTTTGATCTCCGCACTGATGTTGTTGTCCGTGTCTACAGAGGATCCTAGCAGTGGCGTGGCGTGGATATTTTCAAATGGTAAGTCGAGAAAAATGAATCACCTACGAGCCATTCCATATGAATACGGTCAATCCGAAATGTTGCTATACCTCCGATTTTGCTCAAACTTTGTAGAAATGTTCCTTTGCTATCGAAATACGAAATCGTCAAAGGATTTTTTTTTTGTAATTTTCCTCTCCCCTCCAGCCATACTCAAAGAACCGAACATAGCGATTTTATGGGCTTCAGACTTTGCACTCTTAAATTGTCTGTATTCAAGCGATTAGGACGATTAAGGTGTCATTTTAAAGTTGATAAAGCATTCTTTTCAAATCAATCAAAAGGTTTAAGATATTTGAGTTGTTTTAGAAACCTGATCCTTTTGAAATCAACACATTTTATATACATTTTTGCCATTTTTGAAGTAGTCCTGTGCCTAAAATATCAATAGTAAGTCCCTAAAAACTTCCCTGATTAAAAAAAAGCTTATTCTTTTAATAAAACACAATTCTTAGTTTCAAAGACTTTTTTTTAATATCCTTCTATCCAAAAAAATTTAAAATTTTTTTTGTAAGCTTGTTTTTAATCAGCTGTAGCTTCAGTGTACATGCGAATAACAAAATGAAATTTTGAAGACTTAAGACATTTTTAAGACTAAAAGTTGAAGAATAGACCTTTAAATCCTGCCCACTATCTGGCAGTCAACATTCCCAAAAATGTGCCCAAAGATTGGCTTTTTCCATAGCTTAGAAATAAGCTTGTTTTAATCATCTGTAACTTCAATGTGCATGCGAATAACAAAATGAAATTTTCAGGACATATAGTTGAAGAATAGGCCTTTAAATTCTACCTACTTTCATTTTGATATCTGGTAGTCAACATTCACAAAAATGCTCCCAAAGATTGGCTTTTTTTCAAAAGCTCAAAGTTTGAAAGGGATGTTTGTAAAGCACATACAAAAATTTGTTTTTTTATCAACTTTGGATTCTTTATTTTGTTATTATTGTAAGGTTTAATTAGGGAAATTTTTAGGGACTTACTATTGATGTTTTAGGCACAGGACTACTTCAAAAATGGCAAAAATGTATATAAAATGTGTTGATTTCAAAAGGATCAGGTTTCTAAAGCAACTCAAATATCTTAAACCTTTTGATTGATTTGAAAAGAATGCTTTATCAGCTTTAAAATGACACCTTAATCGTCCTAATCGCTTGAATACAGACAATTTAAGAGTGCAAAGTCTGAAGCCCATAAAATCGCTATGTTCGGTTCTTTGAGTATGGCTGGAGGGGAGAGGAAAATGACAAAAAAAAAAATCCTTTGACGATTTCGTATTTCGATAACAAAGGAACATTTCTACAAAGTTTGAGCAAAATCGGAGGTATAGCAACATTCGGATTGACCGTTTTCATAAATGGCTCCTATACAAATTAATAAGGAATAAACAGAAGGTACCTTAAATTCCAAACGTGGATTAATCGAAGCCAATTTTTCTATACTTTAAGTCATTTAGGTTGAAATTCACTTTAAACTTGCAAATAATTCCAAACAATGATCAGTAGAACAAAAAAAAAAACAGCACAACAAAACCGAACTCGCCGTACATTACTCTAAGGCGAAAACTGTATTATTTTTTCCAAGCAGAAATTGCAGTAAGACGAAAATTATCGTCTTACTTTTTTCAATAAGAGAACGTGTATTGAAAAGGGAGGCACCGGGGTGGAAGTATATCGTAGGAAAGACAGGGACAAACACAGAATATGTTCTGCGCGGCGATTTTCAATGCTTTGTGTTCTGTGTATGCTTTGTGTATTGTGTGTGTATCTCGCAAATTTAAAAGTGCATGAAGAACATTGTATGTATGGGCAAAGATAGGCTGTTGACTGCTTTGTAGACTTGTTGTAGACTTATGTTGCTGGTTTTTTCTACGAACAAGGGACACATTTTAAAAGGTAAGACGATAGGAATCGTGTTATATGGACGCCACGCCACTGGATCCTAGGTAGACGAAGTCCTGTACTACCTCGAAGATATGTCTGTCTATTGTGACGTTTTGTCCAATTCGTCGATGTTCTGTGTCCTTGTTTGATGACAACATATACTTCGTTTTGCCCTCATTAACCATCGAACCCATTTTTGCCGCTTCTGTTTCAATACTCGCAAAAGCACCTATGACATCACGCTTTTTTCTTCCCATTACGTCAATATCATCTGCATAGGCGAGTAATTGTACAGACTTTTGAAAGATTGTTCCTCTGGTGTTGACGTTTGAGTTTCTTACAATCTGTTCAAGTATGATGTTGAAGAAATCGTATGACAGCTTGTCGCCTTGCCTAAAGCCTTTTTCGACATCAAAGGTCTCGGTGAGTTCTTTAACGACCTTAATGAAGCAGCGTGAATTCTTCAAAGTCATCCTGCATAGTCGTACGAGTTTTGCAGGGATGCCGAAACTAGACATGGCTCTGTACAGCTCGTCTTTGTAAATGCTATCATACGCGGCCTTGAAATCGATAAAAAGATGGTGAATATCGATATTACGTTGTCGGGTTTTTTCCAAGATCTGCCGTAATGTGAAAATTTGGTCTATTGTGGACTTCTCTGGTCTAAAACCACACTGATAAGGACCTATCAAGTTGTTGACGTGGGGTTTCAGACGTTCACATATTAAAGCAGACAAGATCTTATAAGCGACGTTAAGGAGGCTTATCCCTCTGTAATTGGCGCAATTGTGAGGGTCTCCCTTCTTTAGGATCGCGCATACGATACTGAGGTTCCATTCATCTGGCATGCTTTCTTCCAGCACCAGCTGATCTGCATGATATGGTCATATCATGCAGATCAGCTGGTGCATGCTCCTTTCCAACTGGTCTCCAGCTGCCTTGAAAAGTTCGGCATCAAGGCCATCTGCACCTGCAGTCTTGTTTGATTTAAGTTTGCATATGGCAAGCTTAACTTCCTCTAGGTCGGGAGGACGGCATTCTTGATCATCGTAAAGGTTGAATGGGGCAATCTGCCTGACAACGGATTTTGTGTCCTCATCGCCGTTAAGCAGTCTGCAGAAGTGATCTTTCCAGATCCTCAGTAGCGACTAAGACTCTGCAACTATGTTTCCCTGCTGGTCTTTACAGACTTGAGTTCGGGGTTTGCCACCCCGGCAGGATCTTTTTACCTTTTACTAAAACTTCCGAGTCTCGTTCCTGTCATGGCACATCTCTATTTCCTCAAACGAGCGCTTCTCATGCTGCTTCTTTTTCTTTTTGAGAATCTCGTTATACTGATCGTAAGCAGCCCTCGTCTGTTTTTGCATCAGTATTTACCGTGCTTTTTGTTTGGCTGCATTTGCCTGCCTGCATTCTTCATCGAACCATGGGTTTCGTTTTTGGGGCTGATTGAAACCCAAAACCTCAGAGGCAGCGGTTCTGATGGCTTCTTGGCATTGCTGCCACTGGTCTTCAATGCTTAATGCTGACGGCATAGGATTCAAGGATAATTAAAGGGACACTCGATTGGAAAAGGCATTGGCAATCTCTTGCGATTGTAGCTTTCCGACGTCATATCTCTCAACAGCGTTAGTTTGTGCAGGTCGTGAACAAGATATCCTCATTCGTAACTTGGCTACAACAAGGTAGTGGTCCGAGTCAAAGTTGGCCCCTCGGAAAGTTCGGACATCTAGCACACTGGAAGAGTGCCTTACGTCGATAGCAGCATGGTCAATTTGGTTGACGGTTAATTGATCTGGGGATCGCCATGTACCTTTATGAATTTTGAGATGCGGGAACCGTGTACTACTTACAATAAGATTTAGCCCCGCAGCAAAATCGATCAGCCTCAGTCCGTTTTCAGAAGTTTTGTCGTGGAGGCTATGCTTACCGATTGTATTTCCAAAGATGTCCTTCTTCCCTAGTTTTGCGTTAAAATCGCCAAGAACGAACAAATGTTTCTTGGAGGGGCTCGTAGAAACAGTCTTTGGAATTGTCGTCTTTCTCTTCTGTGTGGGCTAGGGCGCATATTAGGCTTATGTTGGCGAATTTATCCCTGATGCGGATGGTCATTATACGCTCATTAACTGGATTTTGGCTAATCACCTTATCCCTGAGCCTTCCTCTAACGACAAACCGCACCATAATAAGCGTTGTTTCTGTTGTCTGCAGCAGTCGCCATAGTAGATTATCACAGTTTTTCATCTTCTTTATGCCCGGTCCACTCCATCGCACTTCTTGGATGGCGGTTATGTTTGCTTTGCAGCAGTCCAGGACGTCCGCTAATTCTCCAGCTGCACGTAATCCATTAAGAGATCTTACGTTCCACGTGCAGATCCGGAGGTCATTGTCCTTTTTTCGTTTGCTTGGGTCGTCAACTTTGAAATCATTATTGTTATCCGAGGCTATTGGTTGTTTCGGAACTATATCTATATATCGAATGAAGTCAATTTTATATCAATGAATACAAGACATAATAAAACGGTGAGTCTCTCAGTGTGCTTTTCAACCAGTCCCAGCTTCTGACGACGGATGTCTCCTTATCAGTAAAGGATCCAGCATTCCGAATGTCGTTAAAAGACAGTTTTGGATATCTCTATGTAGCTTGTAGCTGTAAGAAGAGGAACGTAGCGAAACCGAGGTTGAGGCCATCAAAACACCCACACAACAACACAGACTTACAAAAGTTTCCAGGATCGAGGCCAACATCAAACTAACCATCGTCCTCATCACCATTACAGCAAACGAACGTCAGCACTGCTCGAGCCTACCAAAACATACCATTTATTTATTTCAATTTGCCTTTTTAATTAAAATATATGAAAACCGCCAACTCAATGAAGCGGAGCCCCTTCTGTGTTCGCTGATTCTTTTAAACGAAAATGACAGTAGTAGAATTTATAATGATTTACACAATCATTATAAATTCTACGACCAAATATTGTAAATCAAATAAGCTTTTCAATAATATCATAGATAATTCAATTTAATTTTATAGTGCAGACGTAATGTGTAAGTATAGAAAAAACTGTTTGAAGTGAAACTGAGGTACTCTTTAAAAAATTTAAAAAAAAATTTGGTCACCCATCTGTTTTGGCACTTTTCAAAGTATTTGCCAATAAAGATCTTTATTGTTCGTGTATGAAATCATTTCCAGAGCTGGATCCTCAAAATATAATTTCATATTCTTTTTGATAAAAAAAAATATGTAATATGACCTCGCGGAGAACGCAGGAAGCATTCAGATGCTCCTATCTTCGCAGCTTTCATTTTGACGATAGATTTACCTAAGTATAGACAACATAAAAAATAAACCTTTTATTTTGCGAAACAAACGGAAGTTTTTCAATCAAATTGAATTCTATAATTTCGGTTACGGGCAAGAGTGTTCATAATGGCTGCTGTAGAGGTTTGTCTTTGTCTGTGTATTTTATAAAAAAAAAAAAAAAAAAAACTTCCATAGGCGCAAAAGTAAAAAGTTTCAAATTTTAAAAATTTTCTTTCGAAATTCAAACGGTTCGAAGGTTGTGAAAGTTCTCAAACGTGTTTTACATACCCTTATCCAATCGAGAGTGAATTCCTTTTGTTATTTCAAGCACCTGGCGTCCTTAATGTGTATAGCTGTATATATTTTTTTATAGGTAAGTTGTTGGTTCCTTTATCCTTTTCCGTCATGGTTTTCTTTTTTTTTTTTACTTTTTGTAGAAAAAAATCGCATGTTGGAAAATGCGGCATGTTTGTGAATACAAAAAAAAAAAAAAGTTTGAACAGTTCCAATTGAAAAGGAATTCGGGGAATAATGAAAACCAAATAAATTCATGGAAAGCGAAGAAGTTTGTGTTGAATTTACTTCTGCGGGTCTTGGTAGCGTAGCTATAGACTTTTGAATAAATTCATTTTGAAATAACTCGGCCAGCACTTAAAAAGAATGTTTCTCAGTTGAGGTTGTTCGTTTTACAAAGGCTCTGGGTGACTTCTTTGCTAATGTGTGAGTAATATCAGATATTAGATATGCACCCCTAGCATATACAATATAGTTGTTCATTTTAGAATACATATTCAAAAATGTTAACTGATATGGTTAAGACTTCACATCATTGTCCCGCCAAATATAGGCTTTAAACGGGTTTTATTATTGAGTGAGATTTATTTGATAGATAAATACCTTTCTTAGGTGGACTCCATACTTTTATTTAAATGGCTTTCAACAAGTAAAGCACTTACATAGAACAATATTAGGTCAGTTGTGGTACCACAAATAAGACCAAATAAGATCTCGTATGCAGAGCCGTAGCGAGCCTCTCTGGCGCCTGAGGCGAATTCAAAAATTTGCGCCCCCCTTCATACTCAATCGGTAAAACTGCTAAATTAGTCAATCTTTTCTGACTCATTGTCGATCTCAGATAGTTTTTGGCGAGTTTAAGTTTGCTAAAGCTGCGTTCACACGTAGGTACCTATAGTTACAGGCATTGTCAAAAAAATTCGGAATGCAATATCGACGTTCGGTTACGATTCTCTCAAATTCTAATCACGGATCAATTGAAGTAATTCCAACACCGTCGCGGATTTGACGTCATGCGAGTAAATTGACAAAACTACATGCTCAAAATCGGAAATCTCATCGACGAACTCACCCACTTTAATGTCTTTTTTATACTTCAATGCCAAATCAGTTGCTGCTTTTCTCAATTCAGCAGTGGTCATTCTCAGCAAGTACTGACCAGCCAAAAATCCTAAATCATCAGAAACAACCATCAGCTAATTTCAGTAATCAGAATATCGACGGCGTTGTTGAGATTGATACGGAGTTTTTGCATTTCTGACAAATTTGGCCCGTCGTCTTTTTTTCGTACAGCTCCAATCACTTCTTCTTTCTTGATCGTTCGCCCACACTTTTCAATCCAAGAGTATCAGCCAGTGTGGATGCGGGTATGAAATTCTCTTCGAATCCCGTATCACGAAGTTCTTGCAGTGAATTCTTCAGTCCAGAAATTAAGTGTGCAACTTTTTCCACGATTAAGCTTTTCGCTTGCAAAGCTGCAGTGACGCGGTTGATTTGACCTAGAATCTGATTCCACGCATCTAGAAAAAAAAAAATGAAACTTTCGGTCAATATTTTTTAACAGACTTTCAGCGGACGATTTTGAGTCAGGTATGGTTGGATTGGCAATAATATATTTAAATACTCCATGTAACTCTGTAGTTTGAGAATTCAAAGGCTTTATTGCATTAGCCTTCGAAGACCATCTGACATCGCAGTGCCCTTTCATTGAATTTTTCAATGCCTTCATGAGTATGAGGATGAGGAAAAAAACTTGATAATACTTTCAACTGTTTCGAAAAATTTCTTCATTTCCGCATTCGATAAAACAGAATGTACTCCTGCTAGATTTAAGCTATGGCTTGCACACGGTATGTAAACTGGGAGGTCATTCTTCTCCTGGATGCGTGCTTCTACTCCCTTATATCTTCCCATCATATTGGCTCCGTTATCGTTTCCTTGGTCCCTTGCATCTTGGACATCAAGTTCATCTTTTTCTTATTTGTTTGTTATGTCGGAAGATAGTCCCTCGCCAGTTTCTTCAGTACAAATAAAGTCGATGAAACTTTTTTGAATAGATACTTTTCCATCATCAATCTGAAAATAACGAATGATTTCAGCCATCTGTTCATTATGAGAGACATCAGGCATGCAATCGAAAAGCAAACTGTAGTACTTGGATTTCCGAATTCTAGATAAAATCTCATTGCGAACTGTATGCCCTAATAAACCAATGAATCTATTCTGAATTTCTGGTGATAAGTAGTTGACTGGCCCTTTTTTATGACCCGCAATGAACTCTTCGGAAGTTTTATCATACTTTCCGAGTAACTTGATAACGTCTAAAAACACACTAGCTTCTTTGCTGAAAAATATGGTTTTAAAAAATTTTTTTCCATGAAAAGTTGACCAAATTTTGGCGCCCCCACTGCGATGGCGCCCGAGGCAAGTGCCTCGCTCGCCACACCCTCGGTACGGCTCTACTCGTTTACCCGATTCAAAAGAAGGAAGGATCCATTCATCGATCATATCATACAGATCAGCTGGTGCAGTCTCATTTCCAACTGATCTCCAGCTGCCTTGAAAAGTTCTGCATCAAGGGTATCTGCACCTGATGCAGTCTTATTTGATTTAAGTTTTTCATGTGGCTAAAAATAGTCGAAAACATAATCCAATCAAAATAAGTTTAATTGAAAAATAGTGAAAATTTCAATCTTTCACACTTAGTTATGCCCCCAAACAGAGGCTATCTAGCAAATATAGTTGAATTTTGTGTTAAACTCTGCTAAATTAATCTTACCTACCGGGTCAATCAATTTAGTATGTTCACTTACCTGCCTGCTCCAGTAAATAAAAAAAAAATAAAGAAACAAAAAAACACAAGCCCACACACTTAATTTACACCCTGAAACAACATCCTTTGTGCGGCAGTTACTCTCAGCTAAGCTGGCTGTTACTGCTAGTTTATTAAAATTTTTCTCACTCCAAAGAAAAGTGAAAATGCGAAAAATGTATAAAGACTGCGATAGAGGGACAATAAACGTTTCACTACTAGCGAACAACAAAAACGCTTATAATCACTTCTTTCAGAAGGTTCATATTTTTTTTTTTATTTCATTTTCCTAGAGAGAAGATAAACCTATTATTCACCTCTCTATCCTGTGTCTGAGTCAGGTTGAGTCCTGTGTTGTGTCTAAAGTGTACGATACCCCCACGACCACAGGTACCAGCTTTGTCTTAGTATTTAAAAATTAAAAGCTTTCCCGCTGCTGCAACCAAAGGCGCTCATCTTCCCTCGAAGGGGATGACAGATAAACCATTGAAAAAGTAATTTTCAACTAGAGTTGTAGTAGAATACATGGAGCAGGGAGTTAGTTGTGGGATGGATGGAACATTGTTACTACTTCCCCCCATTAGTAGAAAAACAAACAAAATGAAATCGATTCGCTTGCCGCGTGCCACGGTAATGAAGTCATTATTATCAGGAAATAAAGTGGAAACAAATTCACACGAAGGACGGAGGATAAATCGAAAGGAGATAAAATCTCAACAACTTTGTACACAGTTCAGTTGAAGGTTGACGGTTTTTTTTTTTTTTGCTTTTGTTTGTTAGGAGTAGAGTGGTATCGGATTTTTGAGCTTAATGCATCAGAAGTATGATTCTGCATTGTTAATTTTCAAGTTCCTTCGGTTGTTTGAAAATCCTTTCCGATTACTTGTCTTCTCTTGGCATTCGATATTTTTATGGGGGCGATTTCCGATTTGAAATAATTAAAAATTAAAAGAAAGAGTTTTTGCCTTAGGTACTATTTATTTATATTGAAAATTCTATCATATCGTTTTGATTCTTTTTCTATCAAAGAAAGTTCAGAGCCAATTATCAAGAAAATAAAAGGCCCTTACAAGTTGGAAACATGTTGGCTGATCTTACAAATCATAGATCAGAATATCTACCAACAACTTTACAAACAATACTTACGGTATTTTACCGCGGTATCAAGCTAATGGCCAGGCTTTCATATTTGCCACTGAAATTTTCCTTATCATATTAAGAGTTTGTACGACAAGAAGGACTGATTTTATGGTAACATAGCTCTATTATTATAATTTTTTTTTTTTAAGATTTTCAAAGACCTAAAATATTACTGCCGACTCTGGGTGGTTAAGTCAAAAAGTGCTTTTCACTGCAGCGTATTTACTCTCGGGGGAGTTGCAAGTTCCACGAAATTTAATCTTTCTGTGATTCAAAAGGCAATGGTTGTCCGAAATGCACTAAGCCCCGGAGCTCTTCGCTCTGTTGCGCCACCCAAATGATTTATTTATTTTATTTTTAGACAAGTAAAATGAATACCTACTTCGTGTATATTCTTGGAGAAGAAGATGGTGCTTCTTTCGAGAAAGAAGTTGTTGTGTAAGCTCGGCGCTCGGGTATAATATAATGATTGAAATAGGTAAAGCCCCAGCAAAGACAGTGCAATTATGATGGGAAATAGAAAACGAAAATTTAATCTTTACACAGGATGAAATTCTCAAATCATGTTTCTTTCCATTTTCAATACGATTTCAACTGTTTTTCAATCTAGTGTTGGAGAACTGCCTAAAACCCAAGAATGCCAAGTTCCAGTCAACTAACTTCTCATGTAAATGCATCATTTTATTAAAGGTTGTTTTTTTTGCGTGTGGTTTCAATCTGGCAATATTTTTTGGAGTTGGTTTTTTTGATAACTGTCACTTATTATTATTATTATAAATTCTTTATTATGATAAAATCTCGAACAATTTACATAAAAAATACAAAGAACATTAACATGGCAGACACATATTTGCCGTCTGCCCGAAAATTGACTTTAACGAGGTTTAATAAAAAGAAAGTAAAAGTTTTGTTTAAGAACACAAAGTATACAATAAAAGTAAAACAATTGAGCATATGAATAAAAGCATATTAACAGTGCATATAAAAAATTAATTAAAATGTTTCTATTTTATTCGATGAAAGTTTTATCATAAAACTGTTTCGGTAACCCAAGGCGTGAATAATAAAACTATAAAGAATATTCCAACTACACTGACCATTTTAAATATCTTTGACTTCCTCACGAGTTAGAAAGCTCTTTTCAAAGTAAAGCCTTCGCACTTTTTGAAAAATTGGGCAGTTGGTTAAGAAGTGATTAATATCTTCGGTTTCGTTACGGTTGCAGAGGTTACACAAGGAATTTATTGTTTCTGTGAGGCTTGTAATTTAAATTTAACATTTCAGTTCTTGTCTTAAACAGTATACTTATTTGATTCACTGAAAATTTGATATCAAAATAATTATTTACGAAAAGAGCGTGATTGAGCTCTTTATACATTAAACGGGTGGAGGAAGTTCGGGCCCTATTCAAGAATTTGAGACAAATTGAATAATCTACCTTTGCAATGCATTCGTAGAATCTATCCTGGCAATTTACGGAGGGGATATCATTTAGCTTAATTTCAAAACAGTGTGTATCAGCTAACTCATTCCATTCCTTGAACGGAGACTTTGAAACGCGACATAAATTACTTGCCTTTGGAGGTTTTCGCTCGATCTTTGCATGACTTTTGCTATTTAGTCAGCGTTGGACTTAAGGTTTCTCAAAAGGATTGGTGGAAGACCTGATTCAACGTGTATAGCATACGTGGGAGTAGAGATTGGAAGTTTAAAAATTCTCTTGAAAAAGAAACGTTGTAACACTTCAAATTCGTCAAGATTTTGGTAACCAAACACTTGGCTGGCGTAGCATAATCAAGAGTTTACAGTGGCTTCAAAAACTTTATATTTAGCTGAGATGCTTATATACTTATTGCAGAATATTCTATTCCACATAATATTTATTGCTACTTTTGCGGATACACATTTATCCTTAGTATAAGGGCGGGAATCTTGGTTGCTTGGGAGTAGAACACCTAAATATTTGTATTGTGAAACTGCTTCAATAGGTTCACGGTCCAATGTCCATATCTCTGGATGAATTCTTCTTCGCCGGCCGTCTTCAAATATCACTATTTTTGATTAAGATGTGTTTATTTCCAGGTCCCATGTGTCACAAAATCTTTTCACTTTATTAATTTGTAACTGTAAAGTTGTAGGGTTATCCGAAAGAATAACCAGGTCATCCGCATAAAGAAGTACTTTGATATGTACTCCACCAAACCTGACGCCACCAGGCAATTCATTGGAAACATCATCTATGAATAGAGCAAACATTAATGAGCTTAAGAGGCAACCTTTGGGGAACACCCGCATTAGAGCTAAAAAAGGTAGACATTGAACTACCATTGGAGACAGCAGCGCAAGTATTGGATAGGAGTAACTTATACAATCTTAGCTGTCACTTTATTTCTGCTCAATTTGGTGTGCCATTTTGTCGCAGAAGAATTGAAGCTGCACGACCATTGGGTACAGCGTACGATCGGAAAGTTGTCTCAAAACACAATCCCTGCTGACGCCTAGCTCAGTGTATATTTGAAAATTCGGCAGACAGCTTATGGCTATGCTTGTAAATCTTTGTAATTTCAAAATTATAATTGTATAAATGTACTTATTATGAGAAAAATAGAGATTCTTTAATAATAATAATAAATAATAATATTTGAAAATTTGAATCCATCAGATTAATAATTAGATTTTAGATTTAGGGGGACGGGTAGAGCTTGCTCAGCTCCGGGCACTGCGTTGTCTGAATGAAACCTATTGTGCCAGCCCATGTGAGGTTTCAGGACAGTTCTTCTGCTCCTGAATTGAACCAGAAGTTACCAGATCAATAATACACCAACATAAAATACAGCTTGACTTCATTATGTCTATACTAATATCAATTCAGATTCTCTAGGTCTGTTTCTTTACTTCTTGGTAAAGTTTGAGAAAAAGTTTGGGCTCGAGCTTTTAAATACTATTTTTGTAATCTCCACCCGAAAATGAAAAGTAAAGATAAGCATTTGGGATGCTCAAATAGCTGAATGACATTTATCATGCACTCTCAGGAGAGATAGTAAACAAACATACAAACAATTTTGATTCAGAAACGTGTTAAAATGAGCTCATAGCAAAATTACATTGCACACACTTATTTTGTTTCTTAAAACCAACAAAGAGAGATTATGATTTCTATTTTTTCTTTTCATTTCAAATATAAATCTGAATTCACCTAAAGTCTATCGATCAGCTGATTTCACAAACAGCCGATTTGACAAGCAAGAAAGTGCACTAGAAAATTATTCGGGTAAATTCTTCCTGGAGCTTCCCCTCCAGGAAGTCAAAAGAAATCAAAAGCTCTGCCAAATTTTACGTCAAAAAAAGTAAAGGTAGACGTTTCGGGATCCCGTGGTGAGTAACAATACAGACCTACTGAATTTTCAAATCATTACATTTTTCATAAAATGCATTTTAATTTTCCCACAATAGTCACCATAATTAGTTCACTGCTCTTCGACGAGTTCATACCTGGTCACGGTGCATCATATTGCAGTTAGAGTTTAGAGTTTCAGTTCGAGGCACCATAGCAAAATTCATTATTGATTCTTACTAAACGTTAAATTAGTTAAGTATGTGTTTAAATAGTATTCTAAATCAATGAGTTTTACAGTCTTTTTTCAACCTTTAAACGCGTCTCTTTTATTGCTTGCCCCCACCCGTGGTAAGGAGAAATTAAATTTAGTCTACCGGTATACCGAATTAACTGCAACTAGCGCACTACAAATTTGAGTAATCGTCGATTAAGTCACGGTCAAAGTATCCTGCCAAGTGATCGAATACAATATAGTATTTGAAAACTGAGTTTGGCTTGCTTTAAAAGGCAGTGTTCAAATACTGTACCGATTGTATTGTGGAATATTGGAAGCCGCACGAGCGCTGGGCAGTGCGTTCGTTCGTCTCAAATTGCTCTTGACGTTGATTTTTATGTAAGCCCGGTGTAAGCCGGAGTAGTGTGAGTTACTTCCAAAATCGGACGATTTAACACCGATGGACTATTTCTTGAGGACTTATTTGAAGTCGCTTATCTACGCAGTTAACCCCCCGAAGCGATTGACGCCTTGGGAGAGAGCATTCAAGCCTTCCGCGCCGCACCGGCCACTTTCCCGAAATCATTTTTAAATTATAATGGTAAACCATTGCCTTTAAAATGAAACTTAGTTCTTGGTCACAAGAACGATTACTTGCGTTTTTTTTTTTTCTTCTTGTGAACAACACGTCAATAAAAAGCACTCTTTACCTCCGCGTCTCTCCCTTTTCCACAGTCAAACCACTTACTACCTCAGGCGTTTTCCTTAACTCTGGCATTCCAATTCCCAAACCAATCACTTTCCCCTATCAATGTACATACATTGCATTTGTTCGCCCTTCGTCATTCTGCCCACTAGTTTCAATTTCCAGAATTGAAAGCACGCAACTCCATTTTCTTCAGTGAACTCTTCGAGCACTTTTTTGGGTGATTCTTGGAAGCTGCCGCCGTATTTAGGTGCAGTTGATTTGTCAATTTACATACTCTGATAGCCCTGAGAGCGATATTTGACACTTAATTAATTGATTGGCTTTTCAGGTAACATGGGCTGAACAACACTAAACCAGTATTACAGGATGTGTTAGAAAGTTAGCTGCATTTGAAAAAATCAGCAAAAAGGGGGGCAATTATTTTACAAACAAATCATTATTGTAAGTAATAAAAATCCTCCAACCTGAACCTTAGAATACCGTCATTTCTTCTTAGCCTGGGAGCCGTGGTTGGACTATTGCGGTGAACTCTATTCTTCTGTGTATCGCATCGGTCCGATTTTATATCGTCGCAGATTGCCCCGGCCGATTTTCAAAGAAATTTGAATACGAATACGATAACGAGAATGAAAGGGACCTACAATTTTCTGCCGGTTCAGAACGGCTAATCAAGAAAGCGCTTTTCATGGCAATGAGCTTACAAACGGAGGGCTTGGCAATACCTCGCGAAAGGCGATACCCATGGAAAAACATTTTTGCCTCTGTTGGCATTTGCGCCACGTAGCACGAACCTCTGGGTTAACAGGCAGACATGCTAACCATCACGTCACGGGTACCAGCGATCCATGTCAACTAAATTGCCGCGAAGCGATCTACTCATTCCCACTTCTCGCACCCCGGTACCACAAACCACTACAGCTTAAAAGTTCTTCAAAGATCGTACGTGTGTATTTCTCAACACAAACTTTTTGTACTAAAAAAGAGGAGGCGGATACATATCTGGATCAAGCAGACTTAATTGCCAGTCCAGTGTACTAATAGGGTAGCAGCCTTCCCTTTTTTGCGATGCAGTAGACGGAGCTACAGAACACTCTGACCGCTCCACCACAACCTCTTCTCAACGCAAACACTGTCATTTGGTAATAAATAAATAAATAAATAGGGTGGCGCTACAGAGCAAGGAGCTCCTGGGCCTAGCGTATTTCTAACAACTATGCCTTGTGGGGGAATGGAGGGGACCTACAATTTTCTGCCGGTTCCGAACGGCTAATCGAGAAGCGCTTTTCATGGCAATGAATACTAACGGAGGACTTGCCAATTCTTCGCGAAAGGGGATACCCGGGGAAAAAACATTTTTGCCTCTGTTGGGATTCGAACTCGAACCTCTGGATTAACAGGCGGACATGCTATCTATCGCACGACGGGTACCATTTGGTAGGTATACGAAATTGTCCTCAGAACTCCTATGTAGGTATATCCATATACCGTTCAAGTTTATGGATTTCCGCAGTAAATTTTTACTCTCGTCTCTATTTGCCTACTATCTCTTTGAACACCATACTTTGAATTCTGGCTAAGCCTCCTAAGCCTGACCAGTCTGTAACTCTCTTGTTAAAACTTATTAAAGCTTAGCACAACAAAAGCCATTTACAGTACATTTTCAAAGTTTATGTTCCTTGACTCTGAAATTTTGCTTTCTGTGTACAATTTACGAGAAAGAAAAACACTGTCGGCAGTTCAATTAACAAAAAGCATGCAATTATTTGAATTAGGGCACTTTACTCATATTTGAGCTATTTATAAATCCACTTCCGTTACTCTAATAAGTAGACACACGAAGAAATTTCTTCCAAACAACCCAGAACTATGCCTAATGTAGGTATAGTTTATTTACCATCATACTTAATGATCGTTTTTTTGTAGAGTTTTTTTTCTTAGACTCGATAACCGTAAGCTAATAACAAACAAATATGGAGTGTGCCATCCATGAGCTAACATCGTAAATTTCATAAAATTAGTACCTTCCCACATGCGATAACTAAATATACTATAAGCGCGAAGGTTACTTATCCGTTATCACATTTTTTTATTATATGAGTTCAAGAAACGCAAGCAAATCTAAAATACAAAGAAAAAATGGGGTGCTACCGAGACCATGACTTTGCTTTCCCACAGAACTAAACTTATTTTTTTTTTTATTTTCTTTTCATTAAAACAAGTGCAAGAAATAGTTAAAACAGACGGTTCCAAGTATCTCGCTATTAAAAAACAAAAAAAAAAAAACATGAGCACCTACCAACTACCTTCGACGTCGCCATCGTCGCGTCGCTCAGTTGTATATAGGCACGAGAAACGTTTGCGTTTTTAGCGCAATTTAAAGACTCCCTTATTGAGCGCACGCGAACTTTGAGCACTTTTGCACTATAAACTGACAGCAGAAGTCATTTTGTATAATAAACAAAAACGTCACCCCCAACTTTGTTGGCACCTAGGTGGATGGCTGGCCCTGGGCCTGTCCCAGGCTCTGGCACTTGCTCGTAGAATAACACCCAAGACCCAACACTTGGAGGCACACCATTGACGACAGGTAAACTATTTTTGTGCACCACCACCGCCCAAACAATTGGCACAAACAGCTTACAGTTCGTGGTCTGATTTTCTGATATCGTGCCAAGCCATCACACAATTATTGTTACTCAAGGCATTTAGAGTCGTTTTGTGCAGGAACCAAAGGTATATGAGACTGTACAAGCACACGGATAGCCAGATTTTACTGTTTGTTGAACTGGCAATGTGATAGTTACTCCTTCTATTTTAAACTTTTTTTTTGCTGAAGTGTTGTTTTCTCAATTAGTGAGAGAGAAACTCTTGCGTAAGGATAGGTATTTTCAGATTTATGATTCAGTGCTGGACTTAAATAACTGCTTCAATTACAAAAAACATTGATCACCAACACGACAATGTTTGTGCGCAGAATTTGTTTAATCGGGCTTATGACTTTTTATCATGCAAACGAGGTTAAACAGGTTGCAGTGAAAAGTTGTTTAAGAGGAGGAGAAAGTTTATACAGGTCTTTTGGTTTTTACAACTTTGATCGACATTTTAAGGGGTTGCTCTCACCTTCGGGTTCTAAAAAGAAGGCCTTGCAATTCTCTTAGACATTTTCAAAACATACATACAGATAATATTCTGCTATAATTAATGGGATGTAGAATTGATTTTCCGACAGCAAAAACTCTCTGAATTTCATTTCTATTGTTGTATTGTTAGACATGTGAATGCACATAAATGCAACCATATTTAACCTTCAACGTCATATGGAATTCAGGGAAGGATGTCATTCAATTTGCTATTAATTTTGTTTTTTCTTTTTTCTTTAAATGGTTGGCAATTGTCAATTGGAAATTATGTCCAATTTGATTACAAATTCGAAATTTGCATCAAAAGCATAAATAATTGAACCTTGTCCTGGCTCCTGGGAGGGAATGTGTTACACATGGCGAAAGTGCCTATACCAATGGCAACCTTCCGTCAATTTGTATAATTTTGTATTTTTACGTTTAATCCACAGCAAGCAAACAAGCATATCCGACATGATAATCACATGGTGCTTGCTCATAGAAGGTTTTTTTTTTTTTGTATCCCGTGAATGAAAGTTCAAGGTGGCTGCATCATTATCATCAACATGCAGCACTCGTCCAAACAACTATAATTATTTACAATTACGGTGGAGGTTTTTCCGTCTTCGTTTCCGTTCCCTTTTCATTGTTGGGGTATTTTCCTCAGTTGCAGGGTTGTTATTCAGCACCCATTAAGGTAGTAGCCGTGTTCTTATGAATTTGTTTTTTGTTAGGTGATATGATTTTCATTGATTTTTGGAAGAGTTTTCTTTAGAAAAAAATTTTAGCGTTCTGCTACTTTTACTTAAAGACGTTGAGATCTAATTTCGGAAACTCCTCGTAGACGTACCAAAAAACCTTAGGTAAATTAAATAAATAAAAATAAATATGGTGGCGCAACAGATCGAGAAGCCCCAGGCCCTAACCCATGCCTTGTGAGGGAATGGAGGGGACGTACAATTTTCTGCCGGTTCCGAACGGCTAATCGAGAAAACGCTTTTCAAGTCAATGTATTTACAATCGGAGGCCTTGCCAATTTCTCGCGAAAGGGAATACTTGGGGAAAAACATTTCTTTTTTGCCTCTGTTGGGAATCGAACCACGAACCACTGGATTAACAGGCAGACATGGTAACCATCATGCCACGGGTACCACAAACTAAAGAAACCTTTGGTACCAAGTTGGAAAAGATTTGCCCTTATTTATGTTAACATAAAAAAGTCTAGCCAAACAAATATATCTACCTTTAGCGATAAAGGCTCCCAGATTCTTAGTTCTAGGTTTTAGTATAGGGGAATCAAGTTTGACCGGAATAGTACCAGTACAAGATCAGTTGTTCTTGCACAGGCTGATAAGATTTTAAGTAATTACTCCAAACTAATCTTACCATGTACGCGATAAGTATCTAGAGCGACTTGATTGCAGGAAATCCAAGAAAGTGGCAGAAAAGTGATCCAAAGTGTGATCATCCTTCCCACTATAAAGCCGAATAAAGAATGTTGTCTTGACCTCTTGTCTGTTTACATCCAAGTATTGTGACTTGAAAGATCCATTCGTTGAAAGAAGTTCTCTCTAATGGTAGTTTGACAAGGCAAACGCTAAGAAGTGAATCTGAGATCATGCCTTCTAATGCCGTAGTGGTGGAAGTCAATCAGAGAAGCACTGCATTCCTATATCAAATTCAAAGCATATTTAAAGGATTGAATGGCAGCTGTTTAGCTTTTATTCGCAATGTAGCTTGTGGCAATTAGAATGGCATGAAAGCATCAGATCCACCATCGATCGGTTATGAAAAGATCATTGACCATCTTTCCCTGTTTTCAGCCGCTCCTGACCTGGGGAATACTTGAACGGAATAGTCGTCTTAGATTGAGTCTGGAATTCACCTCAATCGCCGGTATATAAATCAGACGCAAAACAGGAAATATTCTATGCAATTTATGAGATCATCCATACTCCATGGAAACTTTCTAAGTTTCTTTTGAAGAAATAACCAGCCCTTCAGAAGGTGGAAAGAAGTTTGAGGGGAAGCCCATTTTTAGCAGAAAATCAGCAAACAGCAATCATATTCGTGAAACTGAGTGGAGAAACAGATGGATTCGATACGCTGTCTCTGTAAAGGCAACTGGGTTGCATGACACTGGTTTCAAAATGGAAGAATGATAGCAAAGAATGTCTGGATGTAAAAGTTTGATCCGTTGAGCACTTAGAGCAGAGAGTGAACCAGCATGGCTAACAGAGGAGCTGACTGAATGAAAGGCACCGCACTGGCAGTACAAACCTTAACCAGGAGAAATTTTTAGTTGGTTGTCTTCTGTTGTTTCTTGTCAAGTTGATTACTTCATCCAGTCTTCCAGCCTTTGCAAAGCTGACTGGTTGTTGATGTCTTAAGTGGATACCTAGATGCTTAACATTTTGCTTTTACTACTGAACTGACACATTTTAAGCCGTAGGAAGGTTCCAATCTCCGGTTGATCACAGCATTTCAAGAGGTCCAAGAGATCTCCCACTCCGTACCGCGGTAGAATCGAGTTCGGGAAAAAAGACTGATATCGGTTAAAGTTTAACATTCACTGTTAATTTCACAGTTTACTGTTGAAGCAGTCAAGCCCTACCCATAAAATTGATAAAGTCTCGTTTCTTGAATGATAATAATCAATATGCTGACAGAAGCGCGTGGGAAATTCATTGATCACAGGGGATGGGTAGACTGCCCAACTCAATCGTGGCTGAGGTGTGTTATTGCTTTCGACACAAGAGTCTACTGAAAAGGAGTGTAGTAGGAGCCTAAGGTCGCTAAAAATGTATCTAAAATAAAAATATTTATAAGAACTACAAGCGGAAACATTAGATATATAGATAGATATATTTTATTTTCGTTAAAAGTTTATAAAAAGGCGATGACCTCACGTTTTACATTCAGAGATTTGGTTATTACTACCTTTCTACTGTAACATTATCTAGTAACATTTGAATAAAGAAAAGGGATTTATAAGCTTTTGAAGGAAAATACGAAAAAAAACCTTCATTTGAGAACAGCGGAAACATTACCCTCCATTAAAAGAATTGCATTTTAATATTTAGCTTCATCTACCTACGTAAAATAAGATTAAAGAACTTTACTTTTCAAAAGCTAGGACTGATATAAGAAGGAAAAATTATGGACCTACTTGATCACCTTGAGGCACAAGTTATGAAGCTTAATTGGATTATCTGTAATCCATTTCTGTTAAACTGTTTCTAAATCGAGACTGTTCATCGAGAAGGTCTGCACTGAAAACCGAGATTTTTGAATGGTGGGAAGATTAATAAATTGTAACTTAGCATTTCCGTTTGCATGACCTAACTAAGTAGAGTCGCGTTGAATCCTCATATCCACTACTCTGTAGGTATACTGGAGACTACATTCTCCATTCATTAACGTGAATCACCTTCCAAAAAAAATTCCACAACAAAAATCAGTGGCTAAATTTGAAAAGAGAGACTAAATAGATAAACGGTATGTCTGCAAATAAAAAGAATCAATTAATTCAAACGAAATTTTTACAAAACAAACCATTTAACATCCCTGCTTTCTGATTTTTTGATTTTTTTTTAGCTTCAGTTTTTCTTTCAGAAAAATAATTTGTTGTTTGTTTGGCTCGAATCCAATCAATTTCGGTTGTAAGTTCACTACTTCCTCGATCCTTGCCACCGCGCATAAATAAGCAGCAAAACATTGTGATTCCATGTTTTGACCTCTTGCACTGCACAAAATCTTTGTTTTTGGCTCTACACTCTGGATATACAATTCAAGTATCGCCCTTTCCGCTGTCCGTTGCATGGCACGTAATCAGCCCCTAAGTCCCAAGTGGAAAATTAGCATAATTCTGCAGCTGTCTAAAGCTGGATATATTCTGTGTTGTTTTTCTCTTGTCAGGTGCTGTGTTCGTGGAAGAAAGTAACACCGGGTGAAATTATATTGCTTTTCGGTCTTAAATATGGGCTATCCTGACCAGTCCAACACTTTCTCAGAGCCTCTTATTGTGTGTGTGTGTGTGTTCGAGTTTTCTGTCTAGGGCAGGGGGAGGCTTTTTCATTTAAAATTTATCGCCCAATCACGTGTTTAGTGTTTAAGTCAACAAGAGTTAGTTGGTTCGTCTTCATCCACATCCACATGCACGCGCGGACAGAGGAATATCAAGATTTTAAAACAAACGAGGCCACCGGATGCCCGTGCAGAGCCTGATGTATTGGCCACTATATACCGAACCACAACTGACTAATATCATGTCTGTGTTGTATCTCTGGTTTATTACTTAATTGCTGAGCACAAGAATAGGGCAGTTTAAGGAGGAATATCCTTTAACCGTACAATATGCTTGCATAGGAACTAAATTGAAATATCTACAAACTACGAGTGTAAAGCCCTCTAACTTCACGAGAAATATACATTCAGTTAGATATTTATTTATTTTACTTGCTAGGAGGAACTTCACTTTCATGGAAACTACCAAACTGGTTAATTGTTCCTGCAATGAAAAGAATAAGAAAGGAAGCAATTATTCAAAGAAAACTAAAAGTTCGATCAGGTGGTAAAACTGACTGTGTTTGTGTAAATTGTTCGAGGAAAGCAAAACTTTTATACTTCTTTCACGCTGTGGTAGGACAAACATAAACAATGCCATTCACTCATTCAGAGGCATCTTGGGCTCTTTTGAGTCTGCTAAAGATGAGGGTATGAATAAAAGAACCGAGGTGCAAGTGTCTATGCCCTTCCCTACTGATTCACCTTTGCAATGAGGGGTGTTCAACTCCGGCTGTTGGTATTCGTGGGCCGGAAAGAAATAAAGAAAATCAATTGATAGTAGACCAAAAGTTATGAGCTTTTTTTCGTAAGATCGAAAATCCACTCGCAGTCTTCGTGAGCCAGGGTCATGGATTCTGGAGGCTCCGTATCACGCACACTAGTTTGAACTACCGGAATGTCGAACCGAGGTATACCTAGTTGGCCCACGGATAAAGGGTGGAAAATAAGTACATGAGAGACTTTTAATTGTAATGGAGAATGCAGATGAATGAAGCCGATGGTGTGTCTTGCAAATTTAGTCAAGTAAAGAGAAACTAAGTAGATCTCTTATTCCATTTTGGAAACCTGAACAACAGTACTCTCATCATTTTCACCAAAGGTCTTGGAACCGAGAACTTGATGAGGCTAGGATTCGCTTGGCTAAGTCGTTCTGAAAGTATTTCAAAAACGAATTTTCAATTATCAAACTTGAACAGAACATGTTAAACCAAAAAAATGCACTGCACCCAATACCTCAATATAAGTATACGAACGGAAACCTAATGCACCGCGCAATCTTGAAAAACGAGATATTAGGGCTTACAAATTATTTGTTCTTTCTTGGCAATAAATACCTCATATACAACGACATTCATAAATAATAATTTCATTGTGCCTATGCTGCTGAACTTGTTTGCAAATCTCCAACACCCCATAATAACAAAGTTCTCAAATGAGAATAGACATCAGAAAGAGCAGATGTCTAAAGAAATTAATGCTCACACATCTTCCACCTAATCATCAATTTTTAAAAGGATCTTTTATTTCCCCCCTTAAACGATTCGTCATACCACGATGAGTTAAAACAACATCATACCATCCAACCAAGACTGTAAGCCAAGGCTGCTGTGCCCATATCAAACTTAATCCATTGATGGATCATTCACTCTGTAAATAAAGAAGAAGATTGAAGATTTGTCAGACAAGAAATGCAGAACGGAGAGATGAGGTGAATTTAATTTGAGAACATATTTGACATTTTGAGATAATAAACAAGAAAATAACCAGGACTGGGGATGAAGAGGTGTGATTTTGGCAAAAAAAAAAAGAAACTGATGGATATGAAAAGAAAGTCTTCAAACAGGAATATGAAGAAAGAAAAGAAACTTATGTGGGCGCTGGTAGTAAGGAAAAGCTATTGAAGATTTGAAATAAAACAAAAAATTTTTATTAAAAATTCTTTCCAAAAGAGACTTGACAAATTTGTATTAAATTTGAAAACGCATTCTTTTACTTATCATCAAATTGTGATTGTCTATTTATTCAGTTAACTCAGCTTTTTCAGCATCGTAAAGTAAACGAACGAACAACGTCAGAAAATTATGAAAATGTTGGAGTTGGTGACTGAACTTTAAGAGCGCTAACTCCAATTTTCTGTCGTAATCCTCGCCAGGCACTTGCTTATTGCAAATACTTGAGTTTACCTATTCGTTGTGGAAGACCTCGGAAAAACTTAGAGTGGAGAAAGATTGCCCAAAATCGAAGCCGTTATTGAAAGATGCTTGTTAAGGCTCAGGTTCACCCCGAACTGCAATGCCCACCAAAGTGAGTAAGTATATTCGTTGTGTGAAATTACCGCGTCAGTCAGACTTCAGACAACCGAAAAGTCTGAGTGTCGAAAATATCCCTGCTGTTCAGACGTCCGGAGCAAACGACTCCAGTCAGTCAATTCCACGGCGGCGCCGGCGGCGTCCAGTTGGGCCCAACAAGTCAATTGTTACAAACGTACCCGCTGTGGGCATATGAATGAATTCAAGTAATGAAGTCGAGTTCCATTCATAAATGCATCAAATAAATGCAATAATGTTTTTGAAACATTTCAAATGGCTTGCGTTTAGAAAAAAGTTGTGAGGATTTTTGGGAAATCCCAATAGAACATGTTAGCTTCTGCCCTATACAAAAACAAAAGTCCATGTATTTTAAAAAAACGTTGTCAACTGTCTTCAGCAATGCCCACCAAACTAAGGTAAGGATTTAGTCTTAAAGTATGGCATTTCCACCTTTTTTATTTATAAATTTATTTAATAATATTTTAAGACCTACATCTTGTTTATAGATATGTTTATAAGAAAACTTAACTGTTTTTTGAGAAAAAAAGCTGAACAAAAAATATTTTTTAAATAAGAAAGAAAATTGTATAAACAAAATAAATAATTTAAGATTTTGTGTACATTGTCTCAATCGAACAGATAACAAGAAGAATCTTCCAAGTGACAACATTAATAACTTACCGTGTTAGAGAACTTCACAAACAAGCAGCATTTACATAAAACTGCCCCTCCTGCGCCCACGGAATGCAACTAAAACTAAGTTTTGAGACCTAAAATGAAGGCGGCCATAAGGACATGAGTATTAGTTTCAAATATGGTGATTTTGAAGAGGGCAACAAGGGTGTGAAGTGTAAGGAAGCTGTCGAGTGAGAAACCTTGCATTCTTGCTTATATAGTGCCCAGGGCCCCGCGATCACCAGGGGCCCCCAAATTGCTGAAACAACACTCAAACCCACAGGTTTTTTATTTTTTGCTGTCTACTGTTAATGTAGGCGCTGCATTTGTGTAGAGAGTGTCCCTATACTCATTATTAGATATACTCTGGGATGAACGGCACTTAATTTTTTAAGATTTCAAAGATGGAGTGTGTTCACTGCTCATTTAGGTTCAAAAAAAGTTGAAAAAAGCCTTTCTCAAACAAGATAGCCAGCGCTTTGAAGAAGCTTTGATGCCTGTCGCTAACGTTTAAGAAAGGCACGAAAGGCCAGACAGGAAACTCTTAGTCTTTGCAAAAAAAATTGTTAAATTTGCTGAGTGCAGTCGATGAATTTATAATTGGGCTCAAGACAATTTTTATAACTTTGATTCATCATCCAGACAAAAAAAAACCGGATTCCAAATAGAAGAACCTTTCTGAAAGGACTAGGTGTAGAACAGACTTTTTTGACGGTTCTGAATCCTCAGTAATTTTGAATGGTTCGAAATTGAAACCCTTCTTCCCATTGTTGACATTCTAAGCATTGATTTGAAACAGCGACTAGGTTCGTATACGAATATTGGCCAACGTTTTGACTTTTTTTTTCGATTAAAAAAATTGAATTCAGATGACTTAAAAGAAGACTCCAAATCTTTTGCTAAATTTTACAGTGAAGATGTAAACGGAGATGAACTACATGCTGAACGCCTGAATTAAAAGCAATACTGGAAAACTATTCGATACGAAAATAAAAAAAACTGGCAATAGTCTAGAACTTTATAATTTTTTAAAAACAAATTAAGTTGAAGATGAATTTCCAATTGTTGAAATTGCACTTAGAATTTCTCTCTTAATCTCAAGTATAATGGTGACCAACTGCAGTGGTGAACGTTCCTTCTCTAAGTTTAAAAATAATAAAAAACTAAGTCAGAACTACAATGGTTCAAGAAAGATTGACAATTTTGTCTCTGATGTCAATCGAAAGCGACATTCTCAGAGGTATCGATTTTGTAGATATAATCAATGATTTTGCTAATCTTAAATCAAGAAAAGACTACTTCAATAAACATTCCTCTTTACATCTTTTTGCATATCAATATTTTGTTCCTTAAAGTACCCTTAAACAACATTCTGAATTAAATTTTTTGCTATTTAAAGTTTGTTTTTTTTTTAAATTCTTTTATAAAATATATATTATTTTGTTCTTTTTTTACATTGTTTATGTTTGCGTTACTGTTTATGTTAAAACATAAACATGCTGCTATAATTATTTATTTTTATAATGAATTGAAAAAAATTCTATTTATTTAAAAAAATAAAAGAATTAATATTAATTCAAAGTTATGTGATTTTTTTTGTATACCTTTATTGCACAACATAACATTCTTATAGAATCATACAGGGCCCCATTTTCAAAAAGTGCTTTGATCATAGACCAGATTACTATAAAAGTTGTTCATAAATTGAAAGGTAATCGACAAAAAGACATTCATGGCAATGACAGAAAAGTTTTGGAATTTCGTTAGACAACAAAGCGATCAACCTTAGGGCCTAGGGACCAAAAATTTTCTGTCGGTTCCGAATGGCGAATCGAAAAAGCGCTTTGAGTGGCAACGTGTGGAAAAACATTTTTGGTTTTTGTTCGGATTCGAACCACGAACCATCTGCATAGTAGGCAGACATGCTAACCCTTACGCTACGGGCATTCGTTTTACACAGATTGATAAAATATATTTAACCTAAAATCGAACCCTATGGAGTTCCATTGGATATGGAGCCTGGGGCCTATGAGAGACCTTTTTCAGTGGAAGTTTTTGATGATTTTTTTGGTTCAGATAATCGACGTTGTCTTGTTTAAGAAATAAAATATAATTTTAATTTTCAACACTTAAAACAGTAGTAAATGTGATTTTATTATTTCTTGATTATTTATGGTGAACATAGTTCACAATTAGCATTGGCTTCTGCCGTCAGCCGAAAAAAAGAGTTTTTATTCAATATATACAATAAAATCAAAGTTTGTAATTTTGTAATTACAATTTCAATCAAAATTAAATAGTAGTTTTAATTTAGAAGGCTTCATTTAAAATATGTTGACGATAATTAAGTGCAGTTTTTATATAATGACAAAGGCGGTTCCAGTTGTCTCCATTAAGTATCTGTATAATTTCTTCCACTGTGAGCGTACCTTTTCCCCAGACGGATGCACGTATCTCCTTGAGAATGAGCATCTTCCTATAAAGTGCTGGATATCTTGCGAGTTCTTGGGTTGCATAAGGAGCACTCTGGGCTTAGATCGGTCCAGTGGGGCAAATAGTTGAGGGGTAAAAGTTCATCTCTGGCCTTGAGTATGGTGGAGATTACTTCAATGCTGTTTGTATCGCAGAAATAGTTTTTGTTCTCAAGGTTGGGTTTCAGCAACTTATAAGTGGATCTCGTTTGGCTCTCGAGACTTTGCCTCCGAAAATTGTCGCGTGTGACGTCTGCAATCTTCTCGATTAGTTTTTGCTGGTTTCTGTTTAATTCATCAATGTTTGCAACTGTTAGTGAGATATTATGTTCCGTTCCAAGTCTCAACCATTCGCTATAGAACTGCAAGTCTCTGCTTTGAAGATGTTTGACAATTTTATATACAAGACGATGGGTAGATTGCCATCATAACTTTCCATATATAAGCGAAGTGTAATCCAAGTGTGTAGATGTATAGTGGTTGAAGATCAGTCTCTAGATGGAGCATGTAGTTTGGGGTATTGTACGGGAGGCGGAAAATTCTCTTGAGGAAGTATCTGAGCAGCTTTTCCACTTCTTCAGATTGGAAGATGACCCAAACTTGAGCTGCATAGCACATGATAGATCTCATCATCATCACTGCTTCGAAGATTTCGTACTTTGAACTTGGCGCAATTTCTTTTTTGCCGAGTACTGTTCTCACACTTAAAACATTTTTCATATTAAAGTCAGATGATCATTTCGACAAGAATGCTCCGAGCTTGG
Source organism: Melanostoma scalare (assembly GCA_949752695.1). Lineage (NCBI taxonomy): Eukaryota > Metazoa > Arthropoda > Insecta > Diptera > Syrphidae > Melanostoma > Melanostoma scalare. The sequence continues at coordinate 218,523,043 of OX456985.1, read as the reverse complement.
GTGAATTGATTTAGAAGTGATCATCTGAGTTAAATATTAAAAATATTCCAACTGTTGAACTACTAAACTATTGTTCAATTTTGATAGCTTGGTAAGGCAGGAATAGGCAGGCATGCCTGGATAAGTAAAAACGAAAACACAAGTACTCAGTTTATTTTTGACTTAAACGGTCCCCGCTTTTAGCGACAAGCCATTACAGACCTTTTTTTTAGTTAGAGTTAATAAAAAGGAAAACCCAACAGAGCTCGTGTAGTTCAAGAACCTTGTGATCATTCCTTTAAGTAACAATGGGAACTAAATATTGCTGGTTCAGACCGACTAGATGAGAAGAAACTTTTTACAGCATTATCCCTTTCAGAAGTTTCACAGTTCTTAGCGAAATATGATACCTAACCGAGAAAAGTAGGTACATATTTTAGATATTACGTTATCTTCAGACGTCAAACTTCGATATAACTAACAGACTGCACATATCAGACCTAATAGTTTTCTTGGTGAGTCAGTGCCCCCATTTGCATTTTTGATCACTACGTAGTGAACTCTTCTGATTGGTTAGAAACAACTACGAAACGAGTTGACGTAATGTAAATATTTTAATTTAGTTTGACGTTTGACAATCAGCTGTTGGGTAAACATACGAAAAGCCACAAACTGCAAAGCAAAGCGCACAATGGGCGCGTTCATCACAAGTTAGATTTTCAGATTAACTAACTTTTCTCGGCCTCTGATTGGCCAGTCGTTAAGTTTTTCAGTTGACAACTCATCAGCAGTTAGTTTTTACCGATTCAGTTTTTCAGTCAGGAAAAGAAGGCTGCAAATCTAGATTCCGTTTATATTATGCGATAAGTGACATCAACAACAAAAATTATACTCTCCAACTGATGGTGATTTTTATTGAAAAAATACAATTAATGAATTCTAACTCCATTAGTGATTGTTTTTTACGCTTATGAAATGTTTATCGCAGTAAAGTCAACAAGTTAATGAACTTTTTTCACATATGCAAATCAAAACCGTTCAACGCAAAACTGAATAAGTTTTTCAGTTAATCTTAAAATCTGAATTGCAATGAACGCGCCCAATGTCTGCACCAAGTTGAGTGTTTGACACGGTCGGTGTAGATAAAATCAAAGGGTATAAAGAAAAATTTCTATTTCATTTCTGGGAATGGTTCGAACGTTGTACCTGGCTACTAGCGACAGGTTTTTTTCCTATTTCTATTTCTTTTATAGGTATTGTTTCAACCAAGTATTTGTAATTGATCTACCACTACCAGATGAATATTAAATAAGGGAAATAAGTAAATTGCAGTTCTGATCATTTTTTCAAATTTCAGTTCTGTCTGCAGCTGTCAAGCTCATTTATCTTCCCTTTCATTATTATCTTCACTTTACCAAAATAAAACATGGCGCTTTCCGGTCAGATTATCAAATCAACTCTTACTTACTTTTGTTTTAACAAACAAACGCATTAAAAACTAAGGCTTCGAAAGAGATGAGTAAACAATTATTATTTCACCACTCTCCACTTTAATTATTACTGAGTTCTGAACGCCCGTCGACCACAGCAATTAAAAAGCAAAAAAAACCCCTTTGGATGCCAGTCATGTCCTTCCCTCCTATGCACAATTCGATTGCCTTAAAGTACCTACTGCTGTTGCACGCTGCGACACAAATTAGATGGACATGCAATAAAGTTAATTTTCTAGCAACGCTGCTATCTGCCATAAAAAGCATGAACAATTCACGATTTCATTGGAACCTCGCTCTCGCCGACATGCCGAACTAATTGCTTGTAAACATTTAGTTTCACGAAACCACCGAACCACTGGCACCGCACGAAATGCAATTTGTAAATAACGAAGCTACGGCGCAATCAACCGTACCAATTAGTTATAAGAAAATCATTAAATGAAACTCAGACTAGCCGAGAAGAGTATGGGTTTTTGTTCCAGTGCATTCGGTGTCAGCTTCAGAGATCCCATTCCAATATTTTTGTTACATGAAATGGTCTTCCTTGATAGAGTTGCCAGGCACTTAACAAATAAAAGACATCAAAGCAACGCCTTATCATATTATAAACTATAGCAAAGCGGGGGCCTTCATAAGTCCCAACCAGGGGTCGTATTATAGCAATCAAAATAATCAACATGCGTTCCTGCTTAAGGCCCTTTTAGACGACCACTTTTCAGTTTAACTATTAGTTCAGTTGTCATTTAGATCAAAAAGGACAGTGTATTTAAACGTTAGCCCGGTGCTCAGTTGAGCTTTCTTTTTGCTTATGAGCAGTCGAAAGTCAGTTTAATAGCCCTTTTAGACGTTCGGTTCTCAGTTAAATTTTCACTTCAGTTAAAAAAGTCTGTGTAAACAAATGTCAATTCGATGTTTAGTTGAGCTTTTATTTTATTTGTGAAAAATCAAAATTGGAAAGCAAACTGAACTGAAATCTTACGGAAATTTCATCAGTTTGAGTTAAGTTTCAGTTAATCGCTTCAGTTTTTGGCATTTAGACACAGATTTAACTGAAAGCTTATAATTGATACCTCAACTGAAACTGAAGCTAAAACGGCCTTTATCGTCTAAATGGGCCTTTACAGCTGCATTTTAAAAAGCGGAATCTCTCTTTTATGTTTAACCAACATAACGTATGAGATGCAATTTACACGTTACAAACTTGTTGAAGTAACACTAGCGTTTGGTAAGTCAGAATTTCAGTTTGTGAATTCAAAACTTGGAGTTGCTGAAACAAAAGATTGGGGAACAAACTAACTTTTGTTTTTGGTGTAATAGGCAATAGCATCAATTACCTTCAAACTGAAGTAAACACCACCCGTAACCGAGATTTAGTCTTCTAATCATATGCTCTTGGCACATTTTTTAGAGAGTAACATATTTATAGTATCAAAATGAAGTTTTGAAGTGTCTTTTTTAAAATTTGCATTTCTGATATCAAACAAGTGCTATCCGCTGAAAATATCTCAGGTACCTAATTCCTTTAAAATGGTAACCCTTGTTGCGATTCTTCAGATCGCATGACAAGAAAACATTTTCTACCTTACCACTCAGACACGATTGCGAGTGTAGCAAAAAAAAGGACCCATTTTGTTGGCATTCCAATCCAACGGGCCAATTTAATTAGTTGTGTTTTGTTGGATAAATTTAATTTCGTATTCATAGGTCAAAAGCTTTGTACCTACACCTTGAACCCCTCTGGCCCGTCCTTTAGTTTGAAAAACTACTATAAAACAAATGACTGTAAATAGATCAAGTGGATAGAACTCCTTCTATGGTCACACGTATTAAGGCAGACTTTCTAACGAAACCATTCATTTCAGGGAGTTCAGAGAGTTTATTATCATACTTGAGGAAAGTAAACAGTCGTCGCCCCAAAAAAACCTTTTCTAATTTTTTGGGGGCCATAGGAAGAGGAAAGAAGGACTAGTAGGTAGGTAGTACGAACTTATAAATCAGGAGTTACAAAAAGCAAAATAAAAACAAACAAAAAAACTCCTAAATAGGGTTATGGATGCTGCAAGAGGTACTTACCTCAAAAGTTTGTTTATCATTTGAATTAAACAGAACAATCCACTGTTAATTCTCTTAATTAAAAGGGTTGTTTTTTTCGGTCTTGCCCTGTTTGTTGAAAATAATGATGAGCCCCAGAGTTAATGACAAGTGTTCTCATATCCTAAATTAAAGACTCTTTTTTATGGTTTTTTTTTTTTTGTTTCCTTTTGGTTTTTGTTTTTGTTTTGAAAAAAGAATCACTTGAGCGCAGCATCCATCAATCAAGTCTGTAGCTTTATTTAATACGCACAAGTCGGTAGATTAATGATGGTGGATTGTCTCTCTTAATTGATTTCGGATTGTTCTTCAGAAATATAATTAAACGCTATAGAGTTGAATTAATTGAGATATCATTGTAAACTATAACTGAGTCAATGTTATCATTTATCAGAGTTTCTGAATAAACAAATAAAGCTCACAAGAATTCCAACAATTAATTGAGGTTTTGTTTAGAGATTGGCATGACAATGGGATTGTAAAATAGTACGTTTCTTTGTTGGTAGAATGAAAAAGAGTTAATTTTTTGAACGCACCCTTGAGTGGTTTTACTGTTTCAGATAGCAATGACTAGTTTGGGAAGATGATGGTTGGTTTCGTTTGAAAACGATAGGAGTGTGTTTGCAAACGAATACTTTGTAGCTCTGTTTATATGACCCAACTTTACAACTCGATGAGAAGTAAAGAAGATGAAAGGTGAGGTTCCTGAAGATAAATTTCGGTTGAACTGTGACTCTGTGAGGCAATCCTCAAGCCAATATTGTTCTGTAAAGAAAACAATCGACTCAGACGGATACGATGTTGATGAGTGATGTATGTGGGTCAATGATTGGCTGCGTTTGATTTCGAAGTTCAAGTATCAGAAGAATTGAATTGTTTTTCCACAGGTATCGGCATTGGTGTATTGGTTAGAGAGTCTGTCTGTTCTATGCGTGAGGTTCGAAAACAAAATTGTTTTTCCATAGGTATCGCCTTTCGTGAGGAATTGACGAATCCTCCTGTAGTAAATTCATTGTCATGAAAAGCGTTTTCTCAATAAGCCGTTTGGAATCGGCAGAAAAATGTAGGTCCCCTCCATTCCATCACAGGCATGGTTGTGAAAAATGAGCAAAGGCCCGGGGCACCCCTCTCTGTTGCCACCCAACGAGTGTATTTTTTGTACCGCTCGAGAGTATAATTACAATACCATGGTAAGCACTTTCTCACTTAGTAATTCGGAATAAAAAAAATGTTGTTCTCCTTCATTTCTCACAGGATGTGGTAAACTCTGTTGTTCTGCTCTGTTCGTTTATTGATTGTCTTGTGAGCCCTAAAAACTATTCTTAGCTACAGCAGAAGGCATATACTTCGCCCGACTAAGAAAATCAGCGGGCTGAACAAGCTTCAAGCTTTCCTTATTAGACAAGCATCATTTCGTCTCTAGATCGGACTATTGCAATAATTACAGACCTAAAACCAGGTAGCAATTATTTAATTTTAATGGGTAAGTGCAGCTTCATATATTGATGACGTCCTTAAAAAGTTAGACCAGCATTCACTTGGAAGCCGCAAATGATTTGTCAGCCGATGTTTTTAATCCCTTTTGAGAATATTCTAGCCAAACTGAACTTCAAAGTCAGAAGTCTCAGGATCCAATCGATATCACAATACTTATATACTAACGGGGGAGAGATAGTGGATCACACCTAAAGCACACCATGCGATGGATTTTATCTACTCATTCTGCAAGGAAAGCAGACAGAAATCAGTAGAATATTCGAAGAAGAATCAAGTACAATCGAATCTAATTGTGGAAATCAAAACAAGATAGCGTACAGTTAATGTTGAAATTCATTGTCCCAAGAGAGGCCCTATATAACCCATCTAAGCCCAGAGGAAGAAGCTAGAAATGGTCTTGAAACCTTTCAATTGAGCAGTAAACACGGGTTAACCTCAAGATCTTTACAAAAAGAGTTTGTTTTTTATATCTTTTTAAGTTGGGCACTGTTGCGCCTTTAATTCAAAATTATTTGACAAAAATCGCAAATTACAGAAGATGAACAAATCTCATTGGACTCTCCTTAAAATTCATTACCGATTAGATTATATACTTTCTCAAAAATTAAAAATAATGATCATCCCACTACTTGAGTTTTATATACCCTCCTTCCCTTAACTTAACATGACTTGTAACTTTTCAATTGAAAGACATTCGTTCAAACTTTAACCAAAGTCCTTCGATGCCTGCGAAGCTAAAAAGTCAATTCTGATTTAATTAAGCAATTTCGTTAATTTGAACGATGACGAAGAGTTTCAAATTCCAATATTGGACTTTTCTCTTATTGCACATCTTACTACACACCCCATTCTATAACGAACAATTTTGAATTATGGTTCACTCTGTTGCTGATTGAGTCGAAGTTCTTGGTTCGTGTCACTAATTTAACTGTAATTTTGTGACTTTTCTTTTGAACAGAATGGAAAGGAAGGCACCGAAAAGAGCTTTCTCACTACTTCAGAAATGTTTGGTCCTTTTTGGCTATGTTTTTGAAGTGAAGTTGCGAAATAGTTGAATAGTTGATGGCATATGTCTGTGTACAGGAATATGTTCATATTAAACCTCTGTCTACCAAAACTACCAAAAACATCACGCTCCAAACTATGGAGTATCTTGCCAGAAGCTGATGTGCAATACTTGTGGTGGTGCCTCTTCTTTTTAAGTTTCAAAATTGATGATAGAAAATGGTTGCGATGTCACAATCACAATCTTGGACTCCCTGGGGCGTGAGGTCACCGATGAAGATGCCGCCGACGCTATATAGCGGGTGAACAAATAAACTGACTGGAAAGTAACGTTATGGTTCTTGAAAAGTTGAAAAGTAATTATTGTTTGGCAAAGTTGTGCGCCTCACGAGCACTTGGAAATAGTGCTTATGCCACTCTTAAGTTGCATCTTTAGTTGGCAGTGATTGCACAAGTGATGAAGATATACGGAAGCTCTATGGAGTGTGTGGCAGAACTTTTCCTGTTAGAAGTATACTTATACAGAAGATATAATTTTTATTACATAAAATCACCTCAGAGGAGTGCATTTAAGGAAATTGAGTTAAAAAATGAACTTTCCCAGTTTCTTTCTTAAGCATTCAAAGAGTGCTAAGGGCTTGCTGAGCTACAAACGGATTTTTAGAAACATGTCCTGCTATAGTTTTTTGAAAAACTTATATAGTATCTTTTTTTACTTTAATGAGGACGAATACTTCAAAATCTTTGTTCTAGCACGCACTCATTTAGCAAATGCAGATTTGAAATAGAACTTCATACTACATAGTCTGCACATTCGGGTGAAACCTTCGCTTTATCTGAGCTCTTAAAGTCTGACAAGTCTTGATTGCGAACAATGTAGATTTTATCGCTTGTAGTAAGCGCTATATCTACTCCTCAAATAGACAGGTTGAGTTTTTTCTTATAAACAGTTGAGTTAAGCCCTCCCTAGCTTCATGCTGCTATTTGGATGTCGTGGGCTGTTGAATTGTAAAAATTTTACACTCACAAGTTTTTCAAGACGTGCTAAATGAAATTTATGAAAATTTATTTAAGGGAGATGTTTTGCCAGTGGCGTGCTTATTATTTGAGAGTTCGAGGCTCGAATCAAAGAAACATAGAATTGTTTTTCCAAGTGTAACCGAGATGAGCTGGTAAGTCTAACGAGAGTAGGTATTCGATTGAAAACTCCCACAAAGAGCGCTCCCTCAGTTAGCAGCTCTGAATCTGCAAAAACTCACAAGATTTGTTTGAGAAAAATACTCTAGGCCCCTGAGGCTTCCCGAATTCTGTTGCGCCACCCTATTAGATAAGATGCTTAGATTGACCAAGTGAAGAAATATTAACCAGACTTGGACAAAATTGACCAAACTAACAACCGTGTCTAAGGTGTGTTGTCCCTCTGCGGTAAACTCGAAAATAGATGAGTTCCTGTCCATACGCCCTCTACAAACTTTAATTATAAAAATGTCATTGCGTATGAAACTAACCGTCCTCTCAAGTCTCAACTCATGAACACAGCACAGTTTCTGATTTCGACACTTTTGAAAAACAATTTTTCGAAGTCAGAAACAATGAGAAAAGTTTAGTCTTACAAAATCATTTGCAAGAATTCAATTAAATAGAAATCGCATCTTTTGAAGACAAAACTGATTTCAGAACTCCAATTAAAAAATATTTCCAAATCCATCTGATGCTTGTTCAATGGCCAAGATTATTTTGCCAAGAATTCTCAGTAGCTATCTCTACTCGCATTTGAGATGTGAGTGAGCAATAGCATCAGTCTTCGTGTGCTCACAAATCATCTACCGCAGTGTTCATCGTAGAATTGTTTGAAAAAAAAAAAAAAAAAAAACAAGGAAGATAAATCACTGTCATGGTGTATCTGATGCATTTCGTGATGTTGACGGGGTTGTGTCGTATTAAGCGTGGCATCGTCGCTGTCGCGACGCTACGCCCTACATTGATAGTGTTTTCCATGTCCCACAACCATCACAACCATCAGGACAAACATTCGTTTCATTTATTGGCAAAATGGAATGAATTACTCACGACAATCCAAAGTTTGTCCAGCTGCTTAATCCAGGGACGTGTACGATTCTAATTGAAACAAGATACACTATCTCACCAGAGTCAACTCTTCTAAGCGTACACACAACATGGTGGAACTATTCTTTCACTAAAAGTTGTGGCGTTGGTGGTATTGTGTGGATGGGTGGTGTTGTTGGGTATTGTGAGTACACACATATCCTCTCATGCTTTTGTGCGGAGTAAAACTTCGCAAGACGAGAATATAAACGTTGGGCTTTCAGGATCGATAGTTATAGAGTATATGTATCTACCTTTGTATGAGTTTAGTGTTTTGTTTTAACCTTTTGGTGTAAGGGACGACCAGGCGTAGGTTTATCTGGAGACTCTTTCTACTCAGACAAAAACTCCGTCCTTGATTATTTTAACGAGGTATTAGTTACATTTTGTGTAATGCCATTTAATTGGATTATGTCGGGTCAGTTCTAGTTGCAGATATTTTTTTGGAGTAGGTACACTTTGAAAGGAGTGATATCTTTTCTCTTGCGATAGCATACACTGACATGGTTCACAACCATGGACTTTTGTTTTGTTTTAGATTACAAACCTTTTGTTTCTGCTTTGCAGCATCCATTGGCGATATTGTCGTTATTCTATGCATACGACTATAGTAGGTAGCCTAGCAACCGACGAATAGTAAGTGGGGGTTTTTGTTGTTTTTGAAAAGAAGCTGTGTGTAGCTTTGGGCGGGTGTTGTTTAACCTTTGAATACCTCCAGCTTAATCTCATTTTGGTTGTTTTTGGATATTTGGTTCCGACAATCGAAATGCGGAACTAATTGGGATTCTGCAAAGTAATTTAACATGTCCCTCAAACTAGTGTAGGTACGTGCAAAGGTACGTGTATTCTGAAACCCAAATAACCTGGTCCTACTGTTAAAGGAAGGTATTAGGATAACAAAGATCAAAAACACGGGACTTGATGAAGAGGGTGGTTGAAGCGAGAGACTACTTGATGTCTGTGAAAGTGTCCTGAAGGGTATATTACAAGGAGTCTGCTCTTGTTTAAATTCTAAGTTGCAAACACTTTGGTACAATGCTTTGTTGATTTATTCAAATTAATTTGATTATTTGAAAATGTTTTCAAAAATTCTCATAGACTAAGTGCTGATGTTTACTTCGCTTGTTTAATTCGGAAAAGCTAAAAAAGGGTCATTGTATGGCTTACAGGTTATTTTGAATAGGATACGACAAAGGCCCAGAACGAGTAGGTTAGGTCCAAACAAGAAAACTTTCAAAATTGAGGGGGTTCCATTTCAATTCTTTTAATAAATAGGTAGGCGCGAAAAAGCGAGGAGCCCCAGAGCCTGGTGCATTTCTCACAACCATGCCTTGTTAGGGAATGGATGGGACCTATATTTCAAAAGAATTAGACCGCTAATGGTGCTCTATACTTGCTTCGCTGGGGTTGAAGCGTTATGAAAATGTTAAATGTCGTCCTCTTCTCTAGACTTTACAATAAATTCATATGTCAGTAGTTTTCGGTTTTTTATTAACATATGACATACATTTTAAAATAGGACAGACGAGTTGGTTCGAATCCATGGGCATCTACTTTTCTTTCAGCCTCCCAGTTTTATCTGGACGCCAACCTTGAGGTTATTTGTGAAATTACAACCACTTGATTTCGCTGAACTGTACCACAAAAAAGGTGGTACTAGAATGGACCGGCAATTAGATCTGAGTGCTCATGATTAACATAAGCATCTTCTTGCAAAAAAGGAAGTCGCCATCATTGTTTCTGCTCTATTTGGCGGCCTGGGCTAGCATTTCTGTTTAACATGATTCTAGATCACTTTTAGCCCAAAAGCTTGGAAGTTAGATCTGAACGTGTTGTGAAGCCTTATGTTCCACACAGTATTCCAAAAACGTCATTTAACTGCCAATTTCCCCTCTTTTCATTCTTCCCTATATCGAGTGCAAAATGGAATCTTATTTCCATTATGCCCAAAATAAAGAAAGGCAATTGCAAATAAAACATGTTTACATATTCAACTTAGGTTAGGTTAGGTAAAATGGGCTGACGGTTGATCTTATTACCATCACACTTAGATCAATGTAGATCCGTTGTGATACCCTGACGTATTGTAACGTCCCAGAAACCTATGATTTTATGTCTGTTCAGTGTTTAACCATTTTGTGTTCTTAGTGAAGTTTAACAGGCTGCTCTTTGGAGCGTCTGATAATTCTTCTAGTTCATTAAAGAAGTAATTTCCTAGAAATTTTTTCCTAGTATGACAGAGTGCTGGGCATTGACAAAGGAAGTGACTAGTGTCCTCATGTTCATCTTCGTCATTGCATCCTCTGCATAGGTCATCGGTGCAAAGACCCATTTTCTTTTTGTGATAACCAAGTAGGTTGTGTCCAGTTATGATACTGATAAGCGTTCGCAATGAAATTCTATTCAATGATAGCAGCTTTTCAGATTCTTTCTTATCATATTTCGGCCATAGTTTCCTGGAAGTAACACAGGAATCTAGGCATTCCCATCTTTCATTGGATTTTCGCATTATTCAACTTGAGGCATGTAACTATGTGAATACGACAGAGACAAAATAGGTCCCCCGTCATCGCTGGCCATTCTTAAACTATGTCGCTGTAGTAATGGCACAATTTAAAGCTATTTTACATTATCACGAAAAGAATGACATTAATCATGCATATTATTTCGCTCAATTTACTCGGCCCATGGGAATTAAATATAAATCCTTTTTCGAGGGGACATTTCTGTCGTTCATCAGCCACCAGATAGCAACTCCGCTTGGGTCCACATCGAATTATGCAAATTACAACATATTCCCAACAGGCACGAAAAAAATAACAAAATGTATTTGGTTTTTCAAAAGAAAAAAAAAGGAAACAAATTAAACGAAATGTCAGTCGATGATGCGAATATGAAATAAAAACAAAAATAGTAAAAAAAAAAAAAATACATGGGCAGAGAATCTGGAGAAAAAAATCGAGTGATTTTTTGTTTTGTTTTAAAACGGTCATGAGAATCATCAACGTCATCAACGCTTGAAGCCAAAGTGTGCTTGTATCACACTCTGGATGCGATGTGAAAACGAAGTTTGTGTAATTTGACCATTATGCAAGACATACATGAAATTCGAAATTCCAATTCACTTTTCCGAATCATGTAAGCACATGTGTATGAATATAGTGCATATCGGACATACATATGCTACACTTGTCTGTTTCAGAGTTGATCAAATAAGGGACCGAACTCTTCAATGAGGGCAAATGAAATTAATAAAATGCACGAGCTGCTTGGAATGCTTATAGACTATTTAAAAGGGATACTCCGAATGACTCGATTGAATAGCATTTTGGGATTATTTCCATTCATTTATTGGGACTATTTGCATCGGACTAAGTCTAATGAAAACTTTTTACAACGCAGTTGTGACACTTAAACTGAATCAAAAATGTGCTACAAAACTGGACATCAAAGATTTTATTTAGAATTTATTTTTTCTCGTAGAAATGTGTGCTACTTTCAAATTGTTTTTATATCAGAGGTTCCCAGTGCCAGTTCCAGTGCCGGTACTAGCAAATATCAGCACCAGAGCCAACACAAGTATTAGTTAGGCTATATAAAGACGCAAACAAGTACCAGCTCACTAAAGCTACAAGTACCAGTACAAGAACCATAACAATTTTGAGTATCAGCTTCATCAAATCAAAGTTTTTCACGTGAAGATATTTCTGCAACGAAATATGTTGCTGTAAGGCTCAAGTCCAAAACACCTGAAGAAGCTAAGCTATGTCCAAACTCTTAACCAGTGTCAATATGTTCATCTGACCTCATTTCAAGAAACGCGTCAAAACAACTTGAATCCCTAAATCCAAATCCCTAAAAAAAAGAAAAATACTCAGGATATTCGTTCGCCGAAGTTGATCAACGATACTTGAAAACAGCTTCTTGTGGATGACGACAAAATTTTGCACAGGAAGCGACACTATTGTGATGGTCTTCGAAGAAATTACTAAGATAATTAAAACTTCGAAAAAGGCCAAACGAGGTACCATGTGAGTTTTGGAAAAAGATGCGTGATATCGGGCTTTAAAAGATCACTATTTTCAACTCTAAGCTTATACGAGGATACTTGCAGTCTTCTTACTAACGTTGGGGAGCATACGCTTGGTTTGTCTGCATCCAATGGACGCATACCATCTACGGTTGTGCTCTTCACAGATCCAATCGCTGATTGAAGGCGTCAGTGAGGACGCTGGCAGACCTAGCGACGGTTCAGGTCCTGAGAAAGCTTTCTGAGATCCCTGCCTAGCAAGTTCATCGGCAATCTCATTTCCAGTTATGCCGTGATGGCCCGGAACCCAAATGAGACTCAAGGAATTCAATCTTCCGATCGCATTCAGAGAGCTCAGAGAGGTTAGAGGGTTGAGAAGGGCCTTAAGCACAGCCTGGCTGTCACTGCAAACAAAGATCCATCCATCCATTGTTCGTAACGTGGCTCAAGGACATTAAGATAGCATATGCCTCCGCTTGGAAAACGGATGCGTATGATCCCAAAGATGTGTGCAGTCGTATGTCGTCGTTCTCAACAAAGGCACCAGCACCAGAACCCTCGTCGGTTTTGGAGCTATCTGTGAAGATACTATAACAATTCTTTCCAGGCTCAGATTCTGGAGTGAACCAGTCCTGAACCGAAGGAAGTTCAAGCCTTGGGATCATCGTGTCAGACGGCATATCCATTAGACGTGAGTCAAAAGATATGCTGCTTGCGAGCTCCTCAAAACTCCAGTGTGAATTGTGCCAGAGACCACTTCTCTTTAAACCAGAAATGGTCTTGAGAGTACACCCCACGATGTAGGTATCAAGGGGAGGAAGATTCAGCAGTGCGTCGAGAGCGGATCACTAGTGCGAAGCAGTAAAATGAGATAGCTGTAATCCCTTCAAGATTGCGATGCTCGTAACGCCTATACTAGGGGAGGAAGAATAAGAAGAAGAAGTGCTTATACCTGTAAAAGTACCAGTACTAGTACCAGTACTAGTACCAACACTAGCACCAGCACCAATATACCTACAATTACTTGTCCAATAGCAGCATCACTCCCATTACTTGTTTCTGTTCTTACATAAATCCAATTGACTGCTACTGACTGACAAATGGCAGTGATGTATAATTTAGTGTTCAATAATTTAGTAAGCGTAAGGGTTTCATTGCCATACCATCTTCGTCCTTCTTTTGGGTCCCACTTTGATTTGAACTGCACGTGACGTGTGACTTAAAAAAAAGACAACGATCACCAAATCTTTGCCTATCATTTTACTTTCTCTACTTTTTCTGTTGTTGTGCTGCTCTGTTGCATTTGAAAAACGCACTGTCATTATGAAAAGTCTTACAAGGATAAACTTACACATTTACAATCACAAAAACCTACACCGCATCCAATCTACCGAACGAAGGTGCACCACAAAGACCATATGACGGATACAATAGGTTTATGTCATACAAAATCTATAAGCCAGCCATCGAACGAAAATCAACTCCCATAGGCATTGCAAAGGCTTAAAATCTTTCACTTCCAATGAATTCCCATTAAACATACAACCTATGGTAGAAATTGTTGCGTAGATATACTTTCGCCTGATGGAGGTCCCCAAAAGTGCTTTACGTTCTGAGAGCATTGTTCATTAATGCCCAACCGCGTTAGCATAACTTTCCGACTTCGATCACAGGTAATATTTTCTAATCAATATGAAATCAATACAGCCGACTTCTGTCTCCATTGGTGTTCCGCTCACTGCTTGTTAAATGCTTTTAATTAAACGTACGACCAACATGAAATACCCGACTGTGTATAGCTTGAGCCTGTGTAGGTATAGGTACTCGAAACTTGAATTGGTTTGTGCTGAATGGGTCTTTTTCAGCTTTTTTTTTTTTTTAATTTGGCTTCATGGATAAATTAATTGATATCCAACACCGTCGTCGAAGCTGTCTCAATTAAATGTTGATTTTTATTCTGTTTCAATTTGGAACGGGGATACACTCAAAAAAGATTCTATTTTTTATTTAGTGTCAAAGGTTTTTCCTTCTTTTTTTTTTTTTTTTGCTAAATGGTTTGCTCTGTCAAGTGATGCTTTTTTGGACAACTGGCCCATGTGAATACGGAAAAGAAATCGGTTTTAATTGATTTTTGTGATAACAGCCAAATTGAGTTTAAGTGCTGCTGGGGTAAATTATAGTCAAATATTGTTGTTTTGATTCAGTTGATGTACATTAGAGTTGCCCTTAACAAGGAAATGAAAATTGGGGCCTGTTCTATGAATTGCAATTGGATTATAGAGCACAGAAATATCGAGAACAAAACCAATTTTGAAGCTACATATATGTCCCAAAATCTGACGAATAAGGGAAAACGACATACTGAATTCTGAGGAAAACTAGACATTTTTTTAAATTGCATGAATTGGACTGTGCGGCTCACTTTGTTTTCAAAGAATAGCAATCATGTGTATACCTACATAAATTTTTTTTCTAATTTTTGTTGACCTGGTTAGTGAGTTTAGCTTAGGGGAATACATTCCCGGAAATTTCGGCTATGAGTTTCTTTTTAATTTCCATACCTATCGAAATAGGAGACTTTGTTGATTACAAAACAATATCCGGTACTCAATTATTATCGAGCAAAGAATTTTAAATCAATGTGCATGTACACTCTAGAAAGTCCGCCCCCTTTTTCGATAAATGAATACATATGAAAACTGAACACACGTATATCTTTCATTTTATCCTTGAAGGGATTTATTGACTTTTAAAATATCCTATTTCCACCTATACCTACATAAAAAAACTGCTGCCGAGAAATTGTAAATGTCGAATAGTTACTGTTACTTAGAATGCAATTCAATAGGACGTGTATTGCTTTGAACTTTCAAAAGGAAATCTAAATTTTTTTAACGAGTCCTTTTTTTATGCCGGAAACGTAAATGTTTTTGTTTCATTGTGTCTTTCAAATGATAATTGATACACATGAGTTTTGTCTGACAAGCGCTACTGGGAAAAGACTATTAAAGTGCTCCACTCAGATACGAATATGAAAATTTGTTTCTATTTCATGGAAAGCAAATGTGAAGAGATTTTACTCTTTTCTTATAATTGTAATCGTATCAGAATACTGTCGAAATACTGTCCTGAGTCCGATTCTTTTTGCACTATTTAGTGATGAAATCCAAAGCATCCTTCCTGGTGGAGTAATATTTGGAAGTGTTTTAATAAAAGTCTTACTATATGTAGATGACCTGGTACTGATGGCGGATAACCCATTTACGTTACAATTACAAATGAATAAACTTAACACTTTCTGCGAGACTTGGGGGCCTACAAATCAACGGCCAAAAAACAAAAATACCTACTTATTTTTGAACCACGTCAGAGAAACAGACGACCCGAAGAGAGCTGGTTTTTAAACAACATCCGTATTGAAGTTGTTCGAGAATTTAAATATCTTGGTGTTTTGCTCACTCACAACCTCAATATGATTAAGCACGCCCAAATGAAGAGCAACGAAGCCAAGCTTGCTTTAAATATGATGTGGTCAAAATTCTTTGCCAACCGGAATATTGATGTGGCCTCCAAGTACCGTGTTTTTAATGCTACAGTCAATACATGTTTGTGCTATGGAGCTCAGGTGTTCGGATACATACCTCTCGATGCTTTCGGGGCGATTCAAAGGCTTTTCTTCAAACGTTTATTTCAATTGCCGAACTCAACTCAGGAATACCGCCATGCGGCGTACCCCACAGGCGGATCACTAGTGTGAAGCAGAAAAGTGGGAGAGTTGTGATCGCTTCAAGATCACTACTCGTAACGCCGGAAATGAAAAGAAGAAGAAGAAGAGTCAGGAATACCGCCTGTTTACATTCAAACCCTCAAAGCAAATGCAGACTATATTTATATTTCTAAGGTTATGAACCCAGGTGATGAGAGTCTTCACAAGACTATTTTGATTCGACTTCTTCATACAAATGCAACGCCATGCCATTCAAAGATTGGAATGAGCTCGCGTTGTCGCATGATGCCGTTCTTTCGTTGAATGAGACTAATACGGATGTTTGGCAGAATAATTTCGCAGATGTTATCGCCAAAGTGGATGAAAAAATGATGTTTGGATAGAGCAGCTTCGTCTTTATCCAGAAGTGTATACAAGAACATAAATCAGTCAGGTCTGATGAAAACTACTTCAGAAGAGATTTTTCCGTCGAAGTCATCAGTGTTATTTTCCGAGCAAGTTTTAATTTGAACTACATGCCACACAGAGAAGACCTGCCACAAATCTGCGACTTATGTAACAGAAGGGATCCGGAAAATGTCTATCACTTCATTGCGATATGCCCTATTTTGCAAAAATTCGTCGACTTTATTTCCAACAAAATATGCTCACGTTACAACATCTATATGAGGTACTCAATTGGGCAGCAGGTTGGCTTAGTCTCTATCAGTATTGCCAGCACGCGTTCTCTTATCGCAATAGTTTTCCTTTAACGAGTCAGTTATTGCAACTTAATTAAATTAATTTTCTTGTGTCAAATCACTTAATACGAAGATAAAAAAGTCAAATTATAATTTATAATAATATTATTAATAAGCTTAAATTTTGAATTGTAAGCACTTAATTTTATATTTACTTGTTTATGTTTCAAATCATTAAAATTGTTATTTTACAATCCTAATACTTTTTACACAAAAATTTTCAAAGTCATCATGTTATGTCATATCAGGCAGATGGCTAAATTGCCATGTCCTTAATCTTAAGTTTTCTATTTGTAAACTCTTTGATGAAATAAAGAATTTATATATCTCTATATATCTATGTCCTGTCGAAAGGTTTTTAACAAACATTGAACGTCTGGTTCAACTATCAGTAGTTTCTGAAACAACATTAGATGCTCGATATACCTAAGCAGAAAATACTTTCGAAAAAATGCCAATAGTTTTTATAAGCTCAACAAAAATGGTTTATTTTTTTCGAATAAATTTAGTAGTTTTGTCTTTTTTGTATCCTGTGAAACACATCTAATACATGTATTCAGGTCCTACGTATGTAAGTATAAGTCACTTGTGCCACAGACGCACAGTGGGGCTGGAGTAGTTGTTTAGTGCCATAAATTATTTTGATAAATTAAAAAAGATTTTTTTTTAAAGTCTTGTATAGGAGTAAAAATGAGGAAATCAGAAGGAAATTGTTGGTTTTTATTTTCGTGTTTATTAGCAAGGATGGAAATAGAACGATATCCATGGCACCGCAATCTGACAAGGAATTGGGCTTAGTAAGACCATGAAAAGCGCTTTCTCCATTAGCCGTTCGGAATCACCCTTCAATTTCCTTACAAAAGCAATAGTTGAGAGAAATGCACCAGGCCTAAGGAGCTAGTCGCTTTGTTGTACCACCCTATGTATTAATTGATTTTAGACCAAAATAACACGAAAATGTTGAATACATTTTTTCGTATGTTGCTTGGTTTTCGAGTTTACGATACTCGTCTAAGAAATAAGACTGAAAGACATAAGGTGTCTTAAGACAAGCGAGTGGAACGAAGCTCCTTTTTTACACTGTCAAAAAAGGTCCTTCACAAAAAATAATTTTCACTAAAAAAAATTGTTATAACGAAAGGAGTACTTCTCTCACGATCTGTAATATCAATCAGAAATTAAACTTTATTAAAAATATATACATATATATATATATTAGTTACATTTATATACATATGTACAATGTACATGTACATCTTTCAAACAAAAAAACGATCGACTACAAATGTCAGAAAATTACAAACAATAAAATAAAATATTTTGTTTCTTGAGTATGTTGAAGGAAAGGTAGGATATTGAGGAAAATGGCAGATGAGCAAATATGTGTCTGTTGTGAAGGTAGGCAGATATGCAAATGTCATAACAGAAGAAGAAAACCAAAAAGGAACCAGTTCCGAACAATCCAGTAAAACATATTCTTATTCAATGCCCTTTACGAAAAATCAGTGTTCCGCACATTAGTGGAGTGCCGTAAGCTTTATACCTATAGAAATTCAGGGCCAGTCCATGAAGTTTCAAGAAATTTTCGGAAATGTGTTTCAAATAGCGTACATAAAAAAGTTAAAAAAAAAAAAATTTCGCCGCTCTCAATTTTTTAACTATTTTTAAAATTAATTATAAACTTTTAGAGTTTTCTTTTATTTATGTAGGGTGTTTTAGATACGGTTTGACAAAAGCTTAGGATGGATAGGTTGGGTAGAGACTAAAAAATTTGTATGGGAAGGGGGTCTATATCCCTCCGCGAAGGCGCGAGGGGCAATTTTTGGAACTATTGAAAATCAACTAAGCCACTTACTACCTCATACTTTAAAGCTAAAGCTTTGTTCTTTAATGAACATTTTAGTTTGAGGTCATTTAATAAATAGTATTTGAATCTGAAACCAGTCCTTCTCTTCAATCCTCATATGTCATCTTCTTTGATTTGTCATCCGTCATGTGTCGTCTGTCGTCTGTCGTCTGTCATATGTCATGTGCCATCTGGGGGGTCATTCCATAACAGAGCTCGAAAATAATTGGAAACCATATTGCTTCATTCGGTTTCCCACTGAGAGATATCACATTCTCGACCAACATTTTGCTCATTTTCAGAGATTTATTTTTATAAAATAATTTTTTAGGTCTTTGGTTGAGATTTATCATTTATT
Source organism: Melanostoma scalare (assembly GCA_949752695.1). NCBI lineage: Eukaryota > Metazoa > Arthropoda > Insecta > Diptera > Syrphidae > Melanostoma > Melanostoma scalare. Next base: position 218,504,171 of record OX456985.1, on the reverse strand, counting down.
TAAAAAAATATCTCTCTTTGGTTGACTTTTTCCACATAAAATAAATGGAATTGGAACAGATTTCTTCCTTTTAATCCCACGGTAACAGATACAGGAACGAGAATGGGAACATTAAAGTTACTTGACCTTAAAACTACAGACCCGAGTAACGCCGGGCGGCTCAGCTAATTGAAAATAAAGAATGTGATTTATTTTTTTTCTCACAAAAATAAATCTCATTATTTGACCTAAGAACAAAAATAAGACAAATAAATGTATATCTCAGATAGAAACCAAAAAAAATAAATTTCATCATAACCGGTTATTGAGAGAGCTTTTAAATAAATCACAACAAATAAGAGTTATTTGAAGACCAATGAAAATGGTAACCATAAACTTTCGAGCTCTGTTGCTTACGAAGTCAATAGTGAGACAATATCGTTTTGACGATAGTACTGCTCTCCGTATAACAAAAAAAGCTATCGTCTTAGACGATAGACGTAAGACGACTGAACCAATGCTTTCCATAGTATGTCTAACTGTCAAATTGTTACGATAGGGCGAAGGCGATCGCTCGATAGTTTTGATAGTTATTTATCTATCGTCTCATACATTTCTTTGGCGAAAACTAAACTCTTAGACTTCAATTCCTGCGTTTGTCATCAAAATGGAAATTATGTGACAAGGGAGAAAAAGTCCAAGATTTTGTATGTACATTTTTTATGACATGATGGTCAAAGTCGCATTTTTGACAGCACGAAATATTAACAAATGCATATGAATTCATGTAATGTAATTACTCGCCATGTCTACTGTCTAGGTGCTCCCCCATGAAATTTACAAGGTGCTTTGGCTTTACTTATTTACTAAGGTGGGCATTACAGTTCGGGGGGAACCTGAGCCTCAACCAACATCTTACGCCAACACTTTCGATTTCGGGCGAGCTCTCTTCAGTTCTGCACTCTAAGCCGGTTGAAGTTTTCTTCCACAAGATTGCGCTACCACCTAAAACGAGGTCTTCTCCATCCACGAATTCTCTGCAATGTGCTTTCGTAAACCCGTCGAGCAGGAGTGTTTAGGCCCATCCGCTCTACATGTCCAAATCATCGTAGCCTTGCGATGCGTACTCTGCTGGCTATGCCCATATCGCGGTACAGCTCATACAGTGCTTACCAGTGAAAAAAGTAATTTATCTCGATAAGTTTATTTTATATAAAAAAAATTTTTTCTTTACGTTTTGAAAATAAATTCCATTGGAATTTGCCATTTTCAGACAGAAATTTGATCTTTGGTGCCATCTTTGGTGACACAATAAATTTCGTTAAATTATTCGATGAAATATTTTTAAAGATAGACAAGACGTTAGAGCGACAAGAAATAAAGTTACGGAAAGCACCGTTTGGGCGTTATCGTCGACGATAGAAGATGGAACGATGGTCATTTGTGAAGGTTACGGAATGATGCCCCTGTTTTCTGTCGTCTGTCATTTGTCACCTGTCATGTGCCATCTGGCTGTAGTTTTACACCAACAATGTGTTTGGCCATTTGGTGTATTTTTAATGTTTGTTGTTGCAAAGTAGATAAGAAAAATTATGTCGGGAAATTTTAGAAAATAAAATTTTTGTTTTTTTTATTGCGTAGAACTTTTTTTGTTATGGAATTTTTTTTGATTATACAGTCATAAAATGCATGAAATAAGTGTCATAGGGAACTTCGTTAGCGAGATAAACTCATCTTCGGCGTGGCATTTGACATTTTTCGCAATCAGCTGGCATGTCCAATTTTTGTAAGTGAAACTGACGCAAACTAAATCGTTGCACAGCCTTAGCTTTGGTGTAGCAAAAACACGGCCACATACATAATTCATTTAAAAGCGATACCCGACGCGACGCTAATGTTGAAAGCTAAGTAGGTACTTAAATGTCATTAACCTCATCTTGTTCCCCATTAATTTATTCGATTGATCCCTGAATACATTTTAAAATTGGTCAAAAATCAGTTTCGTTAATATCCCCCTCATATTAACAGCTTCTTCCATATGACTACAAGAGTAAACTAATTTGTAACGTCTATCCCCTAAGCTTGTGCTTGAAAACTAGCAGTTGCAATTTATGTGCTTGTTGTAAAAAAGAAAATTCTCAGAACCCTTTTACTTTGGCTACAAATCACATTGCAAAGAGCTCATCCCCGAAAATCCCCAATATTCCATCACAAATATATTTCCTGTCAGCTATCCGGTCACCAATATACCCTAATGGTGACCAATGTATCTTCAAGCCAGACAAAAATACACCCCAAATTCAAGGCTCATCAGTGTCGTTAACAGCCCACCTATCTGCTCCCACCACTCCATCTTCCGTGCTTTCGAGCAATTCGTCTTATTTGCGTGCCAAAGAGCAAAGATGTCCTGAATATACTGTATGACCCCAAAGAAAACGACACCCGAAGTTAGTGTGAAAGTTGTATGCACAAACACAAAGCCATGAACACAATAAAAAAAAAATTGGAGCTTAAGTGCGGAATGTTTCATCGTAGCTATTGCTACACACAATCATAAACAAATTACCCTATTCCAAGAAGGGTTTGTGGGTGTATAAGAAAATAGAGTTCAATCTAGTGAATACGGATAGAGTGTGTGATAAAAAATCAATTCTTCTTCCCTTCTTTTTTTTTGTTCTACTTGCAAGGTGAATCGAAACACGTTGATCGGCTTCGTAAAGGGGATTCTTATTTAACAATGAAAAAGTGAAATCAGCTTCAAGTCACTCACAGCGCATAAATTGTGTAATGTGAACGTGCGCTGAACGCAACTTCAAATATCAGGATATTATTACTTTCACTTTGATGCTTTTCTGACTTCAAAGAAACTTGTATGTACTGTTCTGTTGTGGTGTTAATTGCACGTTGGCTAATTGCAGGAAGTCAAAGCGCATTTTTAATTGCCTTTCATGATGTCAGAAGAGAACGAAATCAATAAAGGTTGAAGGCTATCGACATTACTCTCTAAAAAATGTAGCTTTTTAAGTGGAAAACTTTCGACCTGGAATAAAATCAACACAGAAACACGAGATGTAAACAAAGAGTAAAAAAAGTTGGATATCCAGACTCGCTCATTAAATGTAGCGTTAATAGAGTATAGGTCGATGAAAACCAATGCTTTGCATACGTTTAAGTCATCTCACTTAGAGCCCGCCGCAGACGTAGACTTTTAATAGGCCGACAGTTTGATCGAACTCTTTATCAGTATGGGGATGTATAGTAATGCGAACAATGCAACCGATATATAAATTTGGTGGATTTCACGACTACCTTCAAACTAAACCAACCCGCCTTTTGACTTGGTGCAAAACCCGATCAAACGATCATCTAACTAAAAGTCTTCAGTCTCAAAAAAGGATACCGATGTTACAAAATCTAGAAACTTGAGATACAAGACATCGACATTCCGCAATGAGTCCTTTTGCATGAGATCATACTATGGTACTATTGAAACTTTTCAAACGACGGCTGTTCATAATAAAACTGTTAAACTTTTTTGGTGAAAAATCGCAGTCTCAAGTACTTTTTAGGGACTTAAAAATCTTCACGTTGTTTCCAAATATCAGAATGTCACTGTATGAGATGCAAGACACTATACGTCGCAAGAATAAAAAGAAAATGACAAAAGTGACTCTCTTGTGGAACGCTAGAAAAAACACTAAGTATTCAACAAAACGTATGTAAGGAAGTTCGATTCATTAAAGAAGGAAAGGAAGTCTAATCAAATTCGTTTAGCTTACTTATCTTGATATAGTATAAAACAAAGACGTTTTCCGCTGTTTTTCCCTACACACACACTTAGATCTTTGAAACTACGCAATGGATTTTGGTGCGTTTTTTGTTTTTGAAATAGAAAAAGTGAATCAAAGGAAATATACCCATATTCCCGAGGGAACGGGAATGGGAAAGGGAACAGGAACTTAAAAACTATTGAAACGATTCCAAAAATTCATGCTCTGTTGCAAATGCTAAAATGCTACATTTTAGTAAAAGTCCTTTGGTTCAAGACTGGTCCCTTTTTGAATCTAAGCCAGGAAAGGATTGTTATCGATGTTTATAAACCCGATAATGGATCTGGCGCTGGTGGTGGATAGCTATGACATAGGACTGCACACCTCATTAGGTATGCAAAGCTCCGTTTAAGGTTCCACCCAACCGTCTTACAACTCCTAAATTGATGTAAGAAGGCAAAACTTCTTTGAATGCGGTCGGAAGACTAAATTCTTTAAGTCTCTTTTGGGGTTCCAGGTCCTCAGGGCATAACTGGAAACGAGATTGCGCACGAACTGCAAAGTAAGAATCTCAAACAGCTTTCTCAGCACCTTAACCAGCGATTTGTCTGACAGTGTCCGCAGTAAGTTTTTCAATCAACGATAGAATCTGTCAAGAGCACAACCGTAGATGGCATGCCTTCATTACATGCAGACAAACTATACGTATACTCCCTAACGTTAAAAAGAAAATTGCTAAACTTTTTCTATCTCGAAGCAGAAAATACAGTAGAAAGTTAGTTGGCGTTTCCACGGGACATTTCTCTTGCCAATCATTTAAACGTGTCAGGCTTAAGTGATACCAAAGGAGAAGATGATGACACCGTTGAGCACTCCCTCTGTGAATGTCCTGTATTTTCACGTATCAGGTTACAGATACTCATGTATCATGGCTAAAAGAAAACGTGATATCCTCAGCGAATATCCGGATTTTCTCAGATAGTCAAGCAGCCCTTAAATTACTCGGCGCTGTTGTTACGAACTCAGTAACCGCCCCTAACTGTCGCTTATCTCTTAAGGAGATGGCTGAACAGTTCAATATTCACCTTTTTTGGGTGCCGGGGCACAGAGATATCGTGGGTAACTGCAAGGCCGATGAACTCGCCAGAGAAGGAACCGCTCTACCGATCTTAACCAGCAGGTTGAATATTGGTATACCAATCGCTACATGTAAACTCATGCTAAAGCAAGAGGCAATGGATAGAACAAATCATAGGTGGAACAATATCACCACATGCGTGGCAACAAAACGGATATGGCCAGGACTAGATCCAAAACGCACAAGACATTTGTTATCCATTACCAGATTGCAAGTTAGCTCCGTAATCAATGTCATCACCGGACATTGTCTGATAAGAAGACACGCCATAAGACTTGGCGTTCCCCCAAAATGACTTCTGCAGAAGTTGCTTAGATGAGGAGGAGGAAAAGACAATCCCACACCTCCTCTTCTCATGTCCTGCACTCTCTTTTAAAAAAAAGCGGCATCTGGGGAAATATTTTCTCGATGACCCAAGCGATCTGGCGAACACAGATCCCCTGCATCTCCTTCGCTTTATTAAAAGCTATAAATGGTTTTGTTAAGTGAGGTACTCCCTCGCATAATTTCTATGGTATCACAATGGACCTAGTATTGGTCTAAGTGTGTCAGGTGTATTCCTGACAGCCATTGTAACCTAACCTAACCTACAGATACTCGGCGCAGACACGGTGACACGGTGAGAGCTGGTAACCTAGGCTCCTAGTCATGACAGCGGCTTTTGGCCTTTCTCCGAATATCTAAGGCAATAACAAAAGAAGGTTGCCATCTGGTAGAACAATGGACCGGTATTTAGATCTGAGTAATCAGTTGGTATTCTAAAAATCTTCGGCAGAAAAAAATGTAATATGTATTTTAAATTTTGCTTGAATAGCTCAAAACTACGTTGTTGGAACACATTTTAATCTCGCATATTCTCGCGGTATTAAACTTAAGACTTTCAAAGAACGCAGTTTAGCCCAGCGGGTGTTCCTGATAGTTTTTGGTTCTTAGGTAATTTCGTGTGAACAACACTTTTGAATAAGTTAGACCCAAGCAACGCCGGGCGGGACAGCTTGTGCATTATATAATTTTAAGCACAATTGGTCGAAAGTGAAGGTAAATTTTTAGTCTAGTATTCATTTATGATAAAGAAGAAGATTTTTACCCGTCGATCTTTTTTGCCTAATCCATGTTCGTAATGGCAAATGGCATTGCTTTTGCAAAAGAGGATAAGCCCCCGCTGACTTCCTTTCCAAAATGTTTTAGAAAACATAAGAGCCTTAAAATAGGGATACGATTTCTAATATCAATGTTCTTAAAAACAGTTGCAATACGAGAGAATTTCTAAAGACTAAACAATATTCCAGGCTTTAAAGAAAATTTAAAAAGATATTCAAGGGTTTAACCTTTCCTTGAAGATGGAATCATATCCGGACCGAAAGAAATGTCGAGTATTTAAGAGAAGAATGAAAGAGAATGAAAAAACAAATAAATAGGATGGCGCAACAGAGCGAGGAGCCTCTGGGCCTAGAGCATTTCTCACAACCATGCCTCGTCAGGGAATGGAGAGGACCTACAATTTTCTGCCGGTTCCGAACGGCTAATTGAGAAAGCGCTTTTCGTAGCAATGAATTTACTAACGGGCTTGCTAATTCCTCGCGAAAGGCGATACCCATGGAAAAACATATTTGCCTCTGCCGGGACTCGAACCTCTGGGTTAGCAGGTGGACATGCGAATACTTCTCTTTTAATGATGGTGGATGCAATTTCCACTCAAATACTCAAATGTGTTCACCAGTTCCTTCAAAAAGAGCCACAAAATTGACTTGACTTTTATTGCAAATGTCAGGAGTATCCTTCAAAGTGTTATTATAAATGGAGATAGCTAAATTAATTTCCTTTTAAAGACAATATATTTTTTGCTTCTCTTTTATGAGAACAGCCCATTTGCATTACATATATGTAGCTAGAGTACAGACTTTGAGAAAGCCTTTAGAGTCAAAGAAAGAATTGTTAAGCATAGGTTTTCTAAATCTAGTTTCGTTAATTTCGCAAAACTTTTAGTTCTTTGGTAAGCTACGGCTGGCGAAAACTTTGAAGTAATCCTTGAGGAATGGTTTTTGAAGTGAAAGCTTTCTTAGCATCTCTGTGATTTGAAATTTTATGAAACGAAAAAGCGACAGTAAAAAGAGAAAGACACAAAAATTCATAAGACGAGAACTTGAGTGGGAATGATTGGGACCTGGAAAGCTCCTGCTTAGGAGACTGGTTGACAAAAACAGAGGGAACCCCATGAATATTTATAGTAAATTGAAAATGCTTATCAATAAAGATTGATTTTTAACTAAGATAATTTTAAAAATTTCGTTAAAATTCAGGATAGGTCTTGTAGAGGTTATGTACGAGGACTCTTAGGACAAATGTAAGGACAAATGACGAAAACAGTTTTTGAAAAACACACTCATAAATTTGTCAATTCAAATGGAAACGGAATACGAGACGATGTTTTTCAAATTTCTTAGAAGGCCATAGCTTCTAAGAAAAGTCAGTTGGAGTAACAACTTTGTGCATCGTTAAAAACAGATGTTGCTTCGAAAGAAAACAGGAGATTACTCCTCGCTTCGAAAACTTTTAAAACAAAATTCTAGAATCAATTTCCTCAACGGCAATGTTCGTTTATCCTTTTTTTTTTTTGCGATTGCTTTACCTTTGCTCAAATATTCCTTGTGTGGTCAGTAAAACTACACTCGACACATTAGCTCAGTCTCTATGTCCATAACAAAATGGAAGTGCACAAGAAAAAAGGAATTCATTATAATTTCCATACACAGTGATGTGTTGGGTCGCCTTGCGAGACTAGCTGGCCCTGGCTGTGGTGGCAAGTCTCGAAGTGGTTACAAAACGAGCAGTTCATATTGTATATTGCCACACCCGAGACATAAAAAAGAAAAAAAAAACACTTCACATGTCACCTGCCACCTTTCCATTAATCCTTCTGCCCATGCAGACTCGAATAGAAATTGAGTTTTCTCGAACATTTTGATATGCAAATCGACACCGGAACAATTGAAAACAATCATCATACATTTATGCATGAGATTGTTCTTTGGGAGATTTCGCTCCTTACATAAATTTTGATATTGATTTTGCATAGAGTCCTGTTGGGGCAAGATGTATGTATACGAACGTAACCAAAAACCTAGTGCAAGTTGGTACTGCAAATATGGACGCATGGACGGTAGAAAAAAAAAAATTGGAGAGAGGAGTTTGAGGGGCGTGTAAAAGTACCTGCTAGTGCTTTGTCTTATGGAAAATTTAGTTTCAGAATCTGATGTTGGGTACACCTGTTATGCAGACGTTACACGATATGTACGTGTTTGCGGAGGATGTTTGTTACTCGACCTTTCAACTACAAAACTGGACACCAGGCGGATTATATTTTGATTCCTTTTCGATACTTTGGTGTCGGAAATTGGATAGAAACCAAACGAATGGTATTTTAAGCAGCAGTTGTTGCTGTCTGGTCATTCAATGAAGAAAATGAAGTAGGAAATGTGGAAGGAGGATTTATTATTCTGATTATATTGTATTTGAAGAGTCAATAGTGCTCTGAAGAAGTTGTTTAGCAGTGGTTTTGAGAAATTTTAGGCATACTACTATATGGGAAGTCATTCTACTGAAACCGTATTTGTTTTATGAGGATATGAAATGATTGATATCCAAATTAAACATCCAACTAACTCAGTTCGGAAGTAATGGAATCGTTCTTAACGCAATCAAATAAGGAAGCAAAAATACTATCCTAACAAAAGTTGAATTTTCGAAGAGGACCTTGTTTCAAATATATCCGTTCGTTTATGTTTGCTTGATTTTAATATTTTATACTCTTACTGCGTATATTTTGTAGGTACTCTGTGGGTAGTTTTATTTAGTATTTTGTTTAGGTTGCTCCTGAACCTGCCTGCACCTGAACCTAAATGCTCTCCATTTGTTTGTGTAACATTTTCATGATGATTTTTGAAATAACTTTGTTGCTTTGATTGCAGATCTATTACCTCTGTTAGGATTAGTGCAAAAAGAAAAGTAAGTGCTATGTTTCTCAAATCAGTTCTTTTATTTGCGGCTATGTATTTCGGTATTATGTTTATATGTATATATTTCTTCCTGTTCTTCTACTTTGTTTTTCCGTAGTTACCGAGCACCGTGATGTCAAAACGACCCACTGAACTGCTTGATACTAGTGGTGTGCTCTTGGGGTATGCTGCGTAGAATGCGTCAGCAAACTTCCCGGCTTTGAACTGTTTCATGTCTGAGGCCAATCAAATATACAGACTTCGTTATACATTTGTCTGTACCAGGAGACAGGAGAGTTTTGGTCAGCTTGTTACCGAACATTTGCGCCACTTTCAATTAATTATTGAAATATTAGAAATAAAATGCCAACATTTTAACACACCACGAGAAAAACTAAAATTGCAATAGAACAGACACAATCCAAAAAGAGACAAATTCGAGAAAAAAGAAATTCGGATTTAAACAATGCCGACGCCGAAGACGGGTGCGCAACTTAATTATGAAAACAAAATTTCAAGACTAAAGATAGCACAGCAGGTTCGCATTCCGGGAACCAACAATACATCCAGTGCTCTCTGCCGTAGATAGTCAAAGGGGTGGACTCGATTTGATATATATTTTAATCCAATTCGATTTAAGGGGATAATCAAATAATTTTAAAATGATAAGCACAAATATCAAGAGTAGAGGGGCGTATTCACTTCCGTAATGGACGGTCAACCATTTAAAACGGTGGCCAAAAGCTTAAATTTTTTTCAAAAACTACAAAAGAAAAACGAAATTCACTATGAAAGCTGTAAAATGTTATTACGCTGTTGGGATGTCTGGGAAACCTGGCCGAGAACTGAATTAAAACCCAGTCTCTTTTCAAAAGTACACGAGGAAATGATACAAAAGCTTCTTCCAAGGATGTCAGAGGCCCAACTCTTGAAATAAAGGAAATACAAATTAACAAAGTAAGGAAGAAAAACAAATTCGTGTGTGTCGCTTAAACAAAAGGAAGAATTACAAGACAAAAGTTCCGAAAAAAATAAGAAAATGGTCGCAAGTACCGCAATTTTGGTATAGACAACGGTAAGACAACGATCTAGACCAAGATTTTTGCCCCAAAATATTTCGATTCTGAAAATGTTCGAAAAATCAATGAGTTTTTTAGTTGAGATATTCCACGTTTTTATTAATCTAATAAATGAAAAAAAAAAACTTTACTAATCTTTTCATTTATTCGAAAAATCCTTTAAAGATTAGGGAATTTTCAATAAGCGAGAATTGAAAAAAAAAAAAAATACTTGGACTTTTTCTAGTATAGTACTCAGTTCGTCCTAAGGTTAATCGTATTCCTCGAACTACAGTGGTGGCCACACAATTAGAAACGGCACCCATATAGTAGGTAATATAAGTATATGCGTAACTTTCTTAAAAGACATTTCTTCAGGTTGAAAAGAGGTTTAATTTGTAGCCCATGAATAAGAGTACAAATTAAATAATCAAAAATCAAAGCTGGTCAATCCAAAACACTGGTTTTTGTACCCGCAAACCACTGCTTTACAAGTACGCAGTATATTTTGGGTCGTTGTCCTGCTGAAAAACATAACTGATGGGCATGTGTGGGAATGAAAAAGGCTCTATGACACTCTCCAGTATGCCTTTATAAACGTGTTGATCCATTCGACCGTTTATCCTTACTACCCAACACCAACCAAAACCAAACACCACTCCAAGAAAATGCACCCCAAACCATTATGTATAGAGTGATGAATCTAAATTCAATTTGTTTGGGTCAGACGGTAAAGTGTACGTTAAACGTCCCCAGAAAAAAGAATTAGACCCAAAATACACGCTGAAGACCGTGAAACATGGAGGAGGAGACATAATGGTTTGGGGTGCCGTTTCTAATTGTGTGGCCACCACTGTACTTAATAAAATATCTTTTCTGTATTCCTGAAATCGACGAAAAATTCCCAAAAGGAATCTCGCCACTGGCACTTAGTCGATTAAGCAAATCTCAACCCCAAAATCGCTATTATCTTTCGGACCCTTTTTCTATATCCCTTCTCACTTCACTTCCGAAGTTAAGAGACCATCAAGATGGCGGATCTGATACTGGTGGTCAAAAACTACATCAAATTTCTGAAAAGCACAAAACACGTGTTGCTCTGAAAAGAGGCAAAGCAAAACTGTCAAAGCTCATTTAGTTTCCTTCCATCAAATACGGCTACGTTGACAATCCCAACTTTTCTTCTTAAAGAGTGCGTTCACACCAAAACTCGCAAAGTCAAATGTGCCCCAACGTCAAATGTACCCCAATTTACCCTACTGCTCTCTTTTTTCCAAGATGGTATTTTTGTTGTGAACGATGTCTCGTCTGACTCAACACAGCACCTTTGGAGTTGTTATGTCTGCTTCTCCAGCTTATTCCACTGTGATAACAGGTTTTTTATTAAGTCTTAGGTTTAGTCCTTAGTAGTTTTTGAATAAATTTTTAGCTTTCGGCCACCGTTTTAAATGTTGACTGGCGTCCATTTTGGAAGTGAGTACGCCCCTCTACTCTCAATTTTGTTATCAATTTTTGCTTCACTGCGTAGATATTTGTGCTTATCATTTTATAATTACATATTTGATTAACACTTTTTATCGAATTGGAGAAAAAAATATATTAAATCGATTTCACCCCTTAGACTATCTCGGCAGAGAGCACTGGATAGCCCATCACAATAATGACGGCACCTGTGAAAAATTTTGCTGTTAAGGGTTAACTCGCATTCCTTGAAAAGCCTAGTTTGCATCAGCAACCAAGGCAGAAATCTCTTATATCACTTCCGATACATGCCCAGATCTCTTTGCTTGGACTTGGCACACTTCTTCTTCGTTTCTTTCTGGCAGAAACAGCGTTTCTTGAAGTTGACTTTTTAAGAAGTGCCATCGCTTTGATTTGTGTCTCAGCCCGTTTTGATATTCTTCCTTCTTTACCTTTGTTTTATTGTATTTGAATAACTTCAATCACTGGCAACAACTTCCCTACAGCAACTCAATTACACAAAGTCCATTACTTAGTTACGTGTACGGTGTACCCCAACCCCAACTCCTTATCCTTTTAACAAGCTTATATGTATGTTTGCCGCTCTCACTTGGCATTAAATAATTTCGTTTTGCCATAGCACACCGAATAAATCGAATTTCAGGTAATTTTCCATTACTTAATTTATTTTCATGACACCGCACTCACAGATGGTGCTGCTTTACACAACAGAGAGAAAGAGAGAAAAAAAATTCCCAACTTTGAATAAAAATTTCATCCATTTAACATTTTGCTTGATGCAGTTCAGCAGTTCCAAATTGAAAGCGTCTTTATATTAAGATGGCAATGGTAGTCCCTCTACTCATGGATGGTTTTCATTTGACGACTTAAAGATTAAATTCACTTGGTTTGACTTCAATGAGAAATATCGTGGAGCTAATTTCATCTTCGTTTATGGTATGCTATCGTGGCTTCGTAGATTTCGTGAAATTATGTTCTCTTCTCCTTCACAAAATCCAAGTAAATTGTGGTTTATATTTTATTAATTTTTGAAATGGAATAAGGAAATAAATCCTGCTGGATTGGAGGTTAGTTTTTATGAATATTGATGATGGAAACCATTGTGTGGGTGTGAATGTTTATTTATTGGTTTTTCGAGTTTATGTAGTTCAATTCGGATTCAACAAATTGAATAGCGAGGCAGTTGTCTTTATTGGATTTTAATAAACAGATAGGTAGGTACCTGAGAGTTGAGTTATACCAAGAACATCGAACTTTTGAACTTGAAGTGAAAGTTAGAATTGCAGTACGATCCAACGCGCTGTCATTACCACTTGCGACGAGCTTATACAAGTCCTTCGAGAGTTATACACACTCCCAGTTAAAGTGTTGTAGTCTTACCAACAAAGCTTCTTTACACCAACGCAACGACGCCGATGCCGACGCGACGCTGACGGACGTGAAGAATAAAGCTTTGACATTCCCAAAATTCGAATGAATTATATGCTTCTCAACGTAGGCCATATAAAATATTCCACAAGCAGACTCCACTTACTTTCCGGCCAATTCATCTGCAAAAGCTTAATTTCCGCCGAGAGCCAAAATATCTTATGCATGTCAAAGAGGGAACACCGTATAACAATTCTACGACTACTGCATGTGGAACACCGGGGGTCAGATGTTTTAGAGAAACGGAATGGTACCATTGTCAGATTCAAACTGGCAGCTGAGTATTGACAGCAATGATATTGGTTAGATTTATGGTTTACAGTCGTTTTGAAGCCCCAACCAACACCGAGAAACCAAGTGAACCAATAAATTTCAGACTCTACGTCCGGACACTGTGCGGTGTTCACAATTCGATATTCAACACTCGGCAGATACGAATTATCATCGAATGAAAAAGCACATTCATATGTATGAAAGGTGAGCACATGCCTTATTCCCATCACCAGCTCACAGACAGAAACAGTTTGAAAATTTCAAATTTAAAGAAGAAGGGATTATGAGGCAACAGGACACAGCGGGATGTTTTTCATTACTTTGGCTATCACCTATAGAGAATGAAATGCATTAAAAGAAATATGCAAATGTTGAACTTTGAGAATGTGACGCAAAACCTATATCAGGTTACACATTTTGGAGCTTGTAGCAGAGCTTCTATTTGATGATATAACTTCTGGTTAGTTTTCGTTTGCTTTTTAAAGGCTTTCACCACAAACTCCTTTTTAGAATCGAAGTTTGCAATAAAAAGAAGATTTGATTTTCGTTGGGAATCTGATTGGAGCTATCGCACTGCAATAGTTTAAGTAAATCTGGTAATAGAATGCCAAAGAGTTTATAAGAATCCAGGACTGACCAAAGACCATCAAAGACCAGACTATACGTTAGAATAAAGGAGAAATGGCAGTTGGAAGGCAATTTTTATATTAAGAAGAACAGTAGGAGCAAAAACATGCTGTGGAATGACTTTCACCACCAAAAGTCTCGAAAAGGTAAAGATTTTAGCAACTTATTTGAGCTTAAGCAGTTCATGCACACTAACTGAAAGTGGAGTTTCACCACACAGTCTGATCTGGCCATTTCTACTTTTTGTGAGGAAAGTTTTTTTCATTTTCTAAAATACAAATGTTTCACCCTCGTTTAAAAAGAAATTAATGAGCCTTAGTCGCCAATATCTTTTGCACGTTCCTTAGAAATAGTCAACTTCACCTTGCCCTTTGACAAAACGAACTACTTAGCGAGTTTCAAGCCGGTTTCAGAAAAGAGTATTAAACAGTTGATAATATTATTTTATTAACCTGTATTGCTAGGTCCTACCTTGACAGGGGTAAAAAGTTATATGGATTCTTCGTTGATTTCAAATCAGCTTTCGACTCAATCGATAGGAATGCCCTCTTTTACACGTTAAGCTGTCTTGGAATGTCAACAAAAATGTTAACGGTAATACAAAGCCTTTATGAAAATAATGCAACAGCAGTTTGGGATGGAAGCGAGAGATCAGCTTGGTTTTATACTAATACCGGAGTTAAACAAGGGTGTTTGCTTAGTCCACTTCTCTTCTCGCTCTTTTTGGATGACCTATCATCGGCTTTGACTGGAGCTGGAGGAATTAGTTTTGCGGGAGTTAACATCAAAGCACTTATGTACGCAGACGATATCGTCACACTAGCGGAGTCGCCGCAAACGATGCAAATGATGATCAACAAGTTGCGTGACTATTGTCGCTTGTGGAACCTCACGGTTAACACTAACAAATCCAAAATACTGGTTTTCCGAAATGGAAAGGCAAATACGCAAGAGATGAAAAATGGATCTGGGAAAATGAACCGCTCGAAATAGTAAAGGAGTACAAATATCTTGGAGTACTCATTACACCACAACTTTCTTTTAAAAAACATCTACAAGGTTAACTCATCGACTCGAAAAAGGCTATCAACTGCAACTGAAAGGGAGTTCTGGGAAAAATAAATGTTGCCCCAAGCGCTAAGTACAAACTTTTTGAAGCGGTTATGCAAGCAATTATGTGCTATGCTGGTCAGGTTTGGGGTTTTCGACTGTATGATGAAGTAGAGAAATTGTTAAGGTACTTTCTCAAAAAAATATTCCGATTGCCGGAAAATACACCAACATATATGCTACATCTGGAGACTGGAGTATCAATGCTTTACATTTTCTCAATCATAATGCATTTTATTTATGTAAGAAAAATACTAGCCCTCTCAAATCATCGACTTCCGAACATAATTGCAAGAAATCTGCTGCAGCGAAAGTTCCAGTTTTTTTGCGGAACTGTCACGGCTAGAACTTCAGTACAACGTCGAATTGATGGAGACAGGTTTGGAGGAATGGAGTAAGAACTTTGAGGTGTTGCTGGCAAAGATCGAGGAAACAAGTTTTGAACAATATGCTGAGATGGTGCAACGAAGTGAGTCTATAATGATGTACAAAATCCTGCAGCATAACCTTGGTGCAAATAATTATTTCAATGATCGATATTCTATTCACACAATCACTACCATTTTTAAAACCAGAGGAGAGTTACTTCGTCTAAATTTCCAACCATGTGCCCCAGTGAGAAATACAGAGTGTTCCCTGTGCAACCACAGAACAACAGAAAATACATATCACTTCTTAGCTATCTGCCCTGTTTTGAAAGAAATAAGACTTTCCTATTGGGGAAAACCTACTTTAACTTTGAGTAAAGCTGTTGAAGCTCTAAACGGCCAAGAGTGGAATGCGTTATACAATTATGTGAAAGCCGCTTGAGATTATTTAACTGTCAATATTAGTTTCCGATAGATATATATTTCTTTTAATTAAATATTTATAAAAAGAATTAAATCGTAATTTTGTCAAAATAATACTCTTTTTCGTCTGGCTGACGGCAAAAGCCAATGCTTTATATTGTGAATATGTAAACATGATTTTGAATTATTTTGTTAAATAAAATCACACTATTACTACTACTACTACTTTTGCCCTTTGTATGGCTTGTTACCCTTGCCGATGATGAAGGCGATTGTCAATCCTGTAATCAGTAATTTTACATTGCAGATATCAACTTGAACAGTGTCGTCAGTCTTCATCAATGGGTCGGGATGGCGGATGGAACTTTCGTCGTGTGTGATCAAGAACGGAACTCTCTTGGAACCAAATTGGGTCTTGCGAACCTTGTACAGCATGTACATGGCAAAAATGTGATATAAGGAATTTTCTTTTAACATCATAGATGGAAGTATTCACCAGTCTTCTCGATGGTGATGACATCCATGAATTCAGATCGGAATTAGAGATCGGTGCGTACCTTCTCATCCACTTTGATCAAACTGAACAGCATGGCAATCTTGGATAGAGTAAGGGCGTACTTTAAACGATTTCTTAAGAAGATCATTTCAGATCAGATCAGTTAAGGAAGTGTCCTTTGACATTTTAGATCGAACGGAAGTATTCACCAGTCTTCTCGATGGTGATGACATCATGGATGTCAGATCGGAATTAGAGATCGGTGTGTACCTTCTCATCCACTTTGATCAAACTGAACTGCATGGCAATCTTGGATCGAGTAAGGGCGTACTTTAAACGATTTCTTAAGAAGATCATCAAGGGAATTGATTTTCTCAACTTTTGTGTGCCTGTTGATGGACGAGGGATGAAAATTCCACCGAATTTGTCCAACATTCACGCTTTTGGTGCTGCTTTACGCTTCAAATGGGACAATACAAAGTTTCTTGTTTAATAATTTGAATTTGATTGGCGACTCTTTCCCTTATATTGAATACAAAGCCCGCTAATCATGAGTCGTACTTGTTTATTCCAAAACACAAAATTTCATGTGCGGCAGACGAACAAAGTCCTTGGAGTGACATTCTAATTTCAATCTATTCGAAGAGGTTTAAATTTAAAAAAAAAAAATGGGAAAAGAAAATACTTTCAATCCACAAAGAGTGCCAAGCAGAATAATCAGAATTACTATTATTAACATTGTTAAGCCGACACTGCGCCTAGAATTGCCTTGTGTTACAGCAAATCGTTGCATGGCCAAAAGCAATTTATTCGAACGCCCATCCGAAAACTCTTGTAAGGTGTGCAAGCTTATGTTTTGGTTCCTACCAAAGCCCGATACGTGTGTGTCTGTGGTGCAGTTCATCACCATCGTTGAGCCAGAGGACATGAAACTTTCTACCTACAACTATAGAACCAAGCGCATCGGAAAAAGGAAGCCTTCTCGAAATCAGATATTTGCATTTGTAAATTAAAGTCGGAAGGGGCTGGTGGTCACAACACCACCTTTAATCAGCCCTCCGCATTGCAATCGAAGAGAATTAAGTTGTTTTAGTTCATTTCTTTTTTTTTTCTGTACAACACATAGGGAAAGCTTCATCCTGGGTGGGTGCTATGTAGTTGTCGATTTGATTCCCTCATAGCATGCACACGTACATATAGGCACTGTTAACAGTGTTTCTCCATTATGTTCGGTATAGCAACAACAATGGGGGGGTGGTAACAATAAATTTAGCGCACACTGTTATTAAGGTGAATGGCCACCATTCGGAGTTAACGAATAAATTAGCTACGAGGAACTCCTTATACCACACCTGTGAGCTGTGAGTCTGACGTGGCCACGAAGAAGACTTGTCCTTCTCCTTTCAGATCACGACTGGCATAAACTAGTGAAGTGAAAGGAAACAAATTAACTCAGAGGTTTTAATTCGCTAATGCAAGTTGTTGTTGCTGTATTTTTGTTTGTTAGTGAGGTATATTATAAACCGAGCTCCTTTAGCAAGGACGTGAGCTCAAGTTGATTTCTGTAAAGTTCTCCGGCATGATGGCTGGTCTAAGCCTGAACACGTAAGCTATACATATGCGTGCATACTTTTTCTGATTGATGATTGTTGTTGCGGTGACTGGTCGGTCTGATGGAAGAATGGAGGTGGCTGAATGATGTCGATTATATTCCGTTAATTCGATTTAAAAGCACCCTTTATGTTACTAATTATTGTTTCAAACAGGAAGGCAAAAGTTGAAAGGCAGTATACTTTATTGTATGAATTTAACGGCTGTTCCTATAAATAGGGCGGAGGCGGATGTATGCACTCGTAATTGCAAAACCACGAAGTGTGCATTTAAAACTTTGTATATTTGAGTACTGTTATTTATGAGTTTTTTTTTATTTCGCACATAGTGCAAAGCTTGAATATGCTTAAAAGTGCACCATAAAAAAAATGTTGAGTACTATTTATGAAGCCTCCAACCCGCAATGCCTGGACTTGGGGCTGTGCGGTGTGCCAAGCAGTATTTTGATATAAATGAATGCGAAGTGAAATTAAAATTTCATTAATTAAATAACTAATTATTTTATATTTCCGAGAAGAAATTTTATGTTGCGTGACAGGGATTGTAGCAAAAATAAAAACCCCTTTAGCTTCAACAGATTCAAACCGTTTTAAAAATAGAGATAATGCTGACTGTCTTACATTGAATATTTAGTTGTGTGTGTAGGCATTTCGAATGATTCAAAGGGCAATTCAATGAGCAAGGATCATGAACTTCCATGATGATTCGCAAGGCAAGTAAGTCCTGTAGGGCTGGTAAGAAAATTACAAATTCATTTTCTATTTTTGTCTCTAAATTAGATATGATTTGTGGTATGGCAAAAGTTGAAGTAAAGAATGATATTTTTCATTCGTTTTGATGTCTTATGATTTTTCTTGAATACGAAATCTGTTTTTACTGAGATAAATTTGTTACTTAGGCAAAAATCACATTTTGAACGAAATTCGAAAGATGGTGTCCTGCTTAAGCTAGAAAGGATCGCGAGGAAAGACATTTAGAAAAGTTAAACGATTTTATGTAACTCGTTCACCCGCTCTAGGCAGCTTCTGTAGCTCAAAGTATTTGAAAGTCTTAGAGTTTCAAAAAAAAAAGAACTCATTCTCTCGATAAGTTATTATGGAAAATGCATTTCAGTCCTTGAGGTTTCTTATGAAATATTAACGTTCTTACTCGAAATTGGAAGAGAAGAAAAAGCGGGAAGGTAGATAATATAGTTTATCTAGCTTTTACTTTGTTCTTTAGCGAGCAGATGGATCAACTGGCAGGACTAAGGACAGGAAAGTCTACAACAGGTTTAGTGGTTAGTAGCTTATTCTCTCCTGTTTTGCTGAAAATGATGGCCTTTGCGTAATGGTTAGCGCGTCTGACTCTGTTACGTTAGAGGCTCGAGGCTCGAATCGCAGAAATATCAAGGAAAGCAAAAAAGTTTTTCCACGAATATCGCCTTCCGCTAGATATTGGCAGTTTCTGCGATTGTAATTTCATACCAAGCCCTTTCTCAATCGGCTTTTCATAATCTCCAAAAAAAAATTTAGGTCCTCTTCATTCCTTCAAAAGGTAAAGTTGAGAGAAAAGCGCTATAAATCGTTTCTACTAGCCCTGTTTCACCACTCTTTTTGTTTTCCTATTTGTTTTGCTGAATAGTTTCTGGAACAATATAAAAGACAAATAAATGGAGAAGTCTTTTCCATTTGCGTAATCCTCCTACTGGCCCAGAATCATATGCCGATTGCAGCAAATACCGAAGGCTACTGCCAAATATTCCAAAAAGCCCTTAATAACAAAGGTTTTGAGGTGCAAGGCGAAAGTCTGAAGCCTCACTTCCAATTTGATATTCATAACGAAATCAGGGTTGATCAAATATTTAAAATAACTCGAAACGGCTGGACCGGTTTTCATGTTTTTTTTTTTTTTGTGTTACATTTGTTTTTTATTCCGAGAGGCATTGCAACTGGATTTCATCTATATATTTCCACGATCACTTCTTTACAGGTTTCAAAAATTCGTAGTCCCTCGACATAGACCAAACTTCATCAACATATTCTCACGGAAATATTAAACGGAAACTAAAAACTTTAGGCAATCTTTGACTCAGCCTAGTGGGTGTTGCTGGCTATTTTTGAGTTCTTGATAATATTGCGTGCACAACGCTTTGTATAAGTTTTAGCTAAACAACACCCGGAGACCTTCTCAACCCTCTCAATACTTCAAAAGTGATACAGGAACCAGGGATGCAAGAATGCGGTCGGAAGACTAAATTCTTTGAGTCTCGTTTGAGTTCTAGGCCATCACGGAATAACTGGAAATGAAATCATCGATGAACTTGCGAGGCAAGGATCTTGGACGGCTTTTTTAATACATGAACCGTCGCTAGATCTGCCAGGGTCCTCAGTGAGGGCTTCAATCAACGATTTGATCTATCAAGAGCACAACCGTAGATGGCATTCCTCCATTGGATGCAGACTGATAAAACGTATGCTCCCCAACGTAAATAAAAGGACTGCAACGTTTTTGCTATCCTGTAGCAGAAAAGAATGTATAGAAATCTTATTAGAGCTGCTTCTGCTCTTGATGAGGACACCGTGGAGCACTTCCTCTGTGAAAGTCCTGTTTTTTTTCGCACGAGGTTACAGATTCTCGGCGCAGACATGGTGAGACATCGCTGCGTCTTTTCGCTTTTCTGCGAATATCTGGAAAGCTGTAATAAATAGAAAGTTGCTATCTGTTAATACAATGAACCAGTTTTTAGGTTTGAGTGCTTCCGCTGGTGCACCCAACAGAAGAAAAAAAAAACGCCTAGAGGATCGTGTTGTTGTGGGTTGTGCGACAATATAAGAGTACTAGATTTCATTAAGTAAACAAAACAGGTTATAATTCATTCAACTTTAATTGGTAAAACGCCTAACTGAATTCACTGGAAAGTTACAAGTCAAGTATAGGCGTTCACCCAGGAAGCGTTTAGAGCAATTTGTTCGTAATCAATTTTCGTTCACTACGCACTACGTGCTACGAATGTAAAGTATCTGTCACTAAAGCACATCATACACACTGGCCGAGAATGCCACAGATATAAAACTATATTAAGTTCTTGTTTTTTTTTTATCCTGAATTTAAATATGGCCTTGAACTGCTCTGTCACGTCAAGTTTTCGAAATATTTAACCTTAAGAAACAACGAAAAAATATATTGTTGCTTGTTTTGAAAACGTGCTTCTTATAAGTGGGAAGTTAGAATATCTTGTGATGACGACATTGATCTTCGAGCAAGCGTAAGCTGGATAAAGTGCAAGAAAGCTTCTCCTATAACCTGAGTAGCAGGCAAGTCCAGCTCTCACACCATGTACGATGGCGTCAACCAAATTGAAGGATTTCGTAAGCATTTCAAAAATGTTTTGCAGAAATCGCAAAAAACGCAGATATGCAGTAGGTACTTGGGTTCTATTGAAAATATTTTAGACTTTCGTTTTTCTACGAAACGTTCAGAACAACATAAGTAGGTACACTGAAAATGCCAGAAGGTGACTCTGAGTTTGTCTTTTTTTTTTTTTTTTGAATAAATAATATTTTTGTTGAATTTTTTGACTAACGCTAAAATGCAATTTTGAACCAAATTTATGATAATCGCGGCAGCTGAGATGAAGATCCTTTGTATTTTGTATGACAGCAGGAGTAACAAAGCTTGATCGCATTAAAGCACTAGCCTTCACATCAAAAACACCAGTGAACACATGAGAAATGGAGTAAAAGAATTCTACTTTGTCGATAAAAAGGCACTTCCGGTACATGCAAGTGCATAAACATCTGCATTAGTTTTTTATTTAAACTAGATAAGGCAAAGGTAGATCACCTTTACTAGCACGTCGACCTGAAAGATCTTCTGTGCATTAGATTTTCCTCAGACATGGAAATGTTGAAAATCGGAAGGCATGCCATGGATTTCTGAGGTCAAATGAGCGCACCTGACGGGTGAATCACTATTGTAAAGCAGATAAATTAGGACTGAAGTGACGCCTTTGAGTTGCCGCAAAGTGGTTCCTCTTTGGAAATAACCCCAAAAAATTTATCTAGTTATAAGTACAAAACACATTAGTTATTTTATATTTCTAAATGTCTATGGCTTTTCAGGCTGTAAGGTCGAAACTGAAACATCTATATTTCAAGAGAATTAGTCGAGCAGACGGCAAAAGCCATGCTTAACGATTTTTTTATATATTAAAATGTGAATCTTAATTTAAGAAACTGATAATAAAATCAATTTAATCTAATCTAATCTAAATCTATTTCAAGAGAAAACAGATTTAAATTTTTTCATGATTAACTTTTTGGTTCGTTTACTCTCTATCTCGTTAAAACTAACGGTCACTTAGTCACTTTCAGTCTTTCAGTGTTTAGTTTTTAATTTGTTTTAAAAACTACAAATTAAAATACCCAATAAAGGTCAGAAACACACACTTTCAGCCGTATTTATAATCGCATTTTAAACTCCGCGAAACTTTAAAACACGCTTATTCTTTGATTAAAACAAAAATCGTATTTATAATCATTTTTCGTCAGTGAATAAGGGCTGATTAGCTTAAACGCAGAAAAGCATGTTTTAAGCGTGTTTTAGCGCATAAATGTCATTTGATTTTGAGTATTGAGTTGTCATTCAGGGGTTTATTTACAACGTTGAGAATCTTTAAAATAACTAAAATGGAAATGTACTCATCTACTCAAATTACATTAACTTTATAAATAATTCGGATGTAGTAAATGTGTTTTCAATTGACAGAAATATGCATTGTTTTCCTTTTTGTAAATTGGTTTCTTACAAATTTTTCAGTTTCGTTTTCGTTTCAGTTCGGAAACGTTTTTGTTTTTCCTTTTTTGGACAAAACAACAAAATTAAAGCCAAAGAATAATAGAATATATACATATATATAGAACAACGTATATTGCGTGACCTACATTTCATCTTCCATAGGTAAGAAAATATAAACAAAAACAAATTTCTTTTGTCAGTTTTAACCATTGAGACCCCAAATAAGAGAGTTTCTTTATGATTTTGACATAAGGGATGACTAACTAGTATGGGCGAAACAAAGGATTATAAATAAGGATTTTTTATTCACTGATTAAAGTCTTAATAAGTTCTTATTCACTGCATAACTAATATGCGTTTTAAGGGTGTTTTAGCGAAATCTAATAAACACGGCTGTTTGTGTTTAGTTTTTGCTGACATTGAACATAATTGTATTTATTTTTCTTCCTTTTTTACCTAATTTGTGAAAAATTTGATGAAATCGTTCAGTTTGTATGTGACTCTGAGTTTCTTATTTGCTTCACAAACCCTTCTTTTTCTTTTATAATTTGAAAAAATAAAAGCTTATGAAGCATTGCTCAGATTGTATTTTTAAAGCACTTTTAGTTATATTTCCTCCTGAAAATACTGATCTTTCAAAATGATTACATTTAAAAAAATAGAATAGCTATTTGCAATTTTCAATTGTTCAGTTAGTAAACGCAGTTCTTCAGCCAGATCCTTAATTTGGTGATTTCGTTTTACTTAATTTGCGTACCAAATATCAAAGAAATTGATGCACCAGTTTCATTTTCATATAATTTTTTCCATTTCGCATATAAAAAGGATCCACTGTGTGGCGTTGCTAGGGTTAAGCGTTGTTTACAAAAAACTCCCCTGTCCTCTGCATATTTTTAAGCTGTAAGTTGCCACAAAAGTTTTTAGTTTTCTGTTCCCGTTCCCGAGTGAATATGGTTGTATGTATCTACTCTCTACTTAAACTTAAATAAATGAAATGAAATGATATGGAGATTAAATACAGTCAATCTAACTGAGGTACAATGTGGCATCCTAATGCAAAAAGAATTTTGGGAATCAGTCCAGTAGTTTTCAGCTTCCCGTTTCTGTCGGAATCAACAGGAACGTTGCGTCGTGGTTGCGGATTGTAGCATGCGTTGATTATTATGTTTACACTCATCAAAACACACACTGTAACTCTGCAGACACGTCTGTTATGTTTATTTGTATTTTGTTACCTCTGGAAACTACCGCGAGCAAGATTACAAGATTATTTAAAAAGTCTTTTTTTATGAAGTCTTTAAAAAAAAAATTATTAGTTGTTTATTTCTGACAAGTTCAATTTCAGAGCTACAGTCGCTTAATATGCTCAACGTAGGTACGCCATTGGTGAGGTAAGTTCAGCAAAGGTATGGGCAAATTGACAACTTAGAAAATTAAACCAAACTAAATATTGAAATAAATACATTTTTAATTCATTGTTTTTTCGTGACAATGAAAAAAACGGTTAGAATAATACAAAAGAACTTTACACTTAACAAAAGAACAGTAAATTTATGGAAGATTAACACTTACCTGTTTAAAAAAGAATAACATTAGACAAAATATTCTAACTAACAAAAATTTTACTTTTTTGTAATAAAATGAGTAGCGTCCGCTTGTATTTCAACTAGTCACATGCAATTGTCGCGCTATCAGTTCCCCTCAAACAACTCCTTCTTTCCGTTATTTGATATTTGCCCGTTCAGTGTATAGCTTTCGTGGTACCTGTGGCGTGTAGGTTAGCATGTCTGCTGTTAACCCAGAGGCTCGTCGTTCGAATCCCAACAGATGTAAAAAATGTTTTTCCACGGGTATCGCTTTCCGCGAGGAATTGGCAAGTCCCCCGTTAGTAAATTCATTGTCATGAAAAGCACTTTCTCGATTAGGGGTTCCGAACCAACAGAAAATTATAGGTCCCCTCCATTCCCTCACAAGGAAAGGTTGTGAGAAATGCGCTAGGACCTGCGGCTCCTTGTTCTGTTGCGCCACCCTCATTATTTATATTTTATTTGTATAGTTTTCGAGATATCTCGATTGCTCAACTTGCTTCTATGCTCAACCAACACCGCCTTACTACAGATACCACACTTTCTGTTCCTATCAAGTCTATCTCGTTTGCCTTAATTTCATTGGTTTTCGTCTTCTAACTGACGATCAGAAATGATCGAAATGGTCAGAGATGAAAATGCGGTCTAATGTTACTGTGAAAAGCATGAGTTTTCCATTTATGAAAATGTTATAAATGCCATTCAGCATGGCTTCTTCTGTATAAGAATGTAATAAAATCCAATACAAACTTACCTCTTGAATAATTCTATTTGCAGTAGGCTTTTCTTTTTGTTACGCGAGGCTTTTACCCCACTAAAAGCAAAATACCTTTTTCTTAATTTTTATGTTTTATATTTGTATATTCATTGAATTCTCTGTTTGAAGTTTCATCATATACCTAATTCCTTTTATCTTTGTGATATTAACATAAGGCATTCTTTTTTTATAAAATTTCATTGATTCTCGAAACAAAAAGTACTTAAAAAAAGTGAATTTCATTTTTCTCATATTCTCACTGGCACTCAAATGCAAATTCAAACAAATGTAAAACGTAGCATTGCGCTACTAAATCAATGAACCTAACCTTATTCAGAAATCAGAAGTCACACAAAAAACCATGGATACGAAGTACAGGCTCTGTTTTGGTGCAGTTTTCATATTTTTTGTTCTCAATAAATTTTGAAAATAAATGACAAAATATATTTATGTTTACTTGATAATGTGTTTTTAATGAACTTTTGAAATATTTCCCTATGTTTACTTTTCACAATCAACACAAAAAACCAATGAAAAAAACAAAACGAATTTTCGTTTTATATTCCGCTAAAAGCACATTTTATATACCGAGTATCCCTACGTTTCTTTATCTAATTTTATAATACACATTTTTATGTTACTTAACATTAACTGTATTTACTTAACTCCTGTGTTATGATATTGGTATAAATATTTATTTTCCACACAATCACCATAGTTGTCCTTCTTAAACTAAGTTTTTTTTTCGATATGATTTGAAATGTTTGACATGATTATGTATTGTTTTTCCAGTTTTTTTGTTTATTTATTTTTTTTTTTTTTTTATTTAACTTGCTTACATGTTTTGATATTCTTGTCTTTTTTTAATTTAGATATATTTTTGGAAATGAGATTGTTTTTTAAATTCTCAATAAAATTTGCTATATAAAAATATGGTAATCTGAAGGTATATACAGCAAAAGCAAGTTAAAATGAAGACTACATTACATACACATATATGATTCAATTTGTATTTACATTTAAGAAACAAAAGTTAGAAAAACAAATCACTTGAATTTAACTTATGGTTTGTATGATTTAAATTTTATGACTGGCAATGCCTATTATGGTTCTCTGTACAAGTAAAAATTTTATCTCAGGCCTAGTGATTGGGTTAATTGACTGAGTTTGAACAGGACAAGCACAATTACGAGCACCGCCAAACTGCATTTTGGTTTTGATGAAGAACTCAATACTGAAAAGAAAAATATGTAGAAAGATAAGATTTTGTGGTTCCTTATTTTTTTCAATTGAAAAACATTTTATGGACTGAGTAAATTGTCAAGTCTAAAGAAAGTATCTAACAGACATACATCTTTTTTACACATTGATTTTAAGAACCAGTTCCTATCGCAAAAAATGCTATTCAACTGGAAACAATGGATCATACTTTTTGTATCCAAGAAAAGTTTCTTAAGATGTTCACCGAAAACTTAAATATTTCTTTCTACTCAATACAAAGTAAAGCTTGAACTTACCTAACAACATTGCCTCTCTGTTGTCTATAACTCCCGGTCGACGTTGAAGCACACTTTCTTTTCCACCCTTCCACAAGACCGGTGATATGCTGGCCAAACATTTAACTCGCATCGCTCCGTCGTGAAAGTGCCGACCATCAACAGTCAACTGCAGTCCTAATGTCGACGTTATCAAACCATGTCTGTGTACCGTATCATTATACTTCACCAAGGAACTCGAATGTATCAGCTAAAATGGCAAAAAAAAAACAAATTTAAAATTAAGTTCAACTTTAAAGTCACAAAATTCTAAGTACTAAAAAGGCGCACTATGCTTCAAGAAAATTTAAACATCACTCAGTGACTGAACTCGGCCGAAAGAGCGAGCTCAAAAGCACACACCTCCTTAAAAGTTTCACGCATTACATTGTAACCCTGAAAAAGAAACAAAAAAAAAAGTAGCAAAAGAAAAAGAAAACTTTACACTTAAGTCAAGAGGTGACCTTTTTTGAAAATACTCTTTATTTTTAATGCAACATTAAGGTGGTATTTCCTAGGCTAAAGTTCTTCTTCTCTGTCGCAACTCAAGTGCGGAATTTATCTTGTTTTCCGGCAGACTAGTTTTTTACCTTTCTCCCTTTGGAACTTTCTCTCGAAACTTTTTGTCCACTTATTTCGTAAGCTTTTGTCCTTCCTGCCCTAATACCAAACCAATGGACGACCGACCGACCGACCGACGCCGACGGTTGCTCTTGGGTAAAAATTAATTTCTGAGAACTTTCAATGTAATAAGTAAAACAAGAGGCCAAGGGCTAGTAAAGATGGAAGAGGAAATTGATATTATACTACACGTATAATAGTGAATTCAATTACCTTAAGGTTCAAAACTTATTCCAATGCCGGGTAAATAAACCTTTTATTAAAAAGGAGATGGGTTTTTATGGAGACATCCTCTTTGTAGTTAGACTGTCAATGGTGATCGCATTGTTATACGTTTGATAATTTTAATGTTAAATTTTGCTGTTTTCGAACTCAAGAGAGAGAAATTATTTGTATCCAGAGTTGTGGGATAGGGCTTTTTGATGTAACACTTTCAATTCCAAACAAACGGTTACTAATACTGCAACTGCTCCGGAACTTGAGAAAACGAGCTCTTAAGTGTGAAAGACATCTTGAATCATTATGATTTGAACAGACTTAACAATTTCAGTAAGTCAATTATAGAAACAACAAACAAAATTTGAGCCTTAATTTCGAAAATTGTGTGAGAATTTTGATAAAATATAAAATTCGGATACTCTGCAGAGCTTTTATGCAAAGAAAAATAGTATAAAACAAGCTAAAGAATAAATATTTTTGTATTATTCAATACGGTTAAGAAAAATTTCCTTGTAATCACTTGAATATGTCTCCCCTAACTTGTATTCAGACCTAACTGAGTAATAAGTTGAAAAAAAGCATTTGATTATTAAAAAAAATATAGAATATAAATATAAATAAAGAAATATTTGTAGTTTTCTTTTGTTTTATTTTATCAAATAAACTTATCAAAACATTTATTGTTTGAATCGATGCGTTTCAAAAAAAAAAAAAAAATTTCATCCACAGGTGCTTCACCTTTCAGCTTAATTTCAACCACCATGAATTTGATTATTACTCTATACGTCTTGTAGAGACAAAGCAAATGGGAAAAGATTTAAAAGGGAACAACGATACAAATTATGGAAACGAAGAGATGAAAAGTACTTTCCACATTCGACAAGTGCGGTTACGGAAAAAATCTCTCTGAATTGACAGTACGTTTGAAGTTGGGCTCAAGGGTGATCTGATGGGCATATCTAGGAGTGTTAAGGCTGAATTGCTTGAGGAGAATGATACAAATCTGGCAATATCACGAAAATAAATAAAAATCTAAAAACTAGCGACACTTCGACAAAGTTCTAACGTCGTAAACGTTCAGCGATGCGAAAATCCCACTTTTCCATGAAATGGTTTGAAAAGTTTATATAAGTTGATCGAACACCAGCCCCAAAAAAAGGGGTCAAAATGGCAAAAATTTTCCTACATCTTCAAAGAAAACCTACGAACTTCGCGGTAGGTACATTGCGAATACAGGTAGCTGTTCAGTTTGACGATTAAAGTGACATCCATGAAAAGTGCTAGTGCAGGTAATTTTCACTTAAACGACAAGAGGCAGCATTGAGCATTGGAGTTAATACTTCAACGCTGCCTAGAGTCTTATAGTTTCTCCTATGTATAACAACAGGAGAATAAAGTGGGCTTAAAGTACGTCACTGCTGGCTTTTACATCCGAAGAAGGGGATGAGTATCTAGAAGGGGATATGAAAACTGATGATACAGTTGCAAGAAAAATGATTTACTAGACTGGTGTAACGTGAAACAAGAAATCGGTAGTGAAATATAAAAAAGAGGGCGGATGACAAAATAGAGTCCTGCGGCACACCAGCGTTTGTTTAGTGGGTTTCAGTCCATACCGTCTAATATACGACTTGAGCTTTTAGATTAAATAAAAATAAATAGGGTGTCCTAGCCCTTTTCTCACAACCATGTCTTTTGAGGGAATGGAGGGCACCCACAATTTTCTGCCAGTTCCGAACGTCTTATCGCGAAAGCGCTTTCACGCCAATGAATTTACTAACGAAGAACTTGCCAATTCCTCGCGAAAGGTGATACCCGTTTAAAAACATTTTTGCCTCTGTTGGGATTCGAACCACGGTCCTCTGGGTTAACAGGCGTACATACTAACCATCACACCACGGATACCGATTGGTAGCTACTAATACCAAAGTAGCAGACCTCGAACTCAACCCTGTAAAGTCGATATTTAACCCTAGAAAGATAACCTTATTTTTTCCTACACAAAAGATAAGCATGCGTAAAATTGACGCATACACTTTTAACCGCTAAATTTTCTAAGCTATTGTGGGACGGTTGCTTAAATGATTTTTGTGGTTAATTTAGTCCATTGAAATACCGTTTGAACATTTTATTTCATTGCTGTTAATTATTTAATTATTAAAAAAAACTTTTGAAGGCTGTTTTTTGGTGAAAGTTACATAAACCACACCAACTGCTAGTAATGATGCCCTACTCAACTTGGACTATGGACACGAATGCCGTTTCTACTCGTCATGGAAGAAGCTAAAAATGTCTTGTTTAAGCTTCGTGAAAATAAAACTGCAGGTGTACATTGAGCTGTATCAAAGTAAAGAGATCACTTTGAAAGGAGCATATTCCAGGTTCCAGCTGGATCTGCATTATGTGGTCGTAAGATAGCATGTCCGTTGAATGGAACCTCAGCCCAATCCTTAGAAAAGGAGAAGGTCTTACAACTGTTGAAGGAATAAATCTCATTAACCTTGCATGCCTCATGTCTTTAATAATCATCAATGCGGTTTTAAATTAGAGAAGTCATAAGCAGAGCTATTAGAATAATTTACCGCCAGACTATGATGGCTGGGTTATGTAAAGCGGATGCACAAAACCGCTGTGGTTCGACTATTTTTCGAAGGCACACAGAAGAGAAATCGCAGGACTGGGAGACATCGTTTTAGGTGGCGCACTCAAGTGAAATCATATCGGAGGTAACTTACCCGGAATCGACTAGTTTTAGGTTTATACATGCGAAGAGTACCCACGGCGTTATGGTTATCGTGTTTGCCTGTTACGCGGGAGGTTCGCAGTTCGTTCCAACAGAAGCCAGAAATGTTTTTCCACGACTATCACCTTTGACAAGTAATTGGCAAGTCCTCCGATAATAATAAATACATTGACATGAAAAGCTCGATTAGCCATTCGGAGTCGGCAGAAAATTGTAGGTCCACTCCATTCCCTCACAAGGCATAGTTGTGAGAAATGCATTAGGCCTTAGGGCACCCACTCTTTATCCAACCCTATTTATTTTGTTTTTATTGTCGTTGACATACTCGTACATACCGCTTGTGTCTGTGATCGTTAAGTTTCGACTCTCGAGAAATTCTACGCTGTTTCAAAAAAGTAAAACAAATAGGCATGTAGCTTATTGCGTCTCTCTCAAATTGGGCTCATGTTTTTTTGTCTGATTGAATGTGCACTGTGCATTAGTAAAATTAAAGTATAAAAGAATCCTAGCTGATTTTGAAACCATTATGTCTGTGTCAAATATAAGGGATTTGAAAAAGGATACCAAATGATAAACTCAATTTACCCAAATCCACAACAACACGGAACACTTGGCGTTTGTCGTATGCGAGACATAAAAAAAAGCAACGGAAACAACCTGACCAAAAATCCTCGAAGGTCAAAATTGGCAGAAGAGAACTTAATGCACGGTTGGTTGAGATGAAATTATGCTTGACCGATAGGTTTCCCGTATTCCATGTGCTCTTCTCATATCATTCCCGTTTGCAAATGTCTTTTCGCATGAATTCGACTCATTTGTCGGCAGTATCCAAAGTGATGTGTCCGAGGTCTGCATGTGTAAACCTATCCTCAGAAAATAATTTAGACACAGCCTTCTATTGGAATGGAAAAGGGAAACAGAAAATGATTATCAAATGCATTAGGACAATTGTACTATACTGCCACGGCTCACGGATAGGCGACCAGATTATTGTGAATTGTGTGCTTGGGAATTTCGTATTATGAACTCCGTTGGGCCAGACTGTCATATCAAACTGATGACAGCAGTTTCAGTTTATGTTGTTGTTGCTTTTGCTTTTGCAGAGGCACACAAATAACAGGAGGTAGATGCGAGGTATCTTGTATAATGGAATACAAAAATGTCCTCTTTTCCTGTCACAGCACCAAATTGTCAGCTTAGTCAATCAACTCGTGCGGAAATTAAACTTCATGGATTTAGAATTTTAAATCTAATCACTGTTTCGCATCCAATAAATTCCTATTCATCACCCTTTTCTGGTCTGGAGGTGACATTTCACATTCGCCACGCAATGTTGTCCGTTGTCAAAAAGGGCTCACTCTTTAAAATACCTATACAATTAGCTACATCTACCTTTTGCGTGTATCTAACTCGATATTACAGACACTTTGAAAGAGGTTTAAAGCCCAACATTTCAGCCGCAAATTCGTTTAATTTCTACTCCCTACCCATCCATATATACCTACACAAAGTCTCCCGCTTTAGTGTTGCAATTTATCCAGGTGACGGAATGGTAGACGGGTACTTTGGGAGAGCTCCACTTTTAGGCCGGAAATAGAAGAGAAAACACGTTCCATTGACAAATTTGCTTGGGTGAGGGTGATAATATTATTCATTCCCTCGATTCCATCAGAAGCAGCTCTGCCTCTGGGGTACGTGCTATATCTTCAATCGGTTGTGTCGGTTGGCCTGACAAAAATTGGAGAACTGTTAGACAGGTCTTCCTATTTTATGTCAGTGCTATCACGGAATATTCAAATAAAAGAATACTTGGGAGTTTGTTCTCTTATGGCAATTTTAGTTCATAAACGATTGTGCTTCGTTTCTCATCCACAGAGGGGTTCGTTCTGGTTGGTGTGGTATTTGAAGTGATTTGCATGGAAATTGCACAATTTTCTCATGCACGACCGACAATTTTCCATATTTTTTTTCTTTTCTGTTTGTCCTGTTTTTTGTTTTAAATCATTTTGAATTAAAAAAAAAAACGAAAAGCGATTGTGGTGTACATACTCGTATATTGGAAGTTGGTTTGTGGATTTTAGATGGAGTTTCACCGTTAAAACAAAGTTTGACAGAAGGAACATTGACAGAATATAAAAGAAAAAGAATCTTGAGACATATAAAAAGTTTCGTAATATTTCCCTTCACAACTGTAAATGAGAGAATGCGAAAGAAAAAGAGAGTTATACGCCTAGCTATTGAACTTCAAATGGGAAAAGAACTAGATAAGGTTAGGAGGAAGTGGCTGTCAGCCAATGAGTATGTACGTACATATGCATTGATACACTTCGACTACAAGGGTCCATTGTGATACCACAGAGATCAGCAAGTTAATCATACCTACTAATCTCAAAAAAACCCGATATGTGGTTAACGAGTTGATCACCCTTTATTCTGTCATTTCGGGACTTGCCGGTTAGTCACCTGCTAGTCGAACCACGCGGATCTTTTAATGTATTTTGAAAGACTTTTAGGATCTATGTAAGCTAAGACGCTGGTATCGCCGAAGAAGAATTCACCGAGATGAGTTTTCCTCAGTGCAGAGCATGAGCAAAGAAGGTGATGAACGGTTTCTTCCTCTTCTGCGATTTCTGCGGAAATCATTGGAATGCACACCAAGTCTTTTGGCGTGTCTTCCTATTAGACAGTGTCCCGTAAGAACACCTATGGTAGAGCCTAGATACAGGCGGTTCAAGGCTAACAAACTCAGCTTGGCTGTCCGAGGAGATTCGAATATCCGTGGAGGATATGACGTTTTCTTTGAGCCAAGACAGCACCTCCTTAATCACCAGAATTCCCGCTTGGAACACACTACAATGATCGGGTAGGCGGAAGAAAAGACTGAGATTCAGTTTTCCTGAATAGATTTCACTTCCTACACCTTCGCTGGTTTTTGAACCATCGGTGTAGAAGGGTTTTGTTCATTTTATACTAAAACGTGAGTCATCTAATTTTTCAAGGCAATATTTGTTTGCTTAAGCAAATTCAAATGGGCAAACGAATATGTAATTCAAATCGACGGATATTTAAACATCGCTTAACTCATAATCATTTGTATCATAGGCATAGATGCTAGAACAGCGTAATTCTGATTAAAACTTAATTAAAATATCTCATCTCGCTTTGTACTAATTCGAAATCCCAATTGTGGCTATAATCGCACCAACCTTTATATTTTCACGTTGCTTGTCTCTACACCACTATTAAAAATTAGTGCTGTATTCACTTTAGCTATAGACACTACACTACATACAAATTCATTTCGATTTCAATCCATTTTAATTAATCGCAATTCAAGTGAAGAATCCTTTTCATATACCATGCGTGCAATTAGCAGCGCATCACGTTGCAGCTTGCAGTCGTTCGTACAGTAACACCTGCAGCTGAACTTAATCAAAATTCCATGGCAATTTTATGGAATATGCTGGGTTTTTTCTCATTGTTGGCAAATCTACTTTCCAGTCTGCTTTGTCATTTCCTGGTATACCTACCTACATTTTCCAAATGATAGATATTTAATTAGCATTCGATTATTGCGTTCTTCTACAAAAAGTTTGCGGTGTTGTTGCTTAGTGTTGCTTGCTTACTGGGCATAGGCATACCAACCTACCTAGCTTCCATTCTGATAGCTTTAGCAACTAGGCATTAATTAATTTTAATGCTTGTATGACAAAGCTAGTGGTAGCTGTCACTCGATAATATTGATTGTGTGAAGCTGTTCAAGACATCACTTAAAGTTATCGGATTATCGTTTGATCGTTTGTCACAAGGCGCTTGAGTGATTAAGTTCAGCGTCAGCTCATAGCTCACTTTAGTTGGAACTAACAAAAGTAGGTAATCCATACCATTGTGGGTTGCCGTTTGCATTTCGAAGTCAAGCGAAAACAAATAGACAAACACGAGAAACGGAAAAGCCTCGTCGATATTCCACGTTGAAGGAAGCCAGGAAAAGTGACGGTGACTAGGTGAATAATATTGACAAGGACAATAGTTAGTTGCCTTGACAAAAAAGGAGAGAATTTATCGGAACTTTTTCACATAAAGATCGCTACATGGCAACTCTAGGTAATTGAATTCTTTATCCCAGTGTCACCGTCGATCAACTCACACGTTGCCGACGAGCGACGACGACGACGGCACGCATTCAAGACAAATCAAGAGAACTTTCTCATCACGTCAATTCGAGCATATATCAAACGCAAAATTCCCATTTTGCAGACAAAGCACAACGACTGCGACAACGACAACGACAATGACGATGACACACGACAGCATATCCACTTGTTAGTTGACAATGTCACAATTTCAAACCCAGTGAAATCGTGCATAAGAAAAGCAATGGTTTATAAACTTCTACATACAATATCATACATACTCGTATATTATTATATTCTCTAACAGAAGGATTAAATTTACCCTAGTGAATACTAACGAAATGTCAGACCAAAATAAGTTGCGGTGGTTTTAGGGTGCGGAGAGTTTTCTGGCAGAGACATGACATTTCAAACTACTAGCTATATACGGATGTGGTTGAAGAAGGCATGAAAATTTCAAAACCAACAAACCCGCATATCCTACACCCACAAAACTATTCCAAAGATTAAATCTGCAAGTGTCTGGTAGAGTTGATGGCACATGGATGGTCGGGGTTTGGAGTGAGCGAAAAAAAAAAAATTTAAACAGATGGAACGAATATGGTTTCCTTTGTAAATCCACAAAACAGTAAACAGGATATAGAGAAAGAAGTGAGAAAATGTGACAAAAAATAATAACTTCCCTATCCCTGTCGTAAATAGGCTCAAACCTCACCCTCAGTACTTCCAAAGTGAGATTGGAACAATGCTGTCTGTTGTGTTTTCTTATGGAAATCACTTTAGCTATGCGAAAAAAAATTTTTCCTCGAAAATCAACTAAACATAAGCTAAGCATGTCTTATGCCCTTGGCGAGAAAAATATGTTGTTTTGCATCCCAACAACTTTCTCTCAGACAGAGAACTGGGAAGACGATAAGAAGTTCAAAAACATTTTTCAATCCCAATGTTTTTGCTGACTGAACAGCGTGTATATGAACGAGAAACAAGATTTGAACCAAAGAAAGAACTTGTTAAAGGGACAACAGCTCGAGGAGTAAGCCGCAGGAGCTAGTATGACTTATCTCAATCATTTCTGTCAGTATGTTCTAAAGTGTATAAGGTCCCAAGAAAGATGGGTCCTTAGAATCGTCTGAGGATGATGTTTTCGACTGCGTTATTTCCACAGGGCTTTTTTATTCATAATTTTTATCTGAGTTATCGTTTTGGACGAATTGAATTGAAGGTTTTAGTCTAAAAAAACAGAAGCAAGTGTCTACGTCACAGGTATGAGAGTTCAATTTGAGATGAAATCCTTGACCAAAAAAAGACAGCATATGGGAAACCATTGGTGAAAATAAAAAAAAGGTGGAGAAACCATGAAATGAATAATTTCTTCACATTTGAAGTAGCTTCCATTATTGAATCAATTTTCTTTTGTCCTAAGGGTTGTCTTCTAAATAAGAGACCGTG
Organism: Melanostoma scalare; assembly: GCA_949752695.1. Taxonomy (NCBI): domain Eukaryota; kingdom Metazoa; phylum Arthropoda; class Insecta; order Diptera; family Syrphidae; genus Melanostoma; species Melanostoma scalare. Next base: position 218,468,591 of record OX456985.1, on the reverse strand, counting down.
AATGGGAATATTAACTGTAAGGAGTGTCATAAAACTCAGATTTAGGAAAGTTCGTCGGCCAAAGAGCAATAAACTGAAAGATTTTCTGACTACCGTTGATTTAAGTTTTCAAACAACCTATTTGAAATAAGACAACTTCTTTTCGGTATTTATGGAGATTTACCAAAAATCAATTTCTTCAGAAGCGACAGAGTTAAAACGTAAGACATGAAATTTGCAATTGAAGCAAGTATCGCAAGCGTTTCTTCTAACGACTTCTGCAGAAGCTGTTTAGATGAGAAGGAGGAAGAGACAGTCCCACACCTCCTCTGCTCATATCCTGCACTGTCTCTCAAAAGAAAACTGCATCTATGAAGATATTTCCATGATGTTCTAAGTGATCTGGTGAACACAGATACCCTTCATCTCTCCTTTTATCAAAAGCTCCAAATGGTTTTGTTAAGTGAATTACTACCCTCAAATAATTTTTGTGGTATCACAAATCACAATGGACCTAATATTGGTCTAAGGGTGTCAGTTGTTAGGTACATGACCAGGGCCACGCACTGAGCGGCAAAATTAGACCAAAATTGAAAACTTAGCGGCATCTTTCTGCTGATCAGTTCTATCAGTTCTGTTCTAATTTAATCGCTCTGCTGTTGTGTCGTTCAGTGCGTGGTCGTGCATCTGAGGCAGAAAAATACCGCTCAGCTTTCAATTTTGTTACTTTTCCGTTCAATGTGTGGCCTAAGACAATTTTGTTTTAAATGAAACAGATTTACTCAAGATGTGTTCTCTCTAATGAAGAAATGGTGCTCAAAATAACCACAGGTGAAATTGAAACGGTTCAATGGTTTGCAATATTATTTTTAATTGAAGGGTCGTTTTTATGAGGCAAGTGTCTAAAAAAATTCCATTGGTTAATATAAATACTCTTAGGAGTTTCATGTTCATACAGTGACGAGAATGCAGATTAAGCTGGCAAAGCTTTGTTTAAAGGACTTATCGAATCAAACAACATCTAGGAACATCAAGACAACTTCTAGTTCGCTTCAAAATAGCCCATTTTTTAAAGAGACAGCTCTGATCGTTAAAACTGATATCAAGGGGAATAAGAGTTTGTCAAAAAGAATGCTAACTCATAAACTTTTTTGCCATACAGTGCACACTCTAAAGAAACTATTTGGAAAGTGAAAACAAAATCTAACATTTCTTAACAAAATAGGTTTAGTTGAACACAGCCTTCTTAGGACGGAGCAAACAAGACAACATACGGTTAGACAGATTTAGTCAAAAGAACAAGCAATTTAAATGAAGATTGAGATGGCAGGACTGTGAGAGGAAAGTGATCGAATCGAAAAATTGCTCTAAATTAAGAAAATTCATAGACAGCCTGTGAAACAGACTCCACACTTACTGAAGCACTGATGTTTTTGAAAAAAACTTTATAATAGAAATGGAGAACAAATCAAGATAAAGCATGAAAACCCTAATTAATATGATGGTCAACTCAAAAATGTATGAAGACTGATCTTTGAACTGTGACAAAACACCCCACCAAAACAAATGGGGTGGACTCCTTAAGAACAACTTTGCTAATAAGACAACCTCTTTAAAAAGTTAGGCACTAAACACAACTTCCTCTCCTGTTGATGCAGTGCATTTAAAGATAGCCATTATTGATGAAAAAAAGCTATCAACTAGACAACCTCTCGTATAAGATACTTGCACAAAGAGACAGACAACCTCTTCTTTAAGATACATTGAGACAATATGACAAAAGAAGAAACGAAACCAATAAAGGCAATTGAATTAGAAATTAAGCATACCTACACAAGTTTGTTGGGAAAGTTACAAACTTTAATTACAGCATTAAAACCTATACAAACGAGAAAACAACTTTTAAACTTGAAGACAACCTTATTTAGATGAGGTAGGTATGCAAGCCAACTTCCTTCAATGAGACACGAATACTCTAAGATAACCCTTCAAAGTTCAAAGTGTGAAAGCGAAGCGAAATTGATTGTGTAGTATTTTATAAGAAAGATTAAAGATCATGAATAAAATACAAGTAATACTTATCTACGTTGAATTCAGTCTTTTGACAAGTAAGTTAGCCTTTGGAAAGACTGTCATCGAAAAGGGTTCTTTGAATCTATACGACTTCGATATTTTTAGGTGGACCAAGCTGTTTATCTCCCTCGTTTGTCAGATTTCAATTAACGATTTGTCTCGGCTCTACTGGGGCCTCCTTCAGCACTCCAAGGGCTGCTCGTTCTTTTTGAATCTTCCTTCCTTCGATACCATCATCATGTGTTGTATTCTTAAGACCATTTGTCGTCTAAACAGATGTGGTCTCTCGTCTCTGGCACAATCAGCACTGGAGCTTTGAAGAACTCGCAAGCAGTACATCTTTTGACCTTCGTCTAATGGACATGCCGTTCAATATACCAAGGCTCAAGCAGAGACACAATTGCAAGGTTAGCTTTCCGTTGTTTTAGAACTGGTTGGCTTTAAAAACTGAACCTGAAAAGAACTGTTATCAGATCTTCACATGTAGTTCCGATGATGGATATGGCGATGGTCCCTTTGTGGAGAGCAATGACATAATAAAAGCACACCTCATAAGGTACAAACGCATCCATTTTCCAAGCAAAAGCGTATGATGTCCAAATAGATTAAAGCTGCGTAACAAAGAATAGATTGACGTGGACAATTAATTGCGTTTGCATCTGTGCTTAAGGCCTTACTCAAGCCTCTTACTAATTCGAAAGCTATCCACAAATACAAGAACTCTCTGAATCCTCCGGAAGACTAAATTTCTTGAGTTTAGTTAGGGTCCCCGACTATAACTGTGACCCAACCTCAAACCATCATATCCTCTATTGTAAGTTGAAACTTTTTGGGTCAAAGGAACAAATGTTTAAAGAATATTTTCGTTTTTCTGAATGGACTTTGTTGTTAAAATGCATTTTCCTAGTTTGTATTAAACTCATCTCTCTAAGTCCATTAAAAATAGGTTTTCTGCTGAAATATAACACTGACCTGGTTTTTTTTTTCCTATCTTTTTTTGAGGAAGAAGAAGAATAATCGATTAAATATCCAGGTTCCCATGGAAAGATTTACAGAGGATAAAAAAAGTATCAAAGACGTTAGCATAGTATGTTCATTCAACGTTTCCGCATGTACTAATGAATCTGCCAGGCCATTAGTAAAAAAAACGAACAAGGAAGAGGAGGAGCACACAATCTTTTCAGGATATCTCATACTCATCTCCTCAAATTTTTCATTCGAATACACGTAATTGAAAAAGTAAACTCCAGTCATGCATTCTCCCAGCTTAGCTTCAACGAATTTCATGAGAGTTCTTTTGTGTGTGCGCCAGCCATGATGTTGGGGAGTGAGAAGTTTTATCCTGTTGGCTGGGTCATCTCATAATGGCGATTTTTTGAGTTTTATTTGAACAACATCAATAAGAAAAAATTCATTCAAGACTCAGGAGGTAAATACCTACTGGTTAAAGATACATTTTGCGTGATAGTAAATCATTGGTCGAGTCCGCCGAATATCCATGAATAGCTGAATCCTCTCATATAAAGGGATTCAAAGAGCAAAAGTTTGAGCAACAGTAAGCGCGCATTAAACACTATGCGCGCTGCTTCCTGCATACGAGATAGGAAAGATGATCAAGCCATGAGAATCCTTTTTGGAGGGACTTGCATTGCCTTTGCTGCTTTACGTGCAAGGCGATATACGAGTAGTGTTGAGCTTATGCAGTTGTTGTTTGAATTTAAATGAGTAGTTCAAAAGTTATGTCTGCTTGGTATAGTGATTGTATGAAACAGGAGTAGAGCGTTATGATGATTTCTATACAGCTACCTCTCATATACACTTGAGTATAATCCAATGCTGACTGTGGTGAGGCTTTAGTTTATCTCATCTAAATGCATCGGTAATGGCTGGGGTTTTTGAGTTGATAAAACTATGGCACGTTCCGTCAGTGAGTGCGACTTGGAGGGGATTTATAAATTTACAGCATGCATTTGTATTTCTTCAGAATTTTTAAAGCCGACTTTGTGTATATCAGCCACGGAAGAAGGGTCTCCCTCCAGGGCTGATAAAGATGTTTTGTGCAAAATGAGATTTTATGTTATGGTTTGTGTTTGTTGTGTTGGCATTCAAAGAAACCAGGTAAAAAATTGTACAAGAAATTGCGAATCTTCTCCAGAACAATTAAAAAATATTTCTTAGCTTAAGTCCAAGACAATTGTCAGATGTGGTTTTGTTTGTATTTGAATGATACGAAATTAAAATACCAATTTTTTTTTTTTTAAATTCAACGTTGCGTTGTTATTTAATTTCCACAAAGGCTTAAAGTCATAGGACAATAGAAAAAGGAAACCACTTAGGAAACATTCAATAAAAAAAGGGCGATGCTTCTTTTATAAGTTCTCTACGGCAGCAGTTCAAAATTTCAAATTTATGCAGGAAGAAATGAGAAGTATATTTTATCATATAAAAAGGTCTGAAAACATCGAAAAATTGGATAAAACAACACAGAAGGACAGTCACAGGTTCGTGGTTATTCAGGACTTTGTCATTCTTTCACAGTAAGTTTTAGTAATTTCATAGTTATTCTTTTTTTAATCTGTGGCACTTCACCAATTATGAGAACAAGTTCCCCTATTGCCTGATTAACTTATAGTCCGCCTGTCGAGAGTGACGCGATAACTACATGGAAAGCTTCCAAGGCTTGGATCCATCTGACCTTGTGAATTTTTGAGTGTTTTTGTTCACTAAACCCTGGCTAGCCATGAGCATTACCTCGGCTGGGAAACTAAAAGCACGTCACAATGTTTGGGGTCTTAGACCAACCAATGACGCTGTTGCATCTGTCTGTTTGACGAGATCTATTTTTTCTTCTATATAAATTATACTGATCTCAATTACCGTAAGCTAACTGTCAAACTTTATTTGAGAGCAGAATGCACGCGTAGAGAATTCACAAAACCTAGTTTGTATCTTCACCTTTGCGATGTTCGATGTCAATCATAACAAGCTGTGTCACTATTTATCAAAGCTCACAGATGTTTAAATTTTTAACTCTATGAAAGTTGCTTTCGTTCAAATTGTATAAGAGGCGTGTCTCGATCGAACGAGTTGGAAATACTTAAACGTCTGCAATGAGTTCACTTTAGATTGAGCAATATGAATCCTTTTTTATCAGAAATGGAAGAATGATTTCGCTTTTGTCAGCTTCAAGTTGCTCAAAAATTTCGTGTGAAACGAACGAACAAGAACTACACGACCCTTTTTTTACCCCTCAAATGTCTCGTGTCAGATGGTGTTGGGTGCATTTAGATATAAGACACTTCCAAGCACAAAAAGCAAGTCTTTTAGCATTGTTAACGAACATATTATTTGAGTTTTCCGTTTTCCTAAAGTGGAAATTTAAGAGGATGGTTGCTCCTTGATTCAATTCGCATGTAGCCCGAAACTTATTCAGCTTTCCAGCAGTCTTTCACCTGAAACTCCTTACATTACTTTACTGCTGTAAGTAACAAAGTTTTTTGAAGAACTTGGAGCTGAATACCCAAAGACCGTGTTATTTGCATTTGCTAAGGATATTTTGACCTGCAGGGTTCCTGTTACCGTATCCCATGCCTCCATGGCAGCCAATAACATCTTCGTATGTATATATTCCCAACATTAAATTAACAGAAACTCTTTCTTTTTACATTCTTGTAAAAATCCACAATTTCTTCCACCTACCGAATCCCAATTTGGGGAACATATTCACTGTCAACATTCTACTCCCTTCATCATCAAACGATTTTACGTCGAAATAGTGAACGCTGTTATAGCTGTGTTTTTTAAAAAGAATACCAAATCGGTTCTTATCTTGGTCCCTTCTGTAGCAGAACCGTTTAAAAGCTTTGAAATTTAAAAATAGACTTTTTCGTCTTCTCTAATTTCTTCCCGTTCGAAACTTCGAACTGTAATACTTCCAACGAAAGTACGATCCTTGGAAGTATGATTCATCGACCCTGGAATTGAAACTGTTGAACATCGTAAGTTTGCGTTGGTCTGATAATTTTTGAGGTGTGCACGACCGATTTTGCATCAATTATTAATTCCTCAACATCTATGTTCCTATGGTTGGACAAAGTCAGAATATTGTACTAGCTTCAATCTTCAAATACTTAATTGCTTATAACTTTGAAACTGTCCTTCTTTATTAACTAATAAAAGATCCTTTTTTTAAACATAAAATTGACTTTTAGTTTCCTAGAAAAGGTTCTTATTCGATGGCGATTATTCTAGTCGTTGTCTGCTAAGCCTAGTTTTTAAGGAGCTAACTGGACGATACACCACTCAATTTATTAGGTTAGTTGAAATCCGCACACCTTAGACTGCAATCAATTTTCCGAGTTGTCATGCAAACTATTGGTTTCTTATGTCCTTCGGTTTTCTAAAGAAAAACTTAGAATTGCTGTTGGGAAAACTCTGTATCCCAGACCCCAGTGTTATAAGAAACGAAACAAAGTGCAAATAAACTCACTTAAAGTTTGAAAAACTTCAAACTCAAGTTTTTCTGGTTTTCGATTGAATTTCAAGAAAGTTATGATTTTTGATTTTTGAATTCCTCCGAAGGAAAGAAAACAAATGACACAAAAAAAACAAAAGCAAAAATAAATAAATCAATCTTGAGGAGGAGTAGTAGTTCGATGCTTGGATGGTTGGTACACCTACACCTATTAACTTTAACTTGAGGTGGAAGAAAACTCAAGTATACGATAAAATAAAATAAAAATAGCACTCTTTCCTTAAACTTGTTCTACAGCAATAAGGACCAATGCGCTGAAGGAAATTTCAATTATTTTACCAGCACTTTATAAAATGGAGCTCAGGAAAGTTGCTCCTTGCATCCAGCGTACTCAGTGTTGTGCATAAAAATAAAAAAAATTGAAACAGGATAAGCTCAAAACCAAAAATAAAAGAAGGTGAAGAAATCAGCTAACAAAAACAACATTAAGGACTTAAGGAGACTATAGAAAAAGTTGTGTCCAAGCTTCAGGGTGTGGCGTTTGGCCAATTAAATATAAGTCGAAGTTAAATCTAGAATTGCAGGTCCCATTGCAAATAGTATATAGTCGCAGTCGTAGTCGTAGTAGGATAGCAGGCACAGGCATATATAGTGAGAGACTAAACGACTGGTTATGTCGTTGTCTTAATAATCCCTCAAGCTATGGACTCCATGTTCCTTTGCGCTTCGTTTTAATTTTGATGTTGGAGACGTAAAGTCTTTTATAAAGTCAAGTCTTCAGCGAACAAAAAAACAAAAAGAATAGCAAAATAGTGTAATCGAAGTAAAAGCACCCGAGAGACTTATCGCTTGGTAAAGTACCATCAGCTCAACCAGCAGTTTTACTGCCAGAGGCTTCCAAAGGATCACTGCAGCACAACAAATACAAGCGGCAGAGAGCAAATGGTGGTATATATAAATACCAGTCGCAGTGGTGTGGCACTAAACCGTGATGGTGGATCATAAAATATTTAAAGGATAAACGATAAATGGTGCAACGGACAGCTGTGAAAAAAAGAAGAAAAAAAAACATAACCGAAGGACAAAGTGTTTAAGTGAACCAAAATGTCCTTTAGGGACAGCACAGTCGCCTCTAAGCTAGATTTTTGTATGTGATGCCACAAACAGTATCTTAGACCATGCACTTTGTATTGCATCAGCAACGGCTTTAGGTTCAGTATTCCTATACTGTTGAACGTTAAATATTTGCTCCAAGGGATAACTAGGTATCTATATTTTGTTTACTTAAAAATAAAACAACAGGGAAGTTGGTGCTGGGTAAAAATAGATTTTTACAGACAGTTTTTGCAGTGATTTTTACGAACGGCTGCTTAATTTACTAGAGTGTTTTGTACTGTCGAGGCAAAGCTGAGCTATTTTTTCTGACTTTTTTATAATTTTTTTTTGTACTGTTGCCTATTGTATAGCCATTGTAGGGATATGCGTATAAGGTTGTAGTTACGTTTCATGTTCGTTGTGAAAATTAAACTTTTGAAAGATGAATAGCACACGCTGAAAGTACGAAAACCTTTTCTGTCAAGCTTCTTAGTCAAGCAGGTAGAAAATGGCTGTTTTCAAATTACAAGGGATAACTGAAGAGGTCAGTGATCTGAAACCGATGCATTCTCTTTCACTTCCCAAACCGTTTTTGGATGGAAAGTTATTCGTTTCACTCACTCATTTTTATCGTAATCTCTGCACTGATTGAGGATAGACCACCTGTGAAAGGCTTCATTTATATTTTTATTTGCCTTTTTTCTAAATTGGGAGATATTGAATAATGCTTTAACTAATTTTGCTAAGCTAGGGTTCTGACCATTTAATATTATGTTTGATGTGCGGAGTCGCAACTATTACCACGTGCTTTTTACTCTCGAGGGTTGTTCAAAAGAACACGTAAGAACTATAGTACAATAAATTATGTTATATTTATCGGTTCTCTATATAATCTCAGCCATTACTCGTTTAAGTACTGGCGTCAACACCTCAAATGCTTCAAAATAAGCCGCCCAAACACTGAAAAAGCGGTGGCGGTGGTGTTGTGTTCAGCGAAGTTAGAAGTTCGAGTTCCAACAGAAGAACAAAAATATTTTTCAACTTTAATCGCCTTTTGCGAGGAATTGGCTCCGATAGTAGTTTTACTGCCACGAAGGGCGTTTCTTCTTTTAGCCGTTCGGGACTGGCAAAGAATTGTGGAGATTTCAAACCGCATCCTTTCCTCACAAGGTGTGGTTATGATGGCGCTTGGTCCTGAGGCTCCCTACTTTGTTGTGCCACCCTATTTGCCACCTTGTCTGTAAAAATCTAGTTTATTTGGCTTCTTTAAAGAAGGAAAGTGCTGCTGCGCTAGTCATGTCCCAAAATTGGTCTCCAAATTTAAATTATAAATTATTTAAAAAGATTTAGTGGTGTGTTTTATTGTTTCCCTCATATTTTATATGGATAAAGAGCTCGAAAAATAAGAAACGACCAAAAAAACAGATGTGCAGATGTGCAAATTTAAAGGAGCAAAACATTTACATTTCCAAAGGATTCTGTTAGAATACGAACTTGGTGAGAACATTGGTATTGAACTTAATAGTTCAGGACCCATCACCAAAATGGACTCCAAAAAAGTGGAAAGGAAAAGAGTGTTGCACTTTTTCCCTCGAACAAATAATTTTCAATTCCACGACTTTAACTATGTCTTCGCCCTTATCCTGTGCTCTTTTCTTTTACCAAGAAGTAGCCATATAAGCATTATTTTGTCAGCTATCTACTGCTGCTGTTATTAGTAGAAGAGTTTGCCGAACTTTTTTGGCCCCTTCCACCACTGCTGTTTGAATCTCCAGACTCCCACTGGCTCAATGCAGAAATACCTTTCCAATATGCTTGGAGTAAGCCACCAGCTGATGGACTAGGGCTACTTTTTACTATACCAGCTCTTTGAAGCCGTAATAAAATAAAAATAAAAATTTGTAACATAGCCTGAAATGTATCTGTTAAAATTTAAAGTAAAAAGAGATTTGATTGAACATTGTATGTAAATTTTTTTGTAAAAAAGAAAATTCAAACTAAAACCGCAGTATGAGCAACTCAACTAAGTTTTCAATTTAAAGAAATACATAAATAATTTGTTTGACACATAACAAAAAAAATATTTCAATTTTCTTTATACACATCCAAACCTGGAGATTTTTCGTAAGCTTTCACAATATTATAAGATTTTATCAACTATTTTTCACAATACGAACTGCGATTTCAATTGATAAATTGTATCAATCGTAAATCAGTTGAAAGTTGATGTTCGCAATAAATCTGTGCATTTTACGTTTTAAAAATTGAAAAAAATTACTAATTAACGAAACCTCTTCATATGAACCAATTGCTTTCAATGACATAGCAAGAAATCGCTGGCAGCCAAACATCACGATACGCATGCATAGGTTCAGAAAACACTTTCAAACATTGAAAACTTTTGATAATGTTTTTGACGCAACGGTTTTGAGAAATATGAATTGCTTTTTCAAGGGTATCTATCTTGTTTGGCAAAGATATGGCATGTCCTTTGAGAGCTCACTTAGCCGATTAGAAAAGGCTAAGACATACAGGTCCGCTATAGACACGGAAAACAACATAAGGGCGGAGATCAAACGGAGAATAACTCTTGCCAACCGTTGCTTCTTTGGGTTAAGAAGGCAATTGAGAAAAAAAGCCCTCTCTAGAAAAACCAAGGCAACCTTGTATAAGACCTTGATCATCCCAGTCCTGCTGTACGGCGCGGAAGCATGGACCTTATCGAAAGCAGATGAGGAAACCCTTGGTCTTTTCGAAAGAAAAATTCTCCGAATGATCTTTGGTCCGGTATGCGAAGACAATGTGTGGAGAAGAAGATACAATAACGAGCTGTATGAGCTGTACCGCGACATGGGCATAGCCAGAAGAGTACGCATCGCGAGGCTATACGATGGTTGGGCCATGTATAGCGGATGGACCCAAACACTCCGGCTCGACGGGTTTTCGAAAGCACATTGCAGGGAAATCGCGGAAGGGGAAGACCTCGTCTTAGGTGGCGCAATCAAGTGGATGAAGACCTCAACCGACTTGCGAAACTGGAGAGCTCGCCCGAAATCGAAGTCGTTATAGAAGGATGTTGGTTGAGGCCCAGGTTCACCCCGAACTGTAATGCCCGCCTAAGTAAGTAAGTAAGTAAGACTTACAGGTGTCTGAAACGCGTTAGACCCCATAGTTCTCTAGGCATTGTTGTGTTACCTTAATTACTTATCTCACTTTTCATTACACTAAAACAAGCCGGAGTGCTTGAGGGCATTTTAAAACCAATCCACCATACAAAAAGATCATTTTTTATGATTCTGAGACTTGACAGCCATACTTCTCGATTTTAAGTGAGAATGCACTTAAGAAGCAACTCAAATGACAAAAAGAAAATATTTTTTGAGAGCCATTCTTAGATGTTTCACTCACCCTAATACAACACGTTATACTGAGCAGAAACAATTTAAGGTATTCCAATGGTTTTAAAAACGGGTCCTTTCACTCGGAAACCCATGGAAAGTGACATTATTTCATTTAAAGCTACTTGATTGGTTTAGTCAATTTTACCAAGAAATTTCTTACAAGTTTCTGGTTCTTGAGGTTATAGAAATTGACATCAATGTTTTTTTCTCGAAAAGCTGACGTCATAAAGCGATTCTGTGACTGGATTTGAATTCAGATCAGAATGAACTTTCAAGAATGTGTTATCTGATTTACTTTCGAAACTGTACCAATGATCAAGATAAGAATGAACATTCAGTACATCTTTTGAAGTTAAATATCTCATTGACCATTTTGAGACCAGATTTGGATTCAGAGCATAAGAGTCATAGGAAAAGCAATCATTTGTTTTTGGGTTAAAATTTTTTAAATGTTAAATTATGAAATTTAGCAAACACTAAATTTTCCCGAATACAACGGCTGAGTATTACGAAACGTCACCTGGTAAAACTGAAGTCAGATTTGAATTCAGCTGGGGAAAACCATTAAGAAATATGGTGCAAAAAAACTCAAAAAAAAGAGAGAGATCAATTAGTGTGTTCATTGCATGTATGAACAAACACACAGCTAGTGATAATACCTTCTTCTTTGTTTTTGAGATAGTCACTTATAACATCACTTTCTTGACATCACTAGCCTACTTTAAGTCTTTTCGAGGTATGAATTCAATAACAATCCACAAAAAACACACTCGTAATTTATAATTTTTAAGACAAGGGCTCCATGACAATGATTGAGTACAAAATGACAACAACACAAACACAGAAAGTAAAGCATGTTTAGCCTTTAATTTCAACATAAAATCCAATTTAAAGATATTTTTCAAACTCCACTTTTCGAGTTTTAGAATTGACCGCATAGAATGAATGGCAAAAAAAAAAATCCTCAAAATAGTTCTTTTATATATCGCTGGTCGGTACTACAGACGTAAAAACTAAGTGCATCATCCATCAAACTGTGGCTCCAAAGGATTTTATACTCTTCTGTGCTATCCTAACAAACGATTAAACTTTTCTATACAATCGTTTGTGGGAAAAAAAAAGAAATTTTGGTTTCGTTGGTCAAATCTATATTTCAAAAACTCTTGATGGGTTTTTTCTGCTTTGTGAGTACAGAAAAAAATTGTAAAAAAAAACTAAACTTACCGGTTCGTCGTTGATAAACCACTGTAGATGCGATGCAGGATGTGATTTGCCCGATGTACAATTCAGATTTAGTGTATCGCCAATCTGATATTGAAACTGCTGACCCTTTATATGGGGACCATCGCGTGGAAGATCTGAAAAAATTTATGAAAAAGACAATCAGTAAGATAAAAGTCAAAAATTGACAACCTAAAAGAATAGATTTGAAGATTATTTCAGTTGAAAAGCTTGCGTATGATTTTTAGCAAACGCATAGTTGGTTTTTGGAAAAAGGCAGTTATCATCATCAATGTACATCAAAGTGCTTGCAACAAATGTGATAAATACCCACACATTTATGTTACAACCCAAAGTGAGTAATGAAGTACGAGTACATTTTCAAAAAAAAAATATTAAAAAGCTTATTTCCTTCTTTTGAACAGCAAATTTTTATCAAAGGAAGTTAATGGTAAGGCTAGGACTTTTCTAGGAAATTGGTTATGAACGATGCATGAACTTTTTGGCTTCATGGGAAACCTGAGGCTTCCTCTTTTTATCTGTAAAAAACTAGAAGGGTTTGAATTGTGATCTGATGCAGTCTGAGGTTAACTGAGTTGAATTACGAACTTGACTAATTTCAATACATAAGCAAGTACAAATATTTGAACTCACCGCTATTTAGTGGATAATGTAAAATATAATGACCTGGTTATTTAATGTGATATGTGAACCTATTTAAGGCGGTTTTATGTGCATGAGACTTGGCTCGAATCCCAACAGAGGCAATAATGTCAACGCGTATCGCCTTTCGCGAGGAATTGGCAAGTCCTCCGTTAATAAATTCATTTTAGTGGAATCTGGGTTACCACACATATTTTTAAAAAACTTGAAGGCTAGTGCGGACTACATTGTCAAGGTAATGAGTCGATCAGACCAAAACATCCAAAAACGGATCCTTACGATTTGTTTTCACATTGGTTATAGCCCAATCAAAAACTGGTACGATCTGGCTGTTACGCATAATTTTGCAATTTCATTACCTACTGACAATGTCGTTGCGTTAAAAGATTCTTTATTCGACTGCATAGCTCGCATAAATGAGACGCTATTTCAGCAATGCATAGTTCGAGGTACTTCTTCGACATCGAGAAGTGTTTATCGACAACTAACTTTCTCTTTAGGTGAGAAAAACTATTTCAGAGATGAGTTTTCAGTTTCTCAAATGAGCTTAATTTTCAAAGTCAGAACTCACAGATCTGACTTAAATCCTATCTGCTCGCTTTGCAATCACGGTCAGAACGAAAGCGTCTTGCATTTTATAGCATTTTGTCCAATTTAACAGGAAATACGAAGACTCTATTTTTCCAAATGTTTTCTTTCGTTAGAAGAATGTATAAATATCCTTAATGGTAGCCGTGGTTGGAAGTCTCTTATAGGATGCGTCTCTCACGCTAAAAAATATCGAGACGATTATTTGAACATGTTTTGAAACAATAATTTTACACCACTTTTTGAACTATGCATATAGGGAAAAAGCAAGTTATTTTCGATTTAGCTAAACTAAAAGCCCTTTGATCTATTTTGTTTTGACTAAATTAAAAGTCCAGAAATTAAATTGTTATGTATATTAGAAGCATTATATTTACATATATACATTAAGAATATTCTAAACGAGTATCTTATACAGCAATAGATTTCAGCCTAAATCAATCAATCTATTTTTTGTTTTGACTAAACTAAAAGTCACTGTTTTGTTTGTTACTAGTTTTCTTTCTTTTTAAACAAATTAACTTATAAACTTAGCACAAATTTGCTAAAACTTTCTCACCGTATTTTAAAATTGTAATTTCTTTACGACAGACGGCATATTGCCATGCTTTCTAATTAATTATATTTCTTTACTATAACATAATATTGTAATTTATGATTTGAAAAAAATAAAGAAAAATTGAATTGAATTGAATTGAATTGAAATTCATTGGCGCTTTCAAAGCGCTTTCTCGATTAACCGTTCGGAACCAGCAGAAAACTGTAGTTCCCTTAATTCCCTCACAAGACATGGTTGGGAGAAATGCGCTAGGCCCTGAGGCTCTTCGCTTTGTTGCGCGACCAAATTTATTTATTCATTTTATTTTAGACGTGGCTATTTTCAATAACGCTGTCTCTTTGCTGATACGAAAAAAAGTTACCTATTTTTAACTTCGGTTGCGTGGACCGCATGAAATGGGATTGATTTCTGTTTGACAAACAATAAGAGAGAGAGTTCGGGCAACAGCCGCTTTTGAACGACCTAAGAAAACGAAAAAAATCTATTGGCTGAGATTTCGAAATGTTCTAGGACTTGGTTACCCCCTGTTGAACGGAGTCAATAACAAAAAGGGAGACCTTATTTGAAGGCCCGCACTTTCGAGAGCGCCCGTCGAGGGCTTGGTATCCATTAAAATGTCTGGCGTGGATTCATTCCCACTTGGAGAAGTTAGACTTTTGATTGAAATGTCAACCAAGTAATTACCCTAAAATCGAAGTTCATTATTCTGAGTAGAGAGTTTGTTCACCTTTTACACGCCTAGCATACAAATTTCTGCTATGAGAGAATCCAGGACGGTGTCGTGCAACAAAGCCGTGCGAAATAAGGCCGAAGGGGCTTTCGAATTGTAACGTCGAATTGTAACAGTTTCCGAATTCTACCTTATTTCGCAAAAAAATTGTAATAAGTGGAAATAATGTCGATTTCTGTATTGGGGATATTTGTGTGGTAGGCGTTATTACCCAATGTGAAACACCACATGTATATTGAAGTAACAAACAAAATTTTATTCCTGTGAAAACAAAAAGAAAATTTCAAAATGTTACATTAACTTTTGACACCGTCTAAGGTAAAATAAAAAAGTCTTTCTTAGTTTACTGATTGAAGAAATCAGTTAATGAAATGCGATGCTCACGCAAGTTTTGAAGAGTTTTCTCAATAGCAAAAGAACGGTCACAAACTCTTTTCTTTTTTTGTTGATACATATCAGTGCAGCCGTCTAACGATTTTAAGAAATCACTGCACTTGGTGAATTCTTGATCCAGTAGCACATCCAAGAACTTGAAGAAATTGCCGCATTGAATTTTTCCTTAATTTGGACCTTCCGATTTCTATCTGCTTTGCGATTTTCCCCAATTCGACTTTATTTCCGTTTTTTCGGCGTTATTGCCACTTCGGTAAGGAAATAGCGCCGACCCTTGTAGGAGGTGCAACTCGACATTATTGCCACATAGGAGTGGTAATAAATTCGTTGGGACCTTATTTCACACGACTTTGTTGCACGGCACCTCCAGGACATTGGATGTGATGATTTTTAAGCGGAAACTTTTAAGAGCAAAAAACTTTTGTATATAATATGACATCAATAAGAGCTGTCTGTCATTGCTTAAACGATGAATTGGTCTGTAAGGCCATGGATGAAGTATTTATGATGAAGAAAATTGGACTTTTTTTTTTTTTTTTTTTAAATTAAGTAGGGTGAAGGTAAAAATTACCTTTACAAGCACGTCGACCTGAAAGATCTTTTGTGCTGTTCCCTTAGGTTTAAGAACACGTAGTGTATAGGTTAGCTCATTCGAAGTTGAGGTCATGTAAGAACCTAAGAATCTTTGAGGAAGAGGTGTTTCTGATATCAATGGGACAGGGGAACCCTTTATCGAATATTTTTAGCCTGGATCTAGCTAAGGCAGGGCATTCACATAAAATGTGTTCAGCTGTTTCTATGTCTTCAAGACAGAGACGACAGGTGTCATCTTGGCTGATGCCCATGTTTTTAAGATGATACTTGAGAGAGCAGTGTCCAGTGAAGAAGTCCGTAAGTAACTTTGCGTCACGTTTGCTCATGTCAAGAATTTCTTTCATTGGTTTGTGGGATAAGTCAATGAATAGTTTTGACTGACGATGGCCATTTGAGTTGTTCCAGGTGCTGATCATGTTCTGTCGTTCCCAGGTAGCTAATTCGTTTTTAAGGCTACTGATTGGGAGACCACAGTAGGGTTCAGGGCCTTTGAATTGGGACTGAGAGCCAAGTCTAGCAAGTCGGTCAGCCTCTTCGTTACCAGGTACGCCTTCATGACCAGGCACCCATGAAAGAGTTATTTTATTGTGAGTAGCTAATTGAACTATACATGTCAGGCAGTTCCAAACAAGTTTGGATTCGATTTTTGTCGAGGACAGAGCCTTTAGTGCTGCCTGACTGTCAGAGCAGATTAGGATGCTTGATCTTCGGAGGTTTCTTCTAATGCATTCTCTAATACAGAATTCTATAGCCATTACCTCTGCCTGAAAGATAGTAGTTGTGTTACCAAGGGATATAGATGATTTAAAGTTGGGACCGTAAATCCCTGCACCTACACCGTTGTTTGTTTTTGAACCGTCAGTATACCAGATGTATTGGAAGTTATTTGTAAGAATTGAGAATTGGACTTACACAAATATTTTCCTTATTAAATCGCAATACTAAATGTGAGTGCCAGACTCTATCTTTTCTTTTCATGTGACAACGACATAATTGTCCTTGGAACAAACAAACAGATGACTTTAACTTTTCATAGGTTTTAAATACATAACAAGTAACCTATACGTGCAGAGTCAAGTCGGCAGATATGTCACACGTTTTCTTATTTTTATCATGCCTCAAAAAACGTCAGACAAAATTAAAAAGTAAAAAGGTGGTTTTTTAGACTGGCAATACCTTTTTTGGTTGGAGTTGATCCTTTTGGAAGCTTTCGCTAGACTCATATTGAATGCGATTTGCCATTTTACATTAGATATAGACTATCTTCGGAACAACGCTTCGTGTTGCGTGACGAATTGCGCCAATATTCAGTCGACGGCCCACCAGAATCGGTAACTCGAAGTGGATAATGCACAGCCTCAGAGATGCTGTGTCCGCATCATGCGCAATTGCTGCTGTGGAGCAAAGAGTCGAACACCGTAAGAAAAAACCTTGGTTGATTCAAATATGTTTCATTGTTAATCAACAATTCATCTAAAGTTGTGAAATTAACCAAGTTTCGTGATGAATACAAATAAGAACGCATTTTCAAATCAAATATGCTGCCGTGATCAATTTTTTTTCAGGTAAATATCATAAAAATATTTAAATTAAGTATGTTCGTAGTTGATTTGAATATTTTCTAATTTTTAACCAACAACTTGATTGTTGATTTCATACTTGATTAACAACAAACATATTTAACTAAAAATTAAGGCTGAAATTACAAAAACTATCACGTTTGTGATTGAAATACCAAATACACTATTGAACTATCACCAATATGTTTGATCAACAATGTTCATACTTCTTTAATCAATAAAGAATAGTTAAAGTATCAGTAGCATTTTGAATTCCAATATTTTTCATACTTAAGCCCACAGAAAACGTGAAGTCGCATAACGGAACTTCAATTCATTATGATAAGTTTCGCGACCATTTTATCTTAAGGGATAATTAATTATTCTTTATTGTTGATCAAGTATGTTCGTGAGAATTCAGCCACGTTTTTATTTGCTCAACAGTTTTAATGTAAAATTTCTATGATAAATGCCTGAATTGAAGTTTGACCTATCAAATGTATACTTAGGTCAAACTTCAATTCAGGCATTTATCATAGAAATTTTACATTAAAACTGTTGAGCAAATAAAAACGTGGCTGAATTCTCACGAACATACTTGATCAACAATGTTCATATTGTACCAACAATTCAGAATTGTTGACGAAACGAAAACGTTGTTAAAGTATCATGGCGAGTTTTCCAATGATTTCTGCAGAAGCTGCATTGACGAGGAGGAGGAAGAAACCGTTCAACACCTTCTTTGCTCATGCCCTGCACTACTTCATAGGAGGAAAACTCATCTCGGTGAATTCTTCTTCGATGATACTAGCGACCTAGCTTACATAGACCCCAAAAGTCTTTCAAAATACATTAAAAGTTCCACGTGGTTTGACTAGCAGGTGATTAACCGGCTAGTCCCGTAATGGAAGATTAATAAGTGATCAACTCGTTAATCTTACATCGGGTTTCTGAGATCAGTAGGTGATTAACTTGCTGATCTCTGTGGTATCACAATGGGCCCTTGTGGCCTAAGTGTGTTAGGCAATGTACTCATTGACTGACAGCCACTTATTTTATTTTATTTTATATTTATTATTTATTATTTATTTCCTTAACAATTTTTCTGATATATGTTAAAATATACAAATAAATTAAAAAGAGAAATAAATCAGAAGCATTTTTAATTTTTTAAAAATTGTTTTAAATGCCCCTTCGAATTCATGAGAAAATATATATATAACAAAATATTGGGTGGGGTGACCCTTCAAAAAGCTACAAGAATTTTATATTGAAAAAACATATGAGAAAATAAAAAGTACATAACTTCAATTTTATTTAAGTTAATCACAAATTACATAAGAAGCGATTCAATGCATGTATGATCTAAGGTGAACAACCAAAATTTCAAGTTTTTTAAAAATTTAGACGTTGAAGTTTCTGATCTAAGATATAGTGGCAACTCATTAAAAAGTCTACAAGATGCCACACTAAAGAATCTACGACAGGCGGTGGTGCGTGAGTGAGGAATGTTTACTAAAAATGAATGGTTTCCACGTATATTATGGTTTCTAAGAACTCTTAGATTGCGATGACCAGATCTCATAAAGAATATTTTTAATACCTTAAAGTAATAAAGGTGGCGTAAAGGAAGAACCCTCAAACTCTGAAATAATGGAAAACTATGATCCCAACGCGACTTTTTTAATATTTTTCTCATCATGATTTTTTGTAGTATAAAAAGTGGTTGAATTTTGTTGGAATAGGTTCCACCCCAGCAGGTTATTGCATATTGCATCTTAGAATGGAAAATTCCGTAATATATATTTTTTAAGAGATCGTCCTTACACACAGAACGTAGATAAAAAAAATGCCTGAGAACGGAACGAAAGTACTGCCTCAACTTTTCCGTATGGGTAGAGAAGTTCATTTTCGAGTTCAGATGTAAGCCTAAATATTTGAATTCATCTACATTTTCTATTTGAAAGCAATTCATATTACACCGTGAACTGTCATCAAAAGTATTCTCTGCGGATAGACATTCACACTTACAGTGTTCTAATTTAAAACGCTGACAATCGGGAGAGTGGTAAAACACGTCAACTAAAGGGCAATTAGCGTTAGACAAACTAAATAACATTAATTTCGCTTTAGAGCTAATCACAAGATTGTGGCTAGCAAACCAGACTCTAAGAATACTAAGGTCCCAACTAATTTCAGATGTCAAGTCTAATAGGCTTTTTGTCCCGTATGCGAATCCTATGTCATCTGCAAAAGCTGTTAACGCACCCTTGAAAGGCAGCTCGAACACAGAATTAATATAAATTAAAAACAGTAAAGGTCCCATGACAGATCCTTGTGGCACGCCCATATTCGTATATTCCTTACTGCTTCTAGTCCTATTAATTTTAACCATTTGAGATCGATTCTCAAGATAAGACGTGAGCCATAAGAGTATAGAACCCCTAAAGCCTGCACACTCTAGCTTTTCTACTAAAATTTTGTGGTTGACCATATCAAATGCCTTTGTTATATCTACAAATAAGCCTGCTGTAAATTTTTTGTCATCCAAGCTTTTGAAAACCATAGAACAAAAATTCAAGAGTGCATCTTCTGTTGATTGTCTTTCGCGAAACCAATACTGAGCAGAAGCAAAGAAATTTTTTTTATCGAGGAATTTCACGATCCTTTTTTTGACAAGTTTTTCAAAAATTTTGCTAATAGATGGGAGCAGCGAGATGGGTCTATAGTTAAAAACTTTATCCTTATCACCTTTTTTGAAAAGTGGTACTACATCAGCACACTTCATTGCATCGGAAAAATACCAGATGTCACGCTATTATTGAATATGTGTGCTAAGATGTCAATAACATTCCATTTAATGTTTTTTAACAGAAGGTTAGATATACCATCGTTCCCACAGCTATAAGTATTTTTAAGACTTGTTATAGCTTTCGACACTTCTATTGCTGTTACAGGTTCAAAGAAAAAAACTATTACTGTTTCTATTGTAAACACTCCGATTGCAATTCTGACAAAATGGTGTTCTAACATTTGGAACGGTATTATCAGCTAAATTAACAAAATAGTTATTAAACTTATCAGCTACTTCGCTTTCACTCTTATAAACAGTGTCGTTGATGCACAGTTCGATAGGGTTGTTTAATGAAGACGTTTTGTTAATAATACTGTTCACAACTTGCCATTCACGCCTGGAATTACCTTTCGCAGAACTAAATTGATTTCTATAATAAGAATCTTTACATAATTTAATCTCCTTTTTAAGTTCACAGCAGAGTTTTTGGTATTTCTTCTTTAATTTTCTTTTTTGCTTGTGCATGTTGCACTTTATCCTTAGTTTGTTCTTAGCTTTAATTCTTTTCACTAACCTTAAGGAAATCCAGGGCTTTAATCTTTTGTTTATGTTTTTGTTAATTGGCTTGAATGAACATATTTCCATTTTACGTTTTAAGATCTCTATAAAAAGATCATACGACCTAGATACATCGTTCTCATTATAGACTTGTTCCCAAGACTCAAACAAAAGCATGTTATTTAATTTACTGTGATCAACTCTAGGAGATTCATTATCAACAGCTTGCTTAGTGTATTTCTTAGATTTAATTGTATTTTCGCATTCCAGAAGTAAACCAGTCATTGAATGATCTGTAATTTGAAAATTGAAAACGCATTTTTCTAAACACGAATAATCCTTATTTGCGATACGAACAAAAACATGATCAAGACACTTGCCCGATATAACCCGAGTGGGCTCATTTATCAAGGAAACTAGTCCATGCAAGGCTATAAGATCTAGAAAAGAAGAAACTACATCGTTTTTTTCCAGAATATTTAAGTTAAAATCACCTAGGACCAACAAATTCTTTGATTTTTCATCATCTAACAACTTTGAAAATTCTTCATAAAACACCGAAAAACATATTTATGAAATCTGTATGGACATAAAAAGACAAAGTCCTCGCTATTAACTTTAAATTCAATTTTTAAAACATCAGCACTCACCAGATTAATAGCTGAGAAGCCATAACAAAAATCATTCCTAATAAAGCACCCAACACCACCAGCAGCATAATCTTCATTAGTATTAGCTATAAAATTATAACCAGGAAGCGAATAATCACTAGCTTCGAAATTGTAAATCCATATTTCGGAAATAAAAATAAGATCAGGCATGCAAAGAAAGGAATCTAAATGTGTAATTAGAGCGGAAAAGTTTTCTCTTAGGCTTCTGATGTTTTGATGCACAAAAAAGAGTTTGTTATTGCAATAGGATTCATTTAAAAATACATTTTCTCCATTCGAGTAATCATTAAAAGTGAAGGTAGGAACATCATTTTCGAGATCATAACGATTATCAAAATTCATTTTAAATAAAAAAGAGATAAAAAGAATAGTAAATACAAAACTTTTTTTTTTGTTTTTTTTTTTTTATATTTTTGACAAGTCTTCAAACGATTTGATCACAATGACGTTACTACCTTCTTCTTTTCTCATAAGAACATTATTATTTGAGTACCATACATATTTATAATTTTTTTCCTTCCTCATCCCTTTAGCTCGCATAAGAAGTGCTTGTGTGTACTTAGTTAATGCATCGTTGATGTAAACATTTCCCCCTTTGCCGCCAAGAATGCAAGAGTTGATGTTTTCCTTCTTCGTTTTCTTTTCCTTCAATATTCGTTGCTTGACTGCGTGGTCCAAGAAGCTTACGCATAAAATAGACTTGCGTTCGGTGGAGTTGTGCTCTCTGATATTTTGACTGTTTTTGTTTCTAGCTTGTTTAACAAAGCATTTGTCGATGTCTTTATCGGTAACATTCAAAGACAAAGCAGAGCTAAAAATTTGAAGTGCAACAGTTTGTGCATTGGTGTCATTGACATCGGGGACTCCAGTTATTTCAATGCATTTCTTTTTTTGATTCTGGTTTTGCCAATTCAATTTGCTCTCAAGAGTGTTCACTTTCGATTTGAGATCAGCATTTTCTTTACGAAGTTCTATGATTGTTTGCAAGAATTCCTTTTGTAGGGTTTCCATACATAAAAGTTTTTGATAAACCATTTGCAACGTCGGTTCACCATCAGCGCAACTAAGAGAAGATGTTTTTGGAGAAATCTGTTCACTAATGTTTTGATTTTTTGAAGGTGGTTGATTTGCAGTTTCTTCAGTTGGTTGTGGTGTTACTGGGTTAGGATGGTGCAGACTGCGACGCTTTAAAACTGTGCATCTATCACACCGATAAGATTTCTTATTTGCTTTCATGTATTCAATGTCTTCAAGTTTTAGGTTTATGCAATTAAGGTGGAAAAAGCACTTGCAGTCACTACATGAAACTTTGGATTTAGATCCTCTATCAATTTTATCTTTACACACTGCACAATTCATTTTAAATAAAATTTTTTTTTACTTTTAATTTGAACTTGACCTGTAGTGAGTATAATGTAAACTTGTAGTTTCTTTAAGAGAGATGCGCACCCCACGACACTCAAATAGAAACTGAGAACTGACTTCCACCTAGGGATGCTCATGGAAAAAAAACATCGATGTTTTATTCGATGTGATACATCGTAACCTTACATCGATGTTTGTCGATGCATCGCATAAAAACATCGATGTTTTCGATGTATCGATGTTTTTTGAGCAACCCTAAGACATACTACCAATTACGAAATGTGTGTTTTTAGGTTCGTTCGTTGAACTTTACCCAGGGTTGACCCAGGTTTTCTTGATAACCCTATGAGTTGTCGTTGGGTTGGGTATTCCAGTCCTTAAAAAACGCTAAGCACCAAAATCACCACATATCCCTTTCATTTGAATAAAAATACACGCCATTTGACAGCCCTCAACTCGCCCCAGAAAAAACCGATGACGAGTTGAGGGCAAAAACAGGTCAACCCTAAGCCTAAAAAACACTCTGTTTGACATTCAGGGCGACTTTAGGTTTCTCAAAAAATGCTTTGTGGTGACACGAGGGCGACCCCAGGACTTCAACGAAGAAACCTTTTATTTCTAGGGGTTAATTGTCATATAAGAACTAGCAAACCAAAACAATAATAAAAAATGAATGAAACATAAGTGTCACAATTACATTCGAAAATTAACAGCTAAAGCTAATCGTTGTTTTGATTTTGCCTTGCGTTTGCGTTATAGGTTACCCTTGGTCTCCACATGCTTTAAATCTATCGCAGCTATTACAGCAGCCTTTGAATATCGCAAGTGGAGACTATTTTAACAGCTTTATTTTCGTCGCCTGCGATATATAGCATACTTTTATCACAGGGTATCTATCGCAGCTATTAAAGCAGAGGGAACTGTCCTCAGCATATGTTTTTCCACCATTTTGTTACTTCGTTGTTGTGTTTGGTATAAACGTATGCTACAAAATGCCCACAACACAAAATTTGTCAGTTGCTCCGCTTTCTTGTGTCTGTCATATTCCTCCTTTCTGCTATGAATTTGAAGCAAGTGGAGACACAGCGTTAAGGTTACATCTTCTTCTGCTTCTGCTTCTATTCTACATATAAAGGGTGTTCCGTAATTCGTGTAACATACTTTGGGATGTGATTTTTGGTCATATTCTAAGAAAAAAATTGTTATACAGTAAAATCCGTTTCTCAACTTTAACAAGACTTTTTGACAATTTAAGAAAAAGCTAGCTTTGGTGTACCTATGTTAAATTTGATATCTCTTCCATAGGTTTAGGGTTGCCAGATTTTCAATTTTTCAATAACTTGACTTTGACAGCGTACGCGTCGCGTGTGCAGCTGCATATCGTGTAGTCTGTCTCTGGATATATAAAGTAAAGGAGAAGAGAGCATATTATGTATGACGTGAATTAAACAGAAACAGAACACTGAAATCGATGCGGTTAGGTACCTACTGTGATCTGACTGTGGGTGACTGGGTGGTATTCACCAAACAATCTTAAGAGCGCTCTTAAAGCTAAGAGGCTCTTAGTTTTAAATTTGGATGTGCTATTCACCAAGCAATAATAGGGTCTAGTCTAAGCTAATTCGAATATTCGAAAAATAAGGGTGTTGAGCCTGTGAACGCACACTTTTCGAACTACTTCGACAGTTTCAGTGTCAATTGTCAAATTCAGCTGTTAAGCAAACCAAAAACAGAAAAAATTTTCGGAAATTTAAGAAAAGGTAGAACGTAAAATTAATTCATTCTCTGTATTGCAAACCATAATTCGAATTTCTTATTTTTTTCAACGCTCCTTCTCCTTCCATTTTGATTTTTGAATAACAACCACAAATGACTCTGTCAGTAAATTTCGAATTTTCGAAGTTATTTAAAACAACAACCGCTCATAACTTAAGAGTGGTAGCGACCACTCTTAAGTGTTATGAGCGCTCATAAATCTGCACTAATAGTGGTCGGTGAATAGGTTTATGAGGCACTTAGTTTAAGATTTCTTGGTGAATACCACCCTGTGAGTTGTGAGTGTGTATTATGCGATGCTTACTTTTATTCAATATGGATCGAATGAAATACACCATCCCATTGATATATAAATTGAAAGAGAAAAGAGCATGTGAAATAAATTGAACTGTTGATTTGGCACTTTGAGTGAGTCTTTTCAATGTTTGCTTCATCCGATGCATCGAATAAAAAAACATCGATGTATCGGTAAGCATCGAAAGGGTGCGAAACATCGGGTTTAGTCGATACATCGAATAGTAAACATCGATGTTTTCGATGTATCGATGTTTTTTGAGCAACCCTACTTCCACCTAACCTAACCCTATCATGGACATGTATGTTTCTAGTATCACAACCGTTGTTGGTTAACAATGAAATTGAAAATGACGTTGTTGATTTGAGCAATGAAAATTGTAGCATTTAAATAAATAAAATGAAAATGCCAGCTTGTTCAATTTAAGTATGTTCGTGCTTGACGCAAAAACAAACAAGCTTCATGTTTGATTTTACCAAGGTTTTTCTTTCGGTGAAGAAGACCCGAATGGGTCCTTCCGTCATCGCGCGAGTTATGGTTCTTCGTAAACCCATCTTTAGAAAAACGCAAATTTACTTTTCGAACCACCTACATTAACTCCACTTCAAAAACTAATATTACTTCATACAAAATAAACCGTCGGTCGGCTGAGTTCTATCTTGTTCAATGTCCATTTTTCAAAATGTTGGGAAATCGATTTTTAAGGTTCAGATCGAAATTTTTTTATTATATTTGAAGATTATTGTTTGGAAGTAAATTTTTTCTGCAAGCGTAGAAAATTTTAGTTTTAAAACAAGTCACACTAGATGTTTTAAATTAAAATCAATAAGGAAGTCGTTTTGAATATTGAACAATTTTGTATGGAGCAATGACAAGTTGGAAATCACTTTGTAAGTAATTGAACAAAGTAGAATTGAACATTGAACAAGATAGAAAGAAACTGTTCAACATAATAAAAAATGAGTCATTAAGTGTTTATTGAACAAAAAAACAGTTAGAAAATTGTACTGTTGAACAAAGCAGTTTTCCATAACTTAAAAACCAAAAGAGATAGGACAAAATGGTTTGCGCCAAACGAAAGAGCGCCCCCAAATTATGAAGACTGCATACCTAACTCAATTTCGTGAAAAATGGCCTATAGAACATGATAGAACTCAGCCGACGAAACGCACAGATGCCAAACATAGAAAATGTGCAATGATGAGCATAACCTTTGGAATGCACTGAAGGTGCGTAACAAAAATTAAATATTAGGTACAATTTGAAGGTCTCGAACAATGTGCATAACCTTTGGAATGCACTGAAGGTGCTTAGGAAAAGTGCAATGTTACAATAAGTCTCTATCTGAAGCACAGAGGGTGTTGTTAAGACACGTTTATGGATTTGTATTTCGGTTAATTCAAAATAAAAAAATCTTATATTATGAATGACGGACCTTTGGTACGTTACTCGCGCAACAATTAGACCTGTGCCCATCCACTTAATGGAAGATATTACAAACTTACAAAATCCAACTCCTACTGACTTACATAATTGAACTCGTGCAAAAGTTGAAGCCAAACGATCATCAAGCGCGTCGCACGTTCGGTGAATGGTTCCAAAACGAGATGGACAGGGGCACCAATCTCGATACTCACAAGAAAATTGTGTTCAGCAATGAAGTTCGGTTTCCGATGAAAGGGTACATTAATAAACAAAATTTTCGCAATCTACAAGCTATTGTTGAAACGCCGGGCCGATGTATATTCAAAAATGCACTGTTTGATGAGCTCTATGGGCAGAGGGAATCATTGGTTCATATTTCTTCGAAAATGAAGCCGGCCATAATGTTCCAGTCAATGGGGAACGCTATATAGAGCCAAGATAAATAACTTTTTCCTGAGTGAGTAAGAGAATGTTGTTGTAGGCGACTTTAGGCTCCAACAGGATGACGCTACATGCAATACTGCCAACAATCAATTTAGCGAAGAAATCTTTTGGTGAGCGCATTATCAAGCGCTGTTGGCCTCTGTAGCGTAATCGTGCGATTTGATACCGCTGGACTATTTTTTATGGGGTTATGTGAATTCGAACCTTCAATATTTTACCTATTTTGAGTGGCTAGCCGAAATCCGAGAAAACACTTTTCATGGCAATGAAATTACAATCAGGGGACTGGCGAGTTCCAAGCTAAATTAGATGCCTATTGGAAAAAATGTTTGGCTTTCGTTTGGACCTCGAACCTTAAACCCCCAACGTAACAAGCAGACATGCCAACCATTACTCCAAGGGTACCACTTATTGCTTATTAGGAGAATGTTCAATCTGCTCTAGGTGAGTTAATTTTATGTTTGTTCATAAGCACCTACAAAATAGCTACTTAACAAAAATTAAGCATTCGAAAAATAAGTTATTCGTTGATTTTCGGGTGCTGTTACTATTTTTCTGTTTCTTGTCAGTATTTTCCCCACTAGTGGTGAGGAGCTAAGGATTTTTGTGTTTTCGCATGAGATTTCTAGGCAGAAATACTCTTCTGAGTTCTAAGTTAAAGTTATGAAGACTTCAGTATTATAATCTGTCAAGCTTCAGGAACTGGTAAGAAACTAAAAAAAAATTTATCCTACTACACTTCTCAATACAGATTTTGTATATATAATTATTATCAATCAAAGTTAGGCATATCAAAATGATTTTTATCATTCACACACTACATGGGAGCTGTACCATCACTCTGCAAACGTCATACCAACCTACCTGTTTCCGGAAAACATTTCACAAAGTCTGGCCTGCCAATGAACATGACATACTTAAATATTCCTCCTTAATTAAAACATGAAAAACAAAATCATACATTTCAGAAATGTGTAAATTCGCTGTAATAAACAAATATAAAAAAAAATCTCAAAGCAGAACTTTGTAAAATTGTAATGTAGGTGAATTCAATTTCATTTATGTCACATGAAAGAATTTTGCATTAAATTATGTAACCAGAAGTAACATCTGCATTACAATATCAAAGCCAACGAGACTCTTTAACACAAAAAAAAAATAAAAAACAAAAGTGCTGTTCAACATCAGAACATGACTACCAACTGCAATCTCTCTCGCTTCACATAAGACAAAACAAAACAAAACGTAAAAAAAAGAACACCTCCAACCACCGAAAAAGCAAAAGAAGCAAAATGCGGACACCAAGGACATGGACACTACAGCGGGTACAATACTATAGTACAGTACCGTACAGCTGCAATGTTTTTATACTCCATTTAGCAAAAAACAAAAAAATCTGTTCTGTTTCCGTAGACTGCTGTCACCATTGCTACAGCCAAACATACTTTCCTACTCACGGAGACACTTCGTGTTGTATACGTATACTTTATATACATAAATATACTTTTTTAATTCCAGACAAAAAAGGATGTTTCATGACTTCTTTAATGCCCTTGTGTCATCCTGGGAAAAGCGTTCCCGAGCCGAACCAATTACAGCTCATAGAGAAAAAATTGAATTTTATATCCCAGTTGTATGTTTTTAAAAATGACGACGGACGATTTAAAAAGATTTTGCAGACGAGCTGGTTCTTCTTTTATATTATTGTCAATGCAAGTAGATATGTGGTATGTAGATAATTATGTACGTGAAAAATTTAATGTAATTGAGGTAGGTACACAATGTCCATACGAAGCTGTTATTTATTTAAAACGAAGGTAAATAATGTTGTAACACATACACATTGATCATCTACCTTGTTCTCTGTTTTTTTTTTTTGTTTTCATTGATAAAAAAACATGCATCAAAATGATCAATTTCAATTGCTCTTTCCAAAGAAACAAAATGTCCTTTGAGACCATTCGCGATATAGTTTGTGTTTGGATATCTCATATCTGCCTAAACTTAAGCAAATTCACATTTCATTGGTAGGGAATTGGAAGTAACACTAGACGAGAGTGCTTTCTTGTAGGAAAATTGCTAAAATCACATTCAAGACGTCAAGCAAAGAAATTCAATTTATAAAGCCACACACACTCAAAATTTCTGCAAACATTTATTGATTTGAAGCACTATAACTTGTGTTGTGTGTTGTGTTTGTGTCCTATGGATGCAATCAGTTGATCAGTTTTGAGAAATAATTTTACCAACAGCCTTTTGTGGTATAAATTCTTAGAATTGGCAGAGTTCTTTGAATTATTTGAAGTTAAAGGTAGGTAGGTATACGTACTCAAGACCATAAGAAGAGCTACCAATTGAATTGAAATTTGGAAAGTATGATTGTTTACGTAGTCATTGAACAAATTGACTTTTCGAGTTCTCTGTTAGAACCTGTCCATGCTTATCAAGTTTCTTTGGATTCAATAAAAAATAATAACATTGAAAGCGTTTGCCCCTTGTTGAAATGAAACTTTTAGAATCTGAGAATTTAGCAATGAATTTACAGAAAAACAATTTTGAAAATGCTAGTTTCTTCTTCAGGAGTACGAAGTTTAGATCGTCCTCAAAATGAATTAATGTATACGTGTCGAACCCCCAATCAATCAACCAAATACGCCATTTTGCCATTGACTGCGACGTAAGACACTTCTCCAGTACCTATCATGATTATTCGAAATGTTTGATAGCTCTACTTTAACTGCGATAGCTTTATTGTCAAAATGCGAATGCAGGTATCCCATTTCCGACTTAAAACGCGCCCTTTCTATAAACTTTTGGAAACTTTTAAGGAAAGGCAACGAAAACCTAACAAAACAAGGAGTCGACAGTTCATGTCTGTTCCAAAACAGTTAACGGTACCGTAGAGGTATTCATTTTATAAGCTTTCAGACCAGCCAGTTCAATCAAACTTGTTGGCCGTCTTTTGGACTGAGATTTTGACAGTGATGACACCTTCTAAGCAATAAAATCAATCATTTGAATTTAAATAAATGTCTGTTTACTACTGTTGTAGCGAATATCGATAAGGGTTCCCGGCGCTGAGCACCAGACTCTGTTTGGTTCTGGCCACTGTGGTGTAACAGAAATCGAAAAAATAAAAACTAAACAATTTTCACGAACTGGATCCGAAGGACTCGGAGGAAACCCTTGGTCGTTTTGAAAGAAAACTACTCCGAATGATATTTGGCCCCGTATATGAAGACAATGTGCGTGGAGAAGAAGATACAACAATGAATTGTTTGAGCTTTACCGCGACATGTGCATAGCCAGAAGAGTACGCATTGCGAGGCTACGATGGTTGGGCAATGTAGAGCGGATGGACCTAAACGCTCCGGCTCGACGGGTTTTCGAAAGCACATTGCAGAGAATTCGTGGATGGGGAAAACATAGCCTTAGGTGGCACAATCAAGGGAAGAAGACCTCAACCGACTTAGAGTGCAAAACTGGACAGATCTCGCCCGAAATTAAAGATGATGGTTGAGGTTCAGGTTCACCCCGAACTGTAATGCCCATACCTGTGTAAGCAAGTAAGATCCGAAAAATTGTTGAGCGAATCGCTACCAAACGTCAAAGGATCCCTGTTGATCTAAATTAAAGACTTTCTGAAAATATCATCAACATCGGTTCTTCTAATTCGGAGTCTGTAGATTGCCTCTATGTTCTTATTATTGTTTATAGTATAGAACGACATAGTAGAACCACATCGCATTGCGGTCACTTTCGTGTCTTTTACTGATTTTCTAGATTTTATCATTGGTAGCGATTTTTAAGGCTCAACTACGCACTGACGAGTAGTACCTTAATGTATATAAAATAGTCTAGAGGCCTAGAGGCACGAGCTCGGCGGTCAAACAGCTCACTGAACTCGCTTCTCATTGTGTCCATTGTTAAGCGTTCTATGTGGAATGTCGCCAAAAATAAAAGAGTTTTATTATCGCACCGAAGAGCGTACCATTCACAGTAACGTTGAATTTCGAATCATATTTGAAGGAAGAATTAGTCTAATGATTCCACCAGCCTATAATCCGCATCATTCAGTGACTTTCCAGGTAGCTCTTATAAATAAATATAATGCTTCTGGCTGCTATTCACTCCAAATACGAAAGTTTTGGTTTTTCACGTTTCCATTCAACCAGAAATGACTTTCGTTCATAAATGGAAGAAGTGCTCGATGGGCTTTCTAAAGAGAGCAAGCATTTTGATAATAAAATTCAATAATTTCTTAGGGTTGCTCGTTTGAAATCCGACCAAACGAAGATATTTGACAGTGCCACAAAATACAAAACGTTAGTTTGCAAAAAAAAAAAAAACGAAAAAACCACCCAATACCTTTATTCGCTAACGAGATGCACTGCAAAAAAAATGAGCACGAACTTGTGATTGTGTGCAAAATACGATATAAAAATCTTAAGGCTAAGTAAAGGGTTTAAGTATTAGCTTTTCATAATATATTTGGTGGTACAGGGTTACCAACTACACATTAACCCTAGTTTACGTTTTGGGGTTCGCGCGAACCCCAACGCAGGTTTGAATGCTTATAACTTTTTACTTAATCATATTTTCGACCTGGGATGAAAACTCAGTGAACGAATTTCATTTTTCTTTACATTTTTTTCATCGTATTTTCATCATATTGATTTAAGATAATTTTCTGGAATTTTTTTCTGAAAAAAACCCACACACCAAACTTGGGGTTCGTGCAAACCCCACTATGGTTCCGGCTTGTTATGACAGCCTGAAATAGCCTTCACAAGATTGTGTTGTGTTGGTAATAAAACGACCTGGTTACATATTTGGTTTTGGAACATAAGATACCAATGCCATTTTCTGCAAAAATCCAAAAACGAATGAAATGGACAGTACTGATCTGATCTGGTACGGTCAATTCAATTCGTTCAAAAGTATTTCAACAGGCTGGAGAGTGTTTGTCCTGGCTGATAATTGAGCTCAGCGACCAATTGAATCGTCGAAACGGAGGAAGATATTCAGATGTTCAAAACGTGTACAATTCATCACGGCTCGAATAATTGATTCCCATTGATAGTATCCCAAATTAGATGTGAATACAAATTTTGGGGTTCGCCCGAACCCCAAGTCTGGTTATTACATTATTCTTCGTGCCGTGAACTAGGGTTAATTATGAAATTTTAATTAAATCACACGAATTTGTGGAAAAAAATTAAATTAAATATTCCAAAGATTTTGAGCGAAAATCTAAAAACGCCATTCTTTTGCAGTCGCTAATACATATAAACGTTGAAAATTTAAACAAAATCGTTTTACCAGCTTTTTTTAAAACGGTACCTAGTCCCGGGAGCCTGGAATCCCGGGATTGACATAAATCTGAATCTCGACATCCCGGTATTGAAAAAACATTTCGGGACGGCAATCTCAATATGGTGGGTACCATTATTATACTTTTTGCAAACAAAAAAAATAAAAAAATAAAAAAAAAAGAATAGCAATTAAGAAAATGCCTAATCCTTTACAAAAAATTTTGATCGTTTCGTGAGTCGTTTTCGAGAAAAATATTATGTAATTCAAATAGGTTGTATGGCAGGTACCGTTATTTCGAGACTTACAGACCCAATTCTGAAAATTTCTCAGACGTTAACTGCAAACTTTGAAGAAAATCTCAAAATCTTTTCTGAACGATTGTCTTATAGTACCTTTAACCACAACCAAAAATTATGTCCCACTTTCCTAAGGGAAATTATGAAATTAGATCCGAATATGATATTTAACATGTCCACCTGTTCGTGATTCGAATCCAAGCAAAAAAAAAAACAAAAAAAAGTTCTTCCACGATTGTCGCCTTTCGCGAGGATTTAACAAGTCGTCCTATAGTAAATTCATTGCCATGAAAAGCGCTTTCTCGATTTCCGTTTGAAATCGGCAAAAAATTGTTGGCCACGGTAGCTACTCCCCTTTTTGTTGCGCCACCCTATTTATTTTTAGTTTTATGTTGGTACATAACTTCTTTATGGCCTTCGTCCCAGAAAGGGCGATAATCAAATCGTGTTAAAAAAAAGTTTCAAATGGAAAGTTGTCCAGTAATTATTAAAAAAGTCTTTTTAGATGTGTTCAATGGCTTTTTTTATATCAGAACAGCACAGAAGCAGTGAAAAACCTCAGACAAGTTAGAACAAGCTAACTTGTCAAAATAAGCAACAACAAAAACGAAAAAAAACAACCACCAATTTTTCTTTTTCTGATGTCAACTTAATTTAGCGTATGTTCGTCACGAATAAGTAATTTTATTTTCAGCACAAGGTTAGGTGTTATTTTCCTGATTTTTAAAAATTTTTTTTGAACTTTTCGCAACAAATTAAAATTACATTGCGCTAATAAAAACAACGAGCAGAAAGTCAACAGCTGCTTTTAACAGTTTTCAGCAAACTTGCTCTTGCTCAAAAGGAGGTGCAGAAAACGCTGTGCTAATCTGTTCTAGAACAGCTCATTGAACACAAAAAAGGTCAGAAAAGATCAGAAAAGAACAGACAATTCCTCATTGAACAGCAAAAGCCTGATTTTTTCTGTCTGAAACTGTTCTAGAACAGCTCATTGAACACTCTTTTTATTTTTCAGGGGAAATCAGCAAAATTTTCTGGTATTTAATATAGTTTTGGGTTTGCAACTCGAAAAGTGGATATTTAACATTAAAACATTCATTCAATAATTAAAGAGAGAGAATTATGCATTTGGGTTTATGTAATACTCATGCTCTCGAGAATTCCTTGATAAACTTTAAATGTCTCCTTTTTTTATGAACCAAAATCTAAAAATGGACAAATACCTACATTTTTCCAATATTTGGTGAATTCTCATAATTCTGCGGAAGGTTTAAAATCGCGTTCTCCAAACACTAAATCGGCTGATTTGAATTGCGGCACCAGAACTTTAAGCTTCGAGCTACGATTTGAGATAACTACACGACATCAATGGACTTCGAGTCATACTAACGCTGTATCCAATATCCTGTAAAGTCCCAAATCTCTCCAAAGCAAAGCAAACAGTATTTAAAACAAATTATTACAGACGTACCCTTCAGGTTCTGAACCAATGACAGAGAGATAGCACAAAGTCCATTTCCAAAACAATTTTAAAGCTTTTAAATAAATAAGCTCCAATTTTTTTCCAACGATTACTATATAAGCCTAACGGCATTTTAATGTTTTCTTTTTATCTATGAACGTATTAGAATTGCATGCACCGACAACAACGTAGGTACACATTCTTTTCTTTCAAAATAAAATTTCACGATAATGCGTAACATCAACGATTGCCTACTCCGGTACTTTTTAAACTAGATCCGGCGAGCTGAAAGTATTCTGCAGACCTCGACTGTGTATGTTCTGACACATGCCGGTCCTCATTTCAAATGAAAGGTAATTGTTTTTCAGCTTAGCAGGCATCTGAATCTATTACTTTTGATTGTTATTGTTATGGGAATCTTGCGGAAAATGTTATGACTACGGTTGGAATTATAATTTCAAAGGATCAACTCTTAAAGCAAATACAAATCTAAAAACAATAGGTCCAAAATAAATATCACCTTAATACAAACGATACAAGCGATAGTGGGATATTCTTAAAAAACCCACATCCAAACTATAAACCCTGTGGATTATTATTACAATTCCAAAACTATGAAACAGCAAGAGAACATCCGATGCCTAATCGTTTAACAAATGACTGCTCCTTTGAAAAAGAAAAAAGTCATAACATCATCCCTCCTGCCTCCCCCACAAGTAAAACGAAAGAAAATATTTTATTATGGAAATAAACAATAAAAAAGGACTTAAATAAAATATCCATTCGTGTAATTGAAAAGGATAACGAGGGTGTGTTTGGCTTGTTAAGTATTCTTTTCAAGGACGATGTCTCACGGTGATCTACACCTTCTTCTATTTTTGCATTAACTTGAAAGAACTCAATAATAAAGTGCTTTATACGAGAAAAGCCATTACATATGTAGGTATGTACCTACGAAGCATATACTAAATAAAGCCCTTTTCATGAAAGCTCCACAGAGCACACAGAGCACTACTTTATGTGTTGTATAGTATAATATAATGAAAGCCATTCAATAAAAAGGATCCATGTCATTGTAATTGGATATGAATGGATGTGCGTGTGTGTTTACCCTTTCTAATTGCGCTGGTCGTTGTTGCTGGCTGGCATGTGGCATAAGTACTATAAGCCGATTAAACTGTCTTCTGATGGAAAACAGAATGAGAATGAACGGCCAACAACTGAAGGCATTGCTGTGACTTTTGTTTTTCCATTCAAATTTTCCTGCCAATTAATGGACTTTTCTCATTCACACAGATATGCTATGTACAAAGGTACTATACTTACATACAATATCCATTCGTCCTTCACCCTGGACAGATGAAAAGTTTGGTGCTTCGGCGGATACTTCACATCGATATAGACCGGTTGAGTTCAGTGTCAGTCCTCGTAGAAGGACTCGCCTGCTATCTGAGTGCTCGTCCTGAAGTTACAAGAGATTTTTTTTAACAATTTAATTGAAGTCGTCCTTTTGGTAGGTTTTTTTTTAATATATACTAAAAATAAACCCTCAATGCGCAAACAAGAAACAACCTCACAGCATAAATATTTTGCTTTTGTATGCTGGCTGCATTAAAAGGGTTTAACCTGAAACCCCATTAGGTATACAAAGATCTCAATATTCTTCCACCGTCCGTTTATGGAAAGAGGCATTATAAAGAGATTTGAAATATCAGAGTACCTACGTATACTTATATACCATACAGGTAACAAAGGTAAACCATTTTAAGCACCCAACTTATGTACGCAACATATCACGTTTGTATACTTACAATAACACGTATTCCATCCACTGGAAAGCTATGCTTTTGTGGATCAGATTTTGGTACGAAACGATAGAACTCCTCGTTATCCTTGTACCATTTGACTGCATAGAGGGCTTCACCCCCATCGCTGCTATGTTCGGCACTGTCGACAACCCCACTGCCGCCGTTTGACGTGCTTATACTACTACTTCCACTAAACGTATTGTGGTGGTCCCGCAGGCGACTTGGCTCATCATATATCCTATAAGAGGATGATGCTTGTGTCTGATATTGTTGCGGTTGCAAAGAATGTTGTGGTTGCTGCTGGTGGTATATTCGGTGATATTGATGGGTTCTGATTCTTCTGTATAGGCCATCATCAGAATCCATATCGATGTATGTATCACCACCGTTGCTACTGGTACCTCTTCCATCATTGCTGTTTGCACTACTATGTCTCGGATTACCGCTCAGCATGTTGCTTCCATTCGGTCTACTCAGTTCGTATTGACACTCAAGGAATGTGGATTCACCACGTAGTTTATAGGCGGGTATTGAGACTTTAACTAAGCGGAGACCCGCAAGACCTGAAAAATGTAAAAAGATAATGGATTTAATTACATCTGAAGTGCAAAAGCATGTAACGAAAAGAAGTAAGTACGTTCAATGGCGAAAATAAACGATTGTGAAAAAATCCGTCAATATATCAGAAGAGCTTTGTGAATGTAGGAATGGAGATTCCTTAACTGGGCAAGTGACAATCCAACTCAAGAACTTTTGGTCAATTGGAAATGAATTGAAATGAACGCATAGTTAATAATGTAATATATCAAGTGCCGGCAGAAGTTTCAATAACAATACTAACAGAAGAAAATGTCATTACAGTTTGGCCTTTTCTGAAGAACTTTTTATTACATATCAGAACCTTCAACTACGTAAATGAACGACGGACGTCAAAAGTATTTTCTCGAAGAGCTGTTTTTTATTGTGAGAGATGACTTTGCTTAGCTCTATTGGTTGCAAAAATCAGAGCTGTTTTGTGAATTTCCACTTAATTTAGCAGTGTTACCTTCGATGGGAAAATTAAGTGGAAAATATTATAAAAAATAAGCCGTGATCAAAAATGTAGATTGAAGGGCTCACAATCGAGTACAAACAAAGAGTATGTGAGGTACTTATTGTTGGTTGAAATGTTTGATTTGGCTGCTGAATAAAGCAAGCTATTCAAATCCTGGTGACAGAACTACTTGGATTATGTCACAACTTTTTAAGAAAAAGTCCCTCAATCAAGGAAAAATTATCGGGAGATTATGTCCACTAATGTTCATCAATTAACTATGAAGTTCCGAAATCTGAACAGATTTCAGCAGTAATGTGATGGACTATCAAAGGAACACTTTTCTTTGATGTACCATTCAAAAAAAAAAAGTATTTTAAACAATTTCAAATGTTCCATTAAAAAAGTCTTATTTTATATCTTTAACTTTAGTAAACTGTTTCGTATTCGTAGATAAGTGAATTTTATAGTTTCTTATAAAAATAGTACTATAACTGCCCCTAACTGAACAAGGTATTCGTCTTCTCCAGTCAAAGAAGAATGTGAATTGTGAAGTGAATATAAAAAAAGTAGAAACATGGCTCATTCATTCTTTTAGAAATGGAAAAAGGGAACCAGGTTGATGCTATCTATACTGATTTCAGCAAAGCTTTCGAAAAGGTTGATCACAATCTGCTTATTTTTAAATTTAATAAATATGGCATTCATGACACCTTGTTATTGTGGATATAATCGTATTTGTCTCAAAAGACGCAGTGTCTCAAGTTTGTCTTGTCAAGTCAAATTATTGTAACTTCTGGTATACCCTAAGGTAGCCATCTTGGGTCTTGGCCCACTTTTATTTCTCCTTTTTATAAATGACTTGCCTTTACTGTTTGAAGGTTGTAGATTTTTGACGTATGCCGACGATCTTAAGTTGTTTCATACAGTTAACAATATTACCGATACGCAATTATTGCAGCAATGTTTAATCAGCCTAGTTAAGTGGTGTAAAGCTAACGGAATGATGTTAAATGTGGAGAAATGCAATATAATTTCTTTTTTAAGAAAAACATGGGTGCAATAAATTTTGACTACTCCATAGATGGCCAAAAGTTAGTAAGAATTGACATAGTAAATGACTTAGGAGTTTTAATTGACAGAAAACTAACTTTTAATTTAGTTTAGTGATCCCTATATCACTAAAGCTATATATTGTTCATTGGTCCGGTCACTAATAGAGTACTGTAGTGTAATATGGTCTCCGTTGTATGCTGTTGATATAAAGAAACTTGAATCTGTCCAAAACCTGTAAGTTTTGTCTTACCTCGTTATTCTTACTTACTTAGGTGGGCATTACAGTTTGGGGTGAACCTGGGCCTCAACCAACATCCTTCTATAACGATTTCGATCTCGGGCGAGCTCTCTCCAGTTTCGCACTCCAAGTCGGTTGAGGTCTTTATCCACTTGATTGCGCCACCTAAGACGAGGTCTTTCCCTTCCGCGATTTCCCTGCAATGTGCTTTCGAACACCCGACGAGCCGGAGCGTTTGGGTCCATCCGCTCTACATGGCCCAACCATCGTAGCCTCGCGATGCTTACTCTTCTGGCTATGCTCATGTCGCGGTACAGCTCATACAGCTCGTTGTTGTATCTTCTTCTCCACACATTGTTTTCGCATACTGGACCAAAGATCATTCGGAGAATTTTTCTTTCGAAACGACCAAGGGTTTCCTCATCCGCTTTCGATAAAGTCCATGCGTACAGCAGGACAGGGATGATACAAGGTCACCTTGGTTTTTCTAGAGAGGGTTTTGTTTCTCAATTGCCTTCTTAACCAAAAAAAGCAACGGTTGGAAAGAGTTATTCTCCGTTTGATCTCCGCACTGATGTTGTTGTCCGAGTCTACAGCGGATCCTAGGTAGACGAAGTCCTGTACTACCTCGAAGTTATGTCTGTCTATTGTGACGAATTGTCCAATTCGTCGATGTTCTGTGTCACTGTTTGATGACAGCATATACTTCGTTTTGCCCTCATTAACCATCAAACCCATTTTTGCCGCTTCTGTTTCAATACTCGCAAAAGCACCTATGACATCACGCTTTTTTCTTCCCATTACGTCAATATCGTCTGCATAGGCGAGTAATTGTACAGACTTTTGAAAGATTGTTCCTCTGGTGTTGACGTTTGAGTTTCTTACAATCTGTTCAAGTATGATGTTAAAGAAATCGCATGACAATTTGTCGCCTTGCCTAAAACCTTTTTCGACATCAAAGGTCTCGGTGAGTTGTTTACCGGCCTTGACGGAGCAGCGTGAATTCTCCAAAGTCATCCTGCTTACCTTATTGTACCTCGTTATTCACATCGACTAAATCTTATTAATATTTTCATTTCATTTCATTTCATTTCATTTATTTATTAATTTATTTATTTATGGCAAAAAAAATATTTATAGGTTATATACAATATAAAAGTAAAGATTTGTTATTACAATAACAGTTTAGAGGGATAATTGTAAAATTAATTTAAAGAATATAGATTTAATCAAAAGAAAAAAAAAATAATAAAACATCATAACTATAAGACAAATAAAGAGTGAAAAAGCAAGGCTGTGTCTGGGTTCGAGAGAAGATCAATTAAAGAACGGATGAAATTATTTAAGGAACTTAATGTTTTTAGACTATGAGGTAAACTGTTCCATATTCTGGCACCGATCACGAAGAATGATCGTCGAGTTTGCAAATTTGTGCTTCTAGGAATATTTAAGTTGTTAGTACGTGGAGAGACTGAAAATTCGAACTTGTCATACAAATACTGGGGCGTTTTAAAACGTATTAATTTAAAAATATTTTTACATATTTCTATTACGAAATGTGACATTAATGACATACCAAAAACGCTATGTGACAGGTGTGAAACATGATCAAATCGCCTTAATGAATGTACGAAGCGGATGCAAGAATTAAATGCTACATTCAGTTTCTGTTTGCTTATCGAGTCCATACCACTATACAAAGGGGATCCATAAGTTATTAATGGAGCTAATAGTGTTTTTACTAGCATTAGTCGAGTTGTTTGTGGTAAATAAGATGAAAATCTCCATAACCGCCTAAGGCCTCGATAAATGCCACAAATCACTTTATTTACGTGGTCACTCCAGGTGAGCGTTTTGTTAAGAATGAACCCAAAGTTCTTAACCGTAGAGCTGTAAGGGATTACATGGTCATTCAAGTATAAGCAAGGGAAAAGAGACTCTTCTAAGCTACGTTTAAAAATAATTATACTTTGTGATTTGAAAGGATTTAAAACTAAGTCATTTCTAACTGCCCAATCGTGAATATTTTTTAAATCGTCGTTCATCTTACAAATGGCGTTTTCGACGCGACTGATTGGGAAGGGAAAGTAAATTTGTAAGTCGTCGGCGTAAAGATGATACGAACAATGTTCAATAACTTCAACAACATCATTAATGAACAAACTAAAAAGCAAGGGGCTCAGTAACGAACCCTGAGGGACGCCTGCTTTAAGATTTAAGAAGTCGGAAGTTACTGAACCGAAACAAACGACCTGTTTCCAGCCCGTTAAATAACTTTGCATCAGCTTTAAAGCGGATGAAGAAAATTATGCTTTAATTTATGAATGAGGATTGAATGATTTACTGATCCAAAAGCATTAGAAAAATCAAGCAAACATAAAACAGAAACTTTATCTTCCGTCATTGCAGTCCGTAAATCATCTTGAACTTTCAAAATGGCAGAAACGCAGCTATGCATTCTTCGGAAACCAGATTGCAATGTCGACAAAAAATTTTGAGATTCGACATATTCATATATTTGATTGACCATAATCTTCTCTAAGCCTTTTGCTAAAAAAGGAAGAATGCTAATAGGTCGAAAATTCGAAAAGTCGTTAGAGCTTCCTTTCTTGCGCAAAGGAAGGACCTTTGTTACCTTCCAAGAACTTGGGAAAAACGATTTGGTCAAACAATCATTGTAAATGTTAACAATGCTGGGGAGGAATGCAGGAAGTACGATTCGAACGAATTTAAGACAAATATTGTCAAGACCTATTGCGTTAGAACTAATTAAGGAGAGAGATTTGAAGCATTCGACGGGTGAAACACAATTGAAAGAAAAGGAACCCCCATCATTGTCTAAAGATGATGAAGAATTTGATTGACGGTTATGGTTATTCCCTGACGAAGAAAAAAAGCTGTTCATATTGTTCACGAAAATGGGGTCTACGGAAGTTTCAATGTTAGATTTTCCAATCGCGCCCAGATTTTTCAAATTGTTCCATAATATTTTGGTAGAATTATTTGAAGTATTTAATTTCTCGAGGAAGTATGTTTTCTTAGAATCTCTAATGTATTTAACTACTCTGTTTCTACAAATTTTGTAACGCGCCCAATCAGTTTCCGATCTCGAGTTCTTAAACACCCAGTATAGGAAATTTCTTTCACAAATTAGGTTACTGATCTCTAAAGTAAACCAAGGAGTGTTGTTATTTATCACTTTTCTTTTAATTGGAACATATTTGTCATATAAGAACTTTAATAAGTTAGTTAAATATTCAACCTTGAAGTCGATCGACGTGGAGAATCTATAAGAATGCCAATCAATTTGAGATACTTCTTGAGAAAGCTCATTAACATTAATGTTTTTAAAATCTCTGTAAAAAACAAAATTACTCTGTGTGGGGCTATCCACCGCCACGTCGAAAATTAAAAAAATTAAATCATGATCGGCAACACCATGAGCTTGATTAAAAAATAAAATTTTGTGTTTGCTCGATACAATAAATAGGTCGAGAGCGGTTGCACTTGTTCGTGTAAATCTCGTAGGAAAATAACTAACAATATGTAAACCAAAAGAATCGAGAATGTTTTCCAAATTATTAGAAGCAGGAGAAGAAACACTTACATCGATGTTTAAATCACCACAAACAATTATAGTTTCATATTTAGCGCTATATTTAGACAGAAATGACTCAAAAACTTCAAAAGGAAAATGACCTGGATGTCTGTAAATGCAATTAATTAAGACTTTTTCAAAAGGTAACGTGATTTCAAGAAGCAAACACTGAATATCTTTGGTTTTTAAGAAATCTAAGCAAATAGCGTTAATACCTTCACGTACATAAATCAAGACACCCGAACTACGGACATCACTATCACAACGAAACACCCGGTAGAATTTAATATTTAACTCCCAGTCCTCAATTAAATTTTTAGAGTTATTAGATAACCAAGTTTCAGATAAACAAATAATATCAGTGGTTACTGATTGAAAAAGTGATCTTAGCTGATCGATTTTTGACAAGATGCTCTGAACGTTCATATGACAGATTTTCAATCCCGAGGAACCCGAAGAAAAAATATTCAACAATGTATTACCATAATCAACATCGGCGGTGCCAGCTGTAGAGGGATTGTTTACGAAATCCATGAAAAGAGAATAAAAGAAAGAAAAGAAATTCCAATTAAGAAAGAGACCACTAGACAAAGACAGCCTTTCCACTAAGATAAAAAAAGAAAGAAAAAGAGAAAGCAATTAATATTTACAAAATTTACAAAAGATTATGAAATTGAAAAATATATTCAAGATTGATGTTCAATTAATGAGAGATTAGATATATAATGTATATGATAAACGTAAGTGTAGCTTGAGTTTATATAGCTTGTAACATTATGTACGAGCAGCGGCAGCAGGAACCGGAGAGAGTAATCGATGTAAATCGTCCAAGTGGTTTAATTTGATAAACTGGTCGGTTGGTGTAATTTTGACAGCAACAACTCCGTTGAATGAATGAACCGAATGAATTTTCTTATCTTCTTTAGATTTCATAGCAGCTTTCCGAATGACAAGTGCGCTGCTGGAGAGGCATTCAAAGGCTCCAATAGCACGATTGGATGAGAAACCAATCATATCCAGTTTGATAGGGGCAGCGGAGAAAAAACTTTTAATGAATTTGATGCGTTCGCCTGGAGTGTGAAGTTTCAGAATAATAGGTGCAGAAAGTTGAATCCTGGGACGTTTGCTTTCCGAATGCTCTTTGGTATTGATCTGTTTTAGTCTAAAGACATCAAAGGAATGCAGTTGGAATTTCGTAATTTCACAAATTTTATGCACAATGTTATCCAAAGATTCATTATGAACTGCTGGAATTCCCGTCAAAATGAGGTCACATTTACGTTGATCATTCTCTAGCTTGTGAATTTTGATCTGAAGGTCAAGCAAATCATTTTTGTAGTCACTGATGGGAAGTTTTTTACTAACCTCACTTTTGAGATCGGATAAACTGATATTAAAATTATTAGAGAAAGAATCCACTTTTTTATTCAACATTGAGAGGTTGCTATTAACAAGGGATTTAAAATCACGCATATCTTGTTTCAGACCAATCATTTGGTTATCCATTGAAAGTTGCAATTTTTCTAACATTTTAGCCAAG
Source organism: Melanostoma scalare (assembly GCA_949752695.1). Classification (NCBI taxonomy): domain Eukaryota; kingdom Metazoa; phylum Arthropoda; class Insecta; order Diptera; family Syrphidae; genus Melanostoma; species Melanostoma scalare. Next base: position 218,425,587 of record OX456985.1, on the reverse strand, counting down.
TCTTCATTTGATGTTGCCATGATTAAAAGAAAAGCGCGAATTTATGAAATAAAAAAGCTTGAAAATATAAAATAGGGAAGAAGAAATGCACCAGTCAGGGTGTAACACCAGAAAATCGAGTAAATTTACATTAATATTAAAATAAATGAGTTAAATTGCCGCATCTGGTAAAGCACGTGTACTACTCGACGTTTGACATTTCTCTTTACATATCTGCAGCCTTGTAAATCGTAGAGAGTTGTTCGAAGCTTTATTTACATTCGAACCTTTAAATGGAAATATTAACTCACCATTTTCGTGTTACAAAATATCTGTAAATCCTAACGTTCGTATTTTAAGACATACCAAATTTTTAAACGAGAGCAACTCAGGGACTAATTATGCTTCTTATGAATGTTTCAATAGATGTTCAAAAACATTTAATAAATATTTTGACTTGTTCAATGTGAATATGAATATAGAGAAAATTTCCGGAGAAAAATCCTAAATAGAATGATGTTTGAAGACTCTTCTTAACTTTCTTTTGTATAGCAAATCTTTTATATAGCAAATCCGTTGAATTAATGAAAAAAAAAATTTGTTTTTATAAAATACGTAGTACAACAAATGTATTTTATTTTATTTTCTATGTAGTGCAATCTTTGTTTTTTATAATTAATGTTGACTTACATTGGCAAAAAAATAAATACTAAACTAAACTAAATCGATTCGATGGTTTGGCTTTTAGATACGACCTAACAATCAACTATGCAGCCGATGTGTCAACAGTGATGAGCACTGTTTTTTGATATTTCAATGAATTGAGGCTTTGAGATAAAACGTCAGGATTATGTTTAGCAAATTGAAAAGTTAAGTTGCCAACATTGATGCCACTAGCATTCCTAAGCATTCCTAATTCAAAGAAAATGTATTGGCAAGTGTCCTTCTTATGATTGATCTCCGCCATGTGAAAGAGCTATGCATTAAGTTTGAAGAATGGAAACATGAAGCATAGCTTACGACCACTTCTCATAAAGAGTTTCGAAGCGTAGAACAGTTATTCATTGTATTTGAAGTCCCTTGACATACTCATTAAGCAAAGGTGCGTTGCACTAATTGAACTCTCAGTTTATCATAAAATTGAAATGATCATATAGCATAAGCTTCCGGAATATAGCTTTTTTTAATCGTAATTTGTAAGGAATGGTGGAATTCGTTGCCAATTTCGAACGGCTCAATGAGAAACCCCTCCTCACAGCAGTGTAATTATGCTAGGAAATAAGGTACTAATGGAAAAGCATTTGGATATTTTAGGAATTCAAACCTTGAACTCCCTTTCAACAGACAGACATGCCAACCCATTAAGTCACCGGGGCCGCCACTTGACTCAATGGGTAGTTATAATAAATAGGGTGACGCAACACAGCGAAGATCCCCCTGGTTCATTTCTCGCAACCACACCTGGAGAGGAATGGAGGGGACCTAAATTTTTTACCGATTCTGAACGGCTATTCGAAAAACATTTTTGCCTCTGTCGGGATTCGAACCACGAACCTCTGGGTTAACAGGCAGACATGCTAACCATCACACCACGGGCACCATAGAACAGATTAAAATTATTTAAAAAATCTCACGTTATTTTTATTAAAAAAAAAAAACACACACACACAAACAAAACTCTCGACGAAGTCCATAACGAAATTATTGTACTTAATATAATAATACTAGTAGATAAAAAAAGACACATACTTTTGCTTTGCTCCTCAATAACACACATCCCCGTTATCTTAATAGTGAACATCCATTGGTCTTGTAAATATAAGCCATTTATTCACTTATGTCAGCTTAGGTACTTAACTTAAACCCACAGATAATCGAAATGAAATCAATACCTACCACTACCCGCCACACATCCTCTCCCTTATCAATACGAACTCAAAACTAGCAATACAATGATGTCTTTAACAATACCAGTGAATCACATTTCGCTTTTCCTCGCATATCCAAAACCATCCGCAAACAATGCCATATAATCCTTCTTCATCCTATATTGTATTCTACTGAACTGAATGCTTGTTTCTAACACGATCCATCAATCCATTGGCCCACTTATACGACAAACAAAGCACAGATAATCTTCACTTAATGAAAAGTAAATTACAACAAAACAACAAATCAATCTATACCTACCTACACAACATACATACATACGCATTTGATTTAAGTGTCTTATGCCAACCTACGCCAAAAACAAAACCGGAATTTCCAAAACATCTAAGCCCTAGCCCATGCCAGTTGCAAAAAGTAATTAATCTTTTACGTCTGTCATCGTTCTTGTCTTGAAACACTCAACAACAGCAACAACTATAAAAACAACAACAATAGCAAAATCAAACGACTATCAAATCTAATTTTTGTTCTAGTTGAACTTTCAACAAAACCCCAATACAAATAGTAAAAGAGGAAGCAACGCAACGTTTGGTAAAATGATCCAATAAATCCATCTCTGCAACCTCCACTTTAGAATATAGTACCAACAAAGTGTCGGTTAACTCAGTGGAAAACATCTTACAAGGCATCGTTAAACAGATTTCGAAAATCATCTTACGGCGTCGTGTATTTAAAGGATTGGTTGCCATCATTCGATGATCTGATGGAATAGCTAAAAAAACCGCAACCCGCAAATCCAGCCTCAGAACTAGGCACTTTCGACAAGACATCTTCTTGTGTGTGTGGGTGTGCGTTGAGTAGAAGGTTGTTGCTACGTACTGGCAGTGGTATTGTGGTACTATCGACCCACAAAGAAGGCTTATCAAAATTTCCTCCTCGGAGAATTTTTTTTCTTTTCTTGAGCATACAGTATAAATTAAATTTAAATTTAAATCAGGTCAAATAGTAATTTGTATACCTTTGCCCAACGAACTGAATAAGTAAGGACCATTTGCTGTTGTAGCCCTTTTCTCATTTCAATGCGGTACCTTGCCCGGCGAACAGGTCTACCCTCTTAGTTTATCGTTTCACAACAATATTCGTCAGTTCTGCCACTGAATAAAAAACATAGAGCAGGAGCCTTATCAAACAATAAAAAAAAAATCAGAAGAACCACACAGTGTATAAGTCAATAGAAATCCATTTACAAAATCGATTTTATGTGTAACCACATTTGACAAATAACAACCGAACCTGGAAACAGGTCCTTCTTTTCGTTGACTGAAGAAGAAGAGAAGAACAGGGTGCAGTCCTATGTAAGTAGAATACACAAAATGAAATTAAATACAAAGATTTTGATGTTCCGATTGTGTGAAGAGTAAATATGTAAAAATAACTTTTGGGTTTAGGACAAGCCAAGGTCTGTGCTCAATTGTCTTCATTACAGAAGTTGAAGGGATCATCGATTTTTTTGCGGTTCCAAATGGATAGCAAGAAAGAACTTTTCATGGCAGTTTAACATTTAGGAGGCCTTGCCAACGTTTTACTTAAGGCGACATCGGTGTAAGAGAATTTTACAGGATATCAGATCGCAATGTTGAACTCTGATTTTGGAATAACACTGCCACACGTTTTAATTAAGTTTTTATTCGGGCAATTGATGGAAGTATTTTTCGCATTCCCAAAACTATTGGTGGATTTCCACGTTCTTTTCATTTAATATCTGAGTTATCTGAGTCAGTTAATATCTGTAAAAAATTCAAGCTGCAGCGAAAGTTTTTGTCGTGTGCTATATTTTCCAGCGAAATAAATTTTCATTTCTGGGAACTTTCGAGTGAGGAAAATCATTAATCAATTCTTGTTGTGCATCAGCGCATTTTTATGACAAAAAACTTTGATTAAATTCTTCGGCTTTGGTTTTTAATTTGTTTTTTGTGGGAAAGATATTTTTTATCTCGAAATGGTAGTAACAAATATTTCATTTCATTACTGTTAATTGGTTTGAACTAAAAAACCAGCCTGAAAGCAATGTGAAATTAAAGATTTTTAATGAGATAGTTCTTTTCTTTGAAAACTTAATTTACTCTTGATGTGTTCATTTGAAGTGTTGTTTTGGTGTCGGTGGAGTAAATAATAAAAAAAAAACTGGCATGTCTTTCTGTTACGCAGGATTTCGAGGTTCAAGTCTCTGAAATACCCAATATTTGTCTTCAGTGAGATCCTTACATCATAATCACACAGCCATGAAAGTTCCTACTTACTCAACCGTTCGGAAATGGGTTAGGTTTCAATGTTTTTTGAACCTTGTTGAGCCACGTTACGTTATAGGTTAGGTTAGGTTAGGTTAGACGTGGCTGTCAGTATACGAAGACTGATACACTTAGACCACAGACGGTCCATTATCGTGCCACTGAGACAGAGGAAGGTTGATCACCCTCTGGTTCCTTACTAGGGGACTAGAAAGTTAAAACACCCTCTGATCGAACATGGACTAACGAGTTGATCACCAATTAGTCAAACCATTCACAACTTCGTACGAAAAGGGAGAGACTTTTAGGGTTTTGATGTTAGCTGAATCGCTATATAGTGTCGTCGGAAAAGTAATCACCTAGGTGAGGTTTCCGCCTGTTAGCAAGCGCGGGGCATGAACGAATGATTGTCTCCTCTTTCTCCCCGTCCATGCAGCTTCTACAAAAGTTATTTTAGTAGACACCTAGTCATTTGACGTTTTGACCTATAAGGAAGTGTCCTGTAAGGACACCTATGATGGAGCTCATATATGTTAGAAATCAAATACACAATGAAAGAGTTGGTTTGTTGGTAGTCGAATTATCTATCGAAAAGAGTGGTCCAATATAAGAGAGAGTGTCGCACTCTTTCTTTCTCCACCTTAAAAAGTGGCGTACGTGATCAAAAGAAGGGCGAATATCAAGAATTCGGATCTGTGTGTACTGAGTGAAGGACAGAAACCTTTCAGCAGTCGACGCGAAAGCTGCGCCACAGAATCGATAAGCGGGTTAATTATTTTTAGTAATTTTTAGTATCTTTCATATATATACGATCAAAATTCCTATCCTATTATCCTGTAAGGACATCTATGGTGGAACTTAAATGTAGATATACGATTTAAATTCAATAAGCTCTTTGAACGTTTCGAGCCCACACATGGCCAGATTTGTGCCTTGTGAAAGGTTTTGGTTAAGGTTTTGAATAAAATAAGTTAAGATTACTTAGGCCTACCGATCCAGAGAAAGACAAAGGTGTAATGGCGGTTGGAACAACTTCCTTTTGTATGGGATTCCAGATCTCAGAATACAAGCAACATCTAATTGTTGTCGGCTCTCCGCAAATATTCACACTATTATAAAAAGTGCATTCTCACTTTGGAGATGGGAAAAATAGTAGATCCAAGTCATGATTGGGAAATGCCATGGTGCTTTTCTTATTTACTAGGCCCAGCTTAAAAATATTCAGTAGGTACACTCCAACACAATAATGTGCACGCCGGAGCTGTATACATTTCTTTGCTTAAATCTTGCGTCTGAGGCTACAAACTACAAATGCTGCTTCTTGTATCAAAAAGGGCCCAATAGAATTAAAACAAAAAAAAAATGATTACGCTGTTATGCAATATTGTCTTTTGTCGTTAAAGTTTAACATCATTGCCGTTATCCATGAATGGTACCTGCATCATCAATTAGTGAGAAATTGGGAAGACCTTCGTTAGTAAATTCATTGGGATGAAAAGAATTTTCTCGACTAGCCGTTCGGAACCAGAAGAAAATCGTAGGTCCTTTCTTTTCTCTCACAAGGCATGGTTGTGAGAAATGCGCTAAGCCCCGGGGTTCACCGCTCTCTTGCGCCACCTTATCATTTGCATCAAAAAGACGGAAAAGCTTTCACTTTTTGGTATGTGTGTGTAAACTATGGTCTTTATTGGACTGATCACATATTTGAAATCGCCAAAAATTAAGTTAAATCTTTAGGTTCCCAAAGACGATGCAGGAAGTTTTTCAACCTCTCTGATCTGGGTACAAATTATGAAACCTTGAACCACCCAAACTTTTGTATAATTCCCATGTCAAGCCAGGTTCGAAGCAGAGTTTAAGAACTGATAGGTGATAGTTCAATCGCATCGAACTGATTGATTCTCTTGAACATTTTCGAAACGTTTCTTGCCTCACTTTTCACTCCTCTTTGTCGTTTTTTTTTACAAAAAGTGCAGCCAGTTGCATTACTCCCCTGAAACAAATTTAGCCGCAACACCTCAGTCGCTAAGAACGCTCAACTTCAAACGTACAGTCAATAATAGATATTTTAGTCCAACTTATCGAATGTGGAATGGTTTACCATATTTACTCTGGTTTTGGTTCAATGAACAAGTCTTTGGAACAATAACTTGGGTACATTAATTTGCGACCACGAATCAAAAGTAGTCGCAAGTGAACTGGCCATTTGGATAAGAAAAGGAGACCCGTTTGAACTTTTAAATTAGTGGCCCGTTCTTGTTGGAAAACCATTATCTATTAAAGTTATTTTTGAAGTCATTCCTCACCATCTTTCGTTAGAAACAATTTTTAATTTTTAGACCACAATGGATTCTGAGCAAGATTCAAAGTGCGGTTACGGCCAACACATAATGGACCATACATAAGCTCTCTATAGTAGATCTATTAAAGGGTGTGCTAAATAAATGACTATTTTTTAAAATGGAATACAATAGACAAAATTTAACTGTTTACGTATTTATAATAAGAGGAAACATTCCCACTTATGTAACACAATGTCGGTCAAGTGGCTGCCTCTGGCTTCGCAGTAGCGCATGTTGTTTCTTTAAACTTTAATGACTTTGATTGTTTTGGACTATAGTTCATAGATTACTTAAATGATATTGGCCTTAAACGCTTGAATCGTTTACGGATTATTTCCATAATATCGGTCCTTCACAGTTCCCTACAAAAAAATCCGAATCAGTGAAATATCAACTCCGAGGCTTATTACACGGTTTGGCAGTCTGTAGCACAAATCATCGATTGTGAACCAGGATCGTCCACACCAATGTAATTAATTAAATTAAAAAGAAATTGGCCGAAACGTTATTTCCAGCGTACCTATGTACAAGGATGTACAGGATCCGCGGAGGTATATGATATTGCCTTTTCATTCAAAATTTCGACTGAAAAACACCTGTCAATTTCAAAATAGCTTATGATTTAAAAAGAGAATACCAAGTGGCTAACCTTCTCTTTGTAAAGTAAATTTCAGTAACGTAGTGATAAGTTTTGTGGTCTGAATCGAATTATTGTACAGCGCACCTTGGACTGTGCATCTAACAAGAGCAAAAAATTCGTCTATAATTTTTTAGCACAACACTGACTTGCTAGAGTTGCCATATCAGTAGTTTTTCGGCTCTATACATATCTCTTAGCCTAACAGATCATTTATTTTAGCTCAAAAATGACGATCAAGGCTTGGATTCCATAACATTTAAGACGATTATCGTCCAACCGTCTATCGTCGCGTCGACAGTATCGGAAAAATATTGCTTCATGTAACTTCGTTTTCGGCGATTGAAGAATAGCTACTTTGCTACAGTGGACTATACTATACACATATATCATCGTAATACACTATAAATCATCGTAATTTGTTCCGGTAATTGAACACAGTACCTAGAATTAAGACGACAGTCGTTTGTTATGGAAGTCCAGGCTTTTAGGAATACTGTCGCCTAGTTCAGGAGTCAGTAGATATTAAAAAAAAAAACTAATGTGAATTAAAAAGTCTTTCCACGCACATGCCTTTTCCATGAGTGTGTATGTATTTGACATACTTAACAAAATACTAACAAAATATATCCATCTATCTAAGAATTTTTTTCATCCCGATAATACACCCTGTTAGATTTGTGGCTAAGTTCAATTCAAAATCTTTTATAATTCACCGATTACAAAGACACCCACCTTGATGTTGGTATAGATTTGTAACACCTGATTGCCCTACACTCAGGCATCCTTATCCTGCCTATCATTACCACACAATGAGGCAACCCAAATGATCTAATATCCTCAACGTTATCGGGCCTCAAGAGACATCCACGAAACCAAAAAAAAAAATCAAATCCAATCGATTGATTCTACTCCACACATAAATGTATTTGAACTGCACAGAAGAAAGGCCACCTGGATATATTTCTTCTTTGGTCGTCATTAATGAATTGAAAGCCTTAAATGTGTCAGGGCCTCATCATACAGAGCTAGGTAGTATGGCAGTACAAGTAGTAATATGGCAGCATCATTACAGGATCTAAGTTAACCACCCGCCGCGCAGCGCCGTAAGGTCGGGTCGGTCGGTTTTATAAAGAAAAAAAAACACGCACACATGAACCCAAAAGTATTTAAAAAAAAATAAATGCTTTCGGCATATCAAAAAAATTGATTCTTTTGCTTAGACAGTCAACAACAGCAAGTTTTTTTTTTAACTAGAGGCATTGTCATGGGGCTGCCGCATTATTGCGTCACTCGGATTTTAAACATTCTTAGCTGTTTTTGAAACTGAGAAAAGATTCTTATCAAAACGAATACATTACTTTTCTTGACTTTAGGTAAGATAAGAAAATATAGGCAGTTAGAACAACAAAAGTTACCACCTCAACCAACACTCATGGTCGTTGCGTGCGTATATCTCCATGGGTACATTAGACTTTATATACCTACACCTCAAAGCTGCGGGGCATCGCCTTGATTAAGAATTCTATGGATTTGAACCACTTTTATTGTGTAGATTCAGGTGAATTATGGATTCGCTCAAAGTAGGGATGTCGGTATGCTAGCCCAGCACCATCAGCAACAGCAGCGAGGGAATAGGTTTTGAATCTGAAGGTAGATGTAGGTGTATTTGCGAAATATAAATTGTGCGTAGCAACAATTTGATGTAATTTTTTGTGTTTTTTGGTTTCTTTTTATATTTTTTGGCTCAGCTATCAGTATACAATACATACCTACTCGTACTAACAACAGTTGGCTTTGCTCTTTTCAGTGCTAAGCTGTGAAAATGAGCTTTTTCTTATGTTGTTTGGCCAAATGGTCACATTACAATGATGGAATGGGAGTCATTATGAGCATTTGTTACAGTTGCTGGTTGCGGTACAAGTACGGGGTGAATGATTAATTGTTATCCGATTGCCTTAAGTACCGAATTGTGGCAAAATGCGTGCTGTTATCTCGAGGAAAACCATTTATAAATTCTTTTATTGCTCTTATACTTATCAAGTAAATATGTGTACTGCATTGAAAAGGGCCAACGTATGTATTTGATCTGGTTGGACTTTATTTAAAAAATCCCAATGACATTGCCCTTAAAGGGCTGCTGTTCAACAGGAATGTATGAATGGTCAGCATTAGCTGAGAAAAGTGAGCCATGATGTTTTCTGTTTTTTTCAGCTAAGACTATACAAATCGATTCTCTTTAGACTTTGTTCAATTAGGACCATTACTTTGTAACCAAACATAAAAAGTACCAACACAGATGATTATTATCCACAACTGCACAATTTCCTTGACATTGGCAGCAATTTTTACCAACAACTACAAAAAAAACACACCATTTTTATGGCTTTTTGCAAAAAAAAAAAAATTAAACTCAAAATATTAAAAATTGTATGATATGGCGCTATAGCTTTAGTCTTTAACAACCTGTGGTTCCAATTTGTTAAGGATCGGCTGAGTAATTTGGGAAATTTCATCAACAAGTGGCCTATTTTTGGCATTTCGAGAAAAAAGAGTTGAAAATTTTTTTTTACGAAAAATACCTACTCAAGCAAGAGTTTTTTTTATGTTGGAGGTTTTTAAAATACCAGCTGGAGCACTCAGATCTAAATACCGGTCCATTGTAGATTGTACTACCAGATAGCAACCTTCTATTTGCTAAAGCTTTATATATGTTCGGAGAAACGCCAAAAGACGCTGCCATGATAAGGAGCCTAAGTTACCAGCTCCCACCATGTCTGCGCCGAGTATCTGCAACCTCATGCGAGAAAAAGCAGGACATTCACAGAGGAAGTGCTCTGCGGTGTCCTCATCTTCTCCACAAGATTCACAGAGTGTGGTATCACTTAAGCCTAACACGTTTAAATGCTTTGCAAAAGAGAAGTGCCCGCTGGCAACGCCAATAAGCTTTCTACAGTCTTTTCTGCTACGAGCTAGCAAAAATGTTGCAGTCTTCTTACTAACGTTGGGGAGCATACGCTTGGTCTGTCTGCATCCAATGGAGGCAAGCCATCTACGGTTGTGCTCTTCACAGATCCAATCGTTGATTGAAGCCCTCACTGAGGACGCTGGCAGACGAAGCGACGGTTCAGGTCCTGAGAAAGCTGTCTGAGATCCTTGCCTAGCAAGTTCATCGGCAATCTCATTTCCAGTTATGCCGTGATGGCCCGGAACCCAAATGAGACTCAAGGAATTTAATCTTCCGATCGCATTCAGAGAGCTCTTGCATTCGTGGATCACTTTCGGAGTGGTTAGAGGGTTGAGAAGGGCCTTAAGCACAGCTTGGCTGTTGCTGCAAACAAAGATACTTCTCCCGTCCATGTATTGTTCGTAACGTGGCTCAAGGTCATTAGGATAACATAAGCCTACGCTTGGAAAACGGATGCGTATGATCCCAAAGATGTGTACAGTCGTATGTCGTCGTTTTCCACAAAGGCACCAGCACCAGAACCCTCTTCGGGTTTGGAGCCATCTGTGAGGATACGATAACAGTTTTTTCCAGACTCAGATTCTGGAGTAAACCAGTCCTGAACCGAAGGAAAGTTGACTGAGTAATTTTGACGCAGTTTGAGCCTTGGGATCATCGTGTCAGACGGCATATCCATTAGACCTGAATCAACCGATATGCTGCTTGCGAGCTCGTTCGTCTCTTTAAACGATAAATGGTCTTGAGAGTACACCCCATGATGTAGGTATCAAGGGGAGGAAGATTCAGCAGTGCGTCGAGAGCGGCTCACGGTGTGCTGGGGAAGGCCCCAGTAAGACCAAGACAAATTGTTGAGCCAACCAAGAGTACAGAGTGCTCGGATCTTTATAAAATTTTGGAATAAATTTTTTATATACGTATACTTTTGAAATATACAAAAAAATTGATTTTTTGAAAATTCTGAAGAGCGAAGACAATTATAATGCATTAGAAGAAACATCCGAAGATCACGCATTATAATTTGCAATGACAGTCGGGCAGCCTTAAAGACCCTATCCTCAATCAAAATCGAATTCAAACAAGTTTGGAACTGCCTGAGATGTCTATCTCAATTAGCCACTCACAACAAAATCACTGTTATACTTACGGACTTCTTCACTGGTCACTGCTCTCTAAAAAACCACCTTAAAAACATGGGTATCAACCAGGACGACAACTGCTGTCTCTGTCTCGAAGATACAGAAACAGCTGAACACATTTAATGTGAATGCCCTGCTATAGCCAGATCCAGGCTAAGACTATTACAAAAAGGATTCACTAGTTCCCTTGAGATTAGAAAATACTTGCCTACAAATATTCTTAGTTTCTTACACGACCACAACTTCGAATGAGTAACTTTACACTTTACGTGTTTAAACCAAAGGGAACAATACAAAAGATCTTTCAGGTTGACGTGCTAGTAAAGGTGCTCTACCTTTGCCCTATCTAGATAAAAGAAAAAATAAAAGAAGAGGGAAGACAACTTAACAAAGACCCACAGGCACGCAGCAGTTCTCCAACGAATGCGCTAAGGGTTATCCTTCTTCTATTACCGTATGACCATTGGATTAAATATTTAATTTCTTACGCACTTTAATAGATTCAATTTATCACACTGAAAAAACTTTAAGATTCCGAATGTTAGAACTTAATAATAACTTAAACTAAAAACACTAATTTGGGCATAGATTCAGAGACAGTATGGCTCCAAGATAATGAAACTGTTGACAATCTTGGCGAGGAAAGCTGTGAATGATGATACTTTTCCACTTTTACGATCTTGGTGAACTAAACAAGAATGATTTGTCGATCTTTCTCAAGGTGTCAAATTTTCTCTATGGACAATTTTCTGTCATTTGGGAATATCGAAACATGCTCAAACGTAGTCCTCAAATCTTCAATGGCTGATTTCAAGCCAGCAAACTTTTAGGATTTGACATTGCGTTGAGTAAAGTCAAGCACACAAAATCTCAAGTTTTTGGCTAGGTTGCAAAGTTGACTCACTCCAAACCACCTCCGGCACACAATAATCATTCTTCATATTTAAACTCAAAGCGATTATTGGATTCGGCTGGCTAGTTTGTCTGAAAACGCATTTCCTGCCTACTGTACGCAGCATAATTTTTCAATTTTAGGACCCATTCACTGATTCAAATCCAAATTTTGGAATCTGGGTTCGAAGTACAGCACACGTTATCGAGTAATACTTGATGGAACCAAGGGGTAGGAATCTCGGCACTACAATTCACCTTGATATTTATTTAATATTCTCTTACCATTAATAAGTGACCGAAATTTTACTACTCACATCTGAAGCCGACCGATATTGTGTAATTAAGAGCGAAATTTCAAGGAATAATGTCAACAACTCACTCCATCATTTATGCGTTAATTTGAGCCCTAGGACTTCTGTGTCATAATTGGAGTATAAGGAAGCAACGTCCTTTTGTATGACCGTTAAAAAATTTTCCTTGCAAACTTCATTGATTTTCGATGTGGTACCACAGTGTCGTTGCAGAAAGGACTTCATCGACTGAATATTCCAAAAACTCGCTGCTTTCTGGCCTGGAGTTCTTTTTGGAAAGTGAAGTTCTTAATTCTTAATGAGAAGGACTTTCTATCAACAACCCTTAGGCTATAATTTGTCTCGCTTGCTTGTATCAATTGTCGTTTTGATGTTCAACAGTGGCTAAATTCTGAGCAAAGCGAAGTGGTTGTAACAGGCATCTCTGCAAAGACACTCAAACCAGCTGTAAAGTTCTAATTACGAACAAAGTAAAATTGATGTTCACAATCAAGCGTTTTCGGCATATTCTAATATTTTAATTTATTCGTAAAAAACACACTTAAGGAAAAAAAAAAAATAATATAGAAAGTTCCATCGCCCAACACTGTTCGCAATCAACACATCAGAATAATTGTAAAAGTTAGTTTTGCTAGTCCCATAATCTCTACAAGAGTTCTCCTTCATAAATTTGCTCGCTCACAACTTCATAAGAACTCAGACACCGCACTTCCTTGCATAACCATTAATATATTCTGAAAATAACAATTTCCTTCATCGACCAAGTTACTAAGGACCAAATCAACTTCCTCATCACATTCACTTCATTCTCATATCTTGCTGCGATAGTACTATTCTCCGCACTGCGTCCTTGCCTACATATCTGTACACCTCTAAAGAAGAATGTTTATGTTTCTTTCTTATAAATTCTTCCACCTTGGTCCTAACGATGTATCTATAGTATGTACATCGCAGTACTTATATTATAATGGCTCACAATTCAGCGCTGCATACTGCTGACTTTGGTATCTTACGTAATCTTCCGCTAAATCGCAACTTAAACCAAGGTTCCGGAAGTGGATGGATGCTGCTGGCAAAGGAATTTCTTACGTTTTTAAAATGAAAAGCATATCAAGGACGAAGACAAAAATGAAAAAGACAAAATTATATTTACAAACTAGGAAACGGAATGGTGAATGGGAATATCTTCTATCCCTGTTCTCGGAGGTAGAATTGTGAAATATTTTAATGCAGTCTTATGGAATCTGGGCCCAGTTCATTCCATCAATTTCCTTTCTAGCCCCTTTTGATGAAAGGAAGGAAATATCATTGTAGTACAAGTAAAGATGGGAAGGGACTTACATAGTTTGATGGCAATTTTTCAATAATATTTCACTTCTCGCATAAAAATGCTCTCAAATATCTGAACCTGAACGCACCAGAGCTGAAAAACGTCTTTATGTACATTGTACATTTATTATCTTATTTGTGAAAACAGTTTTTATCTCATCGCCATATACTTACAACGACAGTAGATGGTTCAAAAAAAGGCTTTGTTTAAAAAGTTGTGCAAGAAACACACACATTAAAAGTTTATAGAAACCGGAATGAAAAACTTTTCCTTCGTCCAGCTGTGCTCTCTGTCTTCTGTCTCGTAAATACATAAGTCCATTTAGACAATGAAGAAAACACAATAAGGTTATCCAGAAAGAGAAGCCACTGGCCATTGGCCACTGCGCCGGGCCAAGGCTGTCCAGAACAAAATCAAACGCACTTCATCCTCTCCTCATGTGATATTTCGTAGACCATCAGTATAGTTGTTGGGTTTTATCTCTTCCACTGAACTTATACATGTGTACGGACACCCTCCACTGAATTAAAATAACATCATGACATAAGAGTTTCCATCTTTGTCAATAAAAACACAGAAAAAAAATAAATCGAAAGATGATACAACAACAAAAAAAATGAAAAATATGTTTCTTTTCAGAAGTAATGAAAGCCAACTTGAAATTCAAGGCTTGGGATATCGGCAGATAGAATTTGCGGTAAAGAATGTATCTATACGAGTGAGAGAATCTTAACAACTGCATGCAGAGCTTCGATTTTTGTGTATTTATGTTCCAAATCTGGTATCTCTCTTACCATTGCCATATAAGTGACTCTCGAGGGAATAAAAAAAAAAACCCCTCAACCATGCCGAAAATTGCTTTTGATTGTGTTTTTCCTGCAGTTAACTATAGGGTTTGGTTGGTCGTTGCCGCAAAAGACGAAAAATCTCTACTCCTAACATCCTTCTTTGGGGAATCATCAATAAATTACCAACAAATTGGATTAGTTCCTTGGTATCTAATTGGTTTATCGAGAAGATAAAAAGGCGATTTTTTCACTCGATGAGTTTGCCTAGGCAAGGCATTTAATATATTTTAAGCCATCTCAACCGCTGGCTGCTGAAACGATTTATGTTGCCTTAACTTTGATAGTATATACAGAGGGCAACAGCATTTGTGAAGACTTTGTGATGAGTTTGATTCAATCAGATATCAAAGGGAAATCCTCATTTATAAGGATGGCGTAAGCTGGATGGTTATGGTTAGCTTTGTAGTTGAACCTTTATCAATCATGGAATATTTTTAAATTATTTACATAGAGATTATCATTTGCTAGTCAATACGGCGAGGTTTTAAAAATAAACTCTTGTTCACACCAAATGGATTCTATAAATAAACATAAAATTGAGTTTTAAATGACTCCACTCATTTTTTACGCGTATTCCCAAGGGAACGGGAACTACGCTGGTGGAACTCGAGATATTCTTATAAGTTGGTGATTTCCGACAACTTTCACAATAATTCAGAGCAGTAGACAAACCAGCCGATGAAGTTAAAGCCTCTATCAAATCATTAAGTTAAGAGGCGAAAGTTGAAAAATTCATTCTGAAAACGAACGCCTAGGTCCGGAACGTGATACAGAGACGATATTGAAAATCTGTGAAGGCTGTGATCTCGAATCCATCCTAACTCCCCCACTTTCTGCTTCACACAAGTCACAACCACTAGTAGTGCAGACTATGTTGACTACAGAATGCGCTATTCTCCATTCTGATTCTGAAGATTTACCCGCGACGATAGTTGTCGCTATCTTGTGTACATTGGGAAAACTTCTTTGTACTATGAGAAATGGGAGCTATATTGCTCTACACTCTTGCCTGCGTTGTTAATTATTTACGTAAGCTTATTTTAAAAATAAAGGGCAACGATCGATTGAGACCCAGATTCAGTTCAAGTATCTCTTTCCCAACCCTAATTAAGTAAAGTCTAAGGAAAATGTTGCTTTTTTATTTGTTTTCCACTTTTGCTGGAAAATTAATTGATTTATTTTTACCCTCTAAACTCTTTTTATGCCATATTCCTCAATGGCTCTTCTTTTCTTTCCTTTTACGTATTATTTCTCATTTTCTGTCAGGTAAATTCCATGTCAACATTTTTGAAACAAATGAATTTACTTATTAGCAATTGGAAGAACACAGTGTCGTCTCGGTGGCATCGTCCTAATGAACATACATGTGTAACATGTACCTATATATACGTTGCAGGCAGCAGCCGTTGCTTTGGTTGGTACAATGGCTAATGAGCACCATCACTAATTCTGCAAAATTAACAAGAAAAAAAGAAATTCTTCCACAAAAATCATCTTTACACACCTGCTAACTAAGAAAATAAAGGAAAAGCAAACCAACACAACCGAACCAACCCCCATTTTGTTATTAGATTGCCCAAGAAGAATCCTCTAGAACAAAAAAAAAAAAGGCGAATGTATGTGTGTATCAACATGAAAGAATGATGTCATGCAAAACTGCAAAAAAAAATTGTTTGTTTGAACCTATGCTCACTATGCCTTTTCTTATAATGTTTTAGGAGAAAGAGAAAATGGCTAAAATGAGTAATCGCTGGATATTTAAGAAGCAGGTGAAGAGGTTCCTTTAAATATGTGTCAGATCTTTAAGAAGTTTTGTAAGAAGTTTTCAAGAAGTTGGAACTTAGTTGGTTTCACGTATAGACAGATAGTTACGAACTCAGAAATTAAGGACGACATTTTTTATTGAAGTAATGTTGACTAATGACTAACTATGGACAACTTTGGAACTCCAAATACTAGTGGTGTCACTTTTACACATTCCTTATCCGATTTGGGTATATATTGACAAAAAATCGCGTTTTCCATTATTAATGTGAATTTTAACAGGTGCATCATTTTTTTAACCCGCCATTAGCTCATCCTAATAACAACCAAAAGATCAATATAAGAACAGAGAGAAGTATTATGGATTGATTATTGAAATGAAGTACCATTTCATACTTATTCAAAGGGCAATTTATCAGAACATTATTGTTCGGAATTATCCAGATCCTTCGGATTTCCTGTGGTTATAAATTGGTTTTATGGTGCGCCGGGAAAGCACTTTTCAGCACAAACGAAATTCACGAAAAAGCTGACTTTACTAAGGGTTGAACACTAATATCCCACGTAATGGTCCAAAGCTCCAAGTATTGTCCTCTACTTTTTTTTTTAATTTTTTTTTAATTCTACGATTGAACTATCACGTATCAGTCTAAACGCTCTGTTTTGTATCCTATCAAGAAGGTGCAAAGAAGTTTGGGTGACACCTGACTAAATGTGAGAATTATACTTTAGTTTTGGACGGATGTAGGTTTCATAAATTGTGCATTGTCTCAAAATAAACTAAGCACTTTGCAGCATTTTTGGCGACTTCAAACACATATGTGGTCATTCCAACGAAAGTCATCGCTTACACACACACCAATTACTTACAGCTTTTCGGTTTCTTGGATGCAGTGCCCCTGTTCTGTATAACTATCGCCTCGGCGATAAACGGTTTAAAATGTAACGAAATTCTATGAATTTAGTAGGATTTCGTTCTATTTTCCACCGTTTATCGCCTGCTTTTATCGAGGCGATAGTTACAGAACAGGGGCACAGGTACCATTCATAGATAATGGCAATGAGAAATGCTGTCGTTGCTATCGATTTAATCTCTTGGTTGTAGTAAAATGGTGGTCAAAATAGGCTTGAAATGGAAGATTCGGCTAAAATTGAAGAAAGTAGCCTGTTTTATGTTTATGGGATTGTTGAACACGAATAAGAAGCTGTCTAACAAATTTTTCATGGCAAACATGAGATCTCATCACGAGAACAGCATCGGGAATGGGAACGGCAAGGGGAAAGAGAAGGGAAACATTCACTGGAACTCAGAAACTGCTTGATTTCAAAATTCTTTCACCGTTAGAATTCTGTTCCATCCAGTATTCCCACGGGAACGGGGACGTAAACAATAACTAAGTGTTGTGTATTTAAAAAGCTGCAAAACTTCTGAACCCATTTGAATGAAATTCGGAACAAATGGTCTTGATCCTGAGAAACGGCAAGGGATTTATTTCCTTTTCATTTTCCTTTTTGAACCGGAAACGGGAACATTTACTGGGAACTTGGAAAATACTGGACGGATTTCAAAAATTCTTTCACAGTTAGAGCGGTTCATTTTCCTTGAGTAACATAGACTATATTTCATCCCAAATTTCCCACTGTATTGTAAACTTGAAAACTACTTTTTCGATCACGGGCCTGAGGTACTACTCGGTTCGATCACCAGGTACGCTGAGGTACGCCGGGTATGCATTTAAAAGAAAGACAAGAAAATTACCTACAATTACACCTTGGGTTGGTATCGTAATAGATAGTAGTTATGAGCCTGCAACGTGGGAGATGGGGGCTCGAGACCATGAAATTTTAACTTTCGCAAATAATTAGCCTATAAGCTTGGTACCGCGAATAATTATTCCATAATAGAAAATTCTACTCAAACCGTGACGTAAATGAACCAAAGTGAGGAGGTATATTGAGGTATTGGACACTTCAGATCAGGAGTTCTGATATCTGTTCAACTTAGTTTGAAATCCAAAGCTCAAAAGATTTTACTTAGTCAGAGAAATAAACTTCTGGTATGGCAACGCTAAGGCTTTCTTCTGGAATGTACATAGAAATGCGAACCTTCCCTTGGAAATCATTTATTCAAAGAAATAAGGAAAAAGAATAACAAAAATAGCCCATTAAAAAGTCAACCCGAACCATCTCAAGCCATGTTGTTGTTCGAAGCTGACCCACTAAGAAGGACAACTTTTGTTTTTGTGTTTTCTTTTTTAGAATAAAACAACACCAGTGTCACATTTTCCCTTCTGCCATCTTTCGGTACATGGAGTTAAATAATGGGTTTGTGTGTGTAACGGTGAATGCTTTCATTCCCAATGTATAAACTAAGGGCTAACATAAAATGTTGAAAAAGCAAAAAAGCCAACAGAATTTTATCTATGGCTGAAGAAGTATAGGATTCAACCTGGGGTCACAAAATGTAACACAACTGCAAGTTATGCTGGTAACATGAAGACTGTGATTGCGATTTCAACAATAAAGATAAGACAGACAAGGCAGTCCGGTTTTTCATTTGAAGTTGATTCAATGTAAGCCTAACGCATTGTTTCAATCAGGTACACAGGTAGTAAGTACACGTGTGTTCCTAAGTTCAGTGGAGTATTGTTGGGCTATGACAAAAAGGACATTGTCAAAGTTTTACACAGTAACTTCGAGGACAATGAAAGGTTTTTGTAATGCTCGCAGTAACATTGTAATTATTTTGAAGACTCATCATGTAATTCAACTATGTACTTAAAGAAAAAGCCTGCAGTGCTGAAAAGACGACGGTCTACATTAGTTGATAGCTATAAAGATTATTTTAATTTTTTCAAATGACGTCAGAACAGTCCTCTTTCAGCAGCTCTACAAGAAAACCCACGAGGGGATGAAGAGCTATAACAGTAAGTTTTAATAATGTAAGCTGCACAGATTCATTGTTTTCGCCAGCAGTTCGACTTGAAATGAGCAATTCAAAATTATCATCTTCGTTGTTGTTAAGACACAATAAGAAATCGTTATCTACTCTCAATGGCCGCTAGTTTGTTGAGACATCAAAACACGATTACAAGTTTTTCAAGTTTTAAGGAAAGTTTCAATGTAGAACTCTTGAAACAATTGGTACACACCCACACCAGTTGCTGGCGAAAACCAATTGATTTTTTTTCTCAATCCCTTTATTCGTCCTGTTTATTTTGTTAGCATTGACAAGGCTCTTCAAAGCAGGTCGCGTACATAAATCTTTTGAGTGCAGAAAAACAATTTTGTGGGATTTTCTTGATTACTGTAGCAGAACATGAAAAGCATTAATACGAAAAGAAATATCAAACCTTCCATTTGATCACTTTTCATTCAGCAAGCAAGTATAGAACCATCAGGTCCCTCTCCACTTGACTAAACACCAATTTCACTTTCTCCTTTTCTTTGTGTTGTTTCAACGCTGTTTCTTCTGACGTTATCTTAAGAGGGAGGATATTTTTACTTTCTTTTGTTAATTTACGTTTATTTAAATTAAAGTTGACAGGGGACAGTGTTTCAGGTATTTTAGGTGGGTGTACCATACCGACCTACCTTTTACCGGGGGCATTGTCGCATGACTACATAATCGTAGGTACTTTGGATTGAGATTACACGCTCACTTTGTTAGAAATCACTTAATCCTTTTCTAAATTACACCAATTTGGGGGTAGACTTGAGATTTATTGAGCGGCAAATTAAAATTAAGAACTTTTATATATGTACCAATGTATATATACAAAATATTCGTCTTCTTTTTGTTGGTCCAATCTTCAAGTGGCTGGCATAAGACGTTAACGTAAGGCGTAGGGCGTAAAGCGTAGGAGGCGTGGTGCGTACAAAAAAGTATTAAAAGTATAGAAAGAAAGTAGCTGGCGTTGAGTTGGAATTTTCTGCTTACTTAAGCTGTAAGAGTCGTTAATTTTTATGAAGATAAACTGCCACTGGTTGTTTGGGTTAAAGGGAAAAATCCTAAATGGGATAATTATAATCCTTTTAAGTTGTCATTCAGTTGTTGGGGTTGATTGTCTTTGTTATGGAGTGCTGCACGGATTAATGATTAATAAGGGTTAAGAATACGGATGGTATACATTTATACTACTTTGGTTTTACTTTTCTTGTTCGGGTTATTGTAAAACCGATTTTCAATTTGGATGTTTAAACAATAACTCAATAAAAATTGGAAAGCAACTGTGGTTAAATTTCTAGTTTTGCTGGAAGCTTATTATTTGGGTGGAAGAACATTTCACTGATCGATGACTTTCATAGCTCTGAGTTTTTTTTTCACGAAAAAGCCTTGATTTGAATAGTCAAAACAAACAAAAGCTATGTAGGTACCAGTGGCGTGGCGTCCATATAACACGATTCCTATCGTCTTACCTTTTAAAATGTGTCCCTTGTTCGTAGAAAAAACCAGCAACATAAGTCTACAACTAAGCAGTGAACAGCCTATCTTTGCCCATACGTACAATGTTCTTCAAGCACTTTTAAATTTGCGAGATACACACACAATACACAAAGCATACACAAAACACAAAGCATTGAAAATCGCCGCGCAGAACATATTCTGTGTTTGTCCCTGTCTTTCCTGCGATATACTTCCACCCCGGTGCCTCCCTTTTCAATACACGTTCTCTTATTGAAAAAAGTAAGACGATAATTTTCGTCTTACTGCAATTTCTGCTTGGAAAAAATAATACAGTTTTCGCCTTAGAGTAATGTACGGCGAGTTCGGTTTTGTTGTGCTGTTTTTTTTGTTCTACTGATCATTGTTTTGAATTATTTGCAAGTTTAAAGTGAATTTCAACCTAAATGACTTAAAGTATAGAAAAATTGGCTTTGATTAATCCACGTTTGGAATTAAAGGTACCTTCTGTTTATTCCTTATTAATTTGTGTAGGAGCCATTCCATATGAAAACGGTCAATCCGAAATGTTGCTATTTCCTCTCCCCTCCAGCCATACTCAAAGAACCGAACATAGCGATTTTATGGGCTTCAGACTTTGCACTCTTAAATTGTCTGTATTCAAGCGATTAGGACGATTAAAGTGTCATTTTAAAGCTGATAAAGCATTCTTTTCAAATCAATTAAAAGGTTTAAGATATTTGAGTTGCTTTAGAAACCTGATCCTTTTGAAATCAACACATTTTATATACATTTTTGCCATTTTTGAAGTAGTCCTGTGCCTAAAATATCAATAGTAATTCCCAAAAATTTCCCTAATTAAACCTTACAATAATTACAAAATAAAAAATCCAAAGTTGATCAAAAAACAAATTTTTTTATGTGCTTTACAAACATCCCTTTCAAACTTTGAGCTTTTGAAAAAAAGCCAATCTTTGGGAGCATTTTTGTGAATGTTGACTACCAGATATGAAAGTAGGTAGAATTTAAAGGTCTATTCTTCAACTATAAGTCCTGAAAATTTCATTTTGTTATTCGCATGCACACTGAAGTTACTGATGATTAAAAACAAGCTTATTTCTAAGCTATGGAAAAAGCCAATCTTTGGGCACATTTTTGGGAATGTTGACTGCCAGATATCAATACGGGAGTGGGCAGGATTTAAAGGTCTATTCTTCAACTTTAAGTCTTAAAAAAGTCTTAAGTCTTTAAAATTTTTAGGGACTTACTATTGATATTTTAGGCACAGGACTACTTCAAAAATGGCAAAAATGTATATAAAATGTGTTGATTTCAAAAGGATCAGGTTTCTAAAGCAACTCAAATATCTTAAACCTTTTGATTGATTTGAAAAGAATGCTTTATCAGCTTTAAAATGACACCTTAATCGTCCTAATCGCTTGAATACAGACAATTTAAGAGTGCAAAGTCTGAAGCCCATAAAATCACTATGTTCGGTTCTTTGAGTATGGCTGGAGGGGAGAGGAAAATTACAAAAAAAATCCTTTGACGATTTCGTATTTCGATAGCAAAGGAACATTTCTACAAAGTTTGAGCAAAATCGGAGGTATAGCAACATTTCGGATTGACCGTTTTCATATGGAATGGCTCGTAGGTGATTCGTTTTTCTCGACTTACCATTTGAAAATATCCACGCCACGCCACTGGTAGGTACTATTCAAGTAACACAAGCTTAGATTTTTTCGAATCTTCACAAAATAGGAATTGGAAATGCCCGAAAAACTTTATAGCAAAACACAACATACAAAAAACTTTCCAAAACATGTTTCAGGAAAGCAAAGGACATTCAACAGGATGACAAAATTTTTTCTTTTCATTTACATGTATCGGTAGAGCAAATTTGGATAAGAAAATGAAATTATATACTTTTTTCTGATTTCGAAGCTCCATTTGACTCGGTCAACAAGGATGCACATAGGTGGTTCTGCGAGCAGTGAAACAACAATGGTTAATGTGGTCAAAACAAAGTATTTGCTGTCATCAAACAAGAACAGAGAACATCGACGTATTGGACTAAACGACACAATAGACAGACAAAACTTCGATTTAGTACAAGAATTCGTCTTTTGCAGAAAAATAGCAAAAGAGGAGAACCTAGTCTTAGGGCACGCAATCCAGTGGAAGAAGACATCAACCGACTAAGAGTATAAAACTTAATGGAGCTTACCTAAAGTCATTTTCGGAGGATGTTGGAGAGTAAAGTAAAAAGTTGTAAGAAAATAAGTAAGGCACATGCGATAAGGCATCGATGTATGATAAAGACATCGTATTGTTTTTCTGATTCAAATAATGATCCAGAAGCTTCATTGATATTGTCACCTCTTGAAGCTTTATTGTAAATACCTATAAAGTTCATGATCTTCCGCAATAAAACAGGTTGATATTCTGGAAATGAGAAGTGGTCATGAGAAAATGTGAGCCTGCAAGTGGTAAAAAAGTACGAAAAACGTAGAGTTATCATTCAACTGCAGATGTCTTTTTAAAGCACTTTAGTACTACACTTTTTAGATTAAAGTAGACCATAGCTGCAATTGATATGTAAGTTTGTAGCCCCGAGTGCCAAATATGAGCTTTTGAAGGCGTTTCTGGGGCGATAGTATTCCAAGCTGGCCAGGTCGACACAGCTGGAAATTTATTGAGCGGATTCTCAATGTACAAAACCAACGAAGGTATAAAACTTTAGGCATGCATCACTCAGAACGATCTCTGTACACCAACTTTTTACTTCTGGTTAAAGTTACTATAAGGAAATTTTTGCAATCTTGCAGAAGAAAAAATTTTTTCGAAATGGTCAAAAAACGGTGTCCACAATGGTACCGTTTTTTTTACCAACTTTTTTGTTAACAGCTGACACGATTTTGACGAAATGCTTACGAAAGATTGCGTCTTAATATTTAGGAAATTTTAATTTAAGAAATTTTTTTAAAAGATTTTTAATTTTTATGAATATTTTCAAAACAGTATCTTTAATTTTTTTTAAATTTTTCGACAAAACGTGTTCTGATAAGACCATAAGACTTGCAAGCTTGGCTTTTGAATGACTTGTTTTCAAAAAAAAAAGTTTAAAGTATAAAACCGTTTAAAAAAAAAAATGGTCATACGATTTTGACTAGATTTTCAGCTTTTATATGTATTAGCAACTGAAAAAAAGTGGTACCCGTGGCGTGATGATTAGCATTACTGCCTGTTAACCAATGAAAAGCATGAAAAGCGTTTTCTCGATTAGCCATTCGGAACCACCGGCAGAAAATTGTAGGTGCGCTCCATTCCCTCACAAGGCATGGTTGTGAGAAATGCGCTCGGCTCTGAGGCCCTCGCTCTGTTGCGCCACTCTATGTTTTTGTTTTATTTGACTGAAAGAAAACTGTGCTTTTATATTTTCGCTAAGAACTTTTGGGTTTTTTTTTATATTATATTTATGTGATTTTATACAATTTTCATAATTAATGTATAGTTGGCAGCTCTATGTTACCAAATTTATTAATAAGCCCACAGACTCAAGATTTTGATACTGTACTTAGCACACAACCGCAAGTTCGTGTGACTCATTTTCTCTAGCTGATCTGAAACTTGTCATTTTTGAAGCCGCTTTACAGTTTAACTTAAAATCTAGTCGACCGATTTTTTGTTTTAAATTTGGTGTACTACTTCCTTAAGTGAATGACCAAGTACCTCCAAAAGCTTCATTTTTCCAACTACATATTTGTTTTACGAGACATAAAACAGCTTTTCACTTCAAAGCTTCATAAAAACCAAAGAAAGCTTTCGGGGTTATCTTGGAACATACATATTATAATTGCATATGTTGTACAGTGCACAACATTATACTTGAAACGATTACCCAAAAATCAAACGTTAACACCACAGCTGAGAGGCATAACCTTTCAAAAATCTGGGGCCAAATTACCGCATTAGAAATCGAGTGAGTGAGTTTCATTTTTCTTTCAGAATTCGCTCTATATTACACAACATCAGTCATTCACTTATCGACTTCAATTCGTTCAAATACTGATGAAAGAATGTCAACTCATGGCACGAAAGTACTCGATAACGTGAAGAAGTAATGCCAAAAACAAAATATAAGGTTCGTTCGTATGGATTTTCCAGTCCTCCAAAATAGCTAAACCACAAAATCACCAGAGATCCCTGTCATTTGAACAAAAATACATGCCATTTGACAGTCCTTAACTTGCCGCAGAAAAAACCTAGCTCAACCTAAGGGCTCAAAAAAACTTAGTTTGACACAGAGCGACCCCACGGCTTCAAAGAACGAATTTATTTTTTGTTCACGTGTGCGGTAATTCGGCTCCTGTTCAATTAATTTCCTCGACAATACATTTCAGGGAAAAGCCCTAGTCTTATTTACAGCAATCAAGTGGAAGATGACCTCAACTGACTTGTACAAAACTGAACAGAGCTCGCCGAAATCGATGTCGGTATCGGAGGATGTTGGTTTAGGCTCAGGTTCACCCCCAACTCTAATGCTCACTTAAACTAGCAAGTAAATACAGTACGCCCCAAGTTAAAATACCAATTAAGAAATTGAAATGCTTGTCAGAAAAAGAAAATTTAGATTAAAGAAAATTTAATCTCAATGCTGCTTGTCAGAGTTAAACAAAAAGAGTCGTCTCAAAAGATTTATGCAGAAGCTGTATGGATGAGGACGATTAGGAAATTATTTCCCACCTTCTCTGTTTATGTCCAGCTTTAGCTCACAAACGTAGATACACTTAGGTTCGTATTTTTTTGACAAGCCTAGTGATCTTACTCACATCGACGCTATGCGTCTCTCCCGCTTAATTTTAAACTCTAAATGAATCCATTAGGATAAGGATACATCAGAGCCATTGTGGTATTACAATGGGCCCAACGGTGTTAAGTGTGTTAGCCAAGCTAACAGCCACTTCAACCTAACCTAACCTATAGGTATCCATTTTTCTTTCAAGACCTTCGTCTGTACATTCGTAGCTTTAAGAGCTTTCGCGCAGCAATAAAAAGCAACAACAGTGGTCCCAATTTCTTTAGCACAAATGGAATTCAGTTGCTCAGTTTAAATAAGAATTCAATCTGAATTTATAACAAAGTCGTGTGGCAATGACAAGATAATTCGGATATTCTTGATGTTCCTGTGCATCTACCACAGTGAGGCAATCTGTTAAATAACAAAGGGTGGTGCAACAAAGATCGGATCTAACGCATTTCAAGAATCTAAAACTGTATGCCGAAGCCGATTGGGAACAGCTAGGTTAGAAATAGCTTTGCATGGAATTGATATTATTCATGGATGACTTTCTAACTTTGAACGAAACTCGAATTGATTTGAGGTTTTAAGAAGTGTTAATAAAATGCATTTGCAAATAGGATTATGAAATCTCGAAGGCAAATGTAGACAAGAGCATTAAATGGTTCACACTTTAACGTTCAGCATTCTTCCAAGCAAATATTGCATTTGGTCTAAAAGACTTACATAAGAAAATTGCTCGATTTACTTCGACATCAAACGCTAACTACTCGTAAATAAAAAAGTAGAAATAAAACTTAAATGAGTGTTGGTGTACAGAAAAGTTTATCTGAAATAAGTAAAGTTGAGTCATCATTGACAGCAGACGTCTGTTGGGAAAATCCTTGCTTAACGAAATTTTCAATGGCTTACACGAACCAATTCCCCTCCTTGTGTTCAAAAATGTATTTGCATCTACAGCGAGAGTCTGTGAATTGAGTTTGAATTTACAGTTCTTAACTTCATCAGCTGACTTGTGTTGCAATCGAATTCTTCAATTAGGACACTTCAAAAAAATGCAAACAAATACTTACACTTTTGAAATCACGCTCTCTTGTTGATATAAAATATGAATAGAACCATTTTTCCCCTAATCCATTAGCCATCAGCCATTATCCATCAGCAAAGTCATTTAGCATCAAGACTTGCGAAAGGTTATCATGGTGATTCAATTGAATTTTGTAAAAATAGATATAAACTCCTTACAAAACCGAATTAAAAATTTAAATCTATTTCAACCTGTCTATGAAATAAAAATGTTTTCAAAGCAAATTGACTTCAATCCAAGTCCAACACAAAAACGTCTAAAAGCTCTGCTGCAGCTTAAATGAAACTCATTTTCGCTCAGCTCCAAAAGTGTTTCCTTGCTCCTTTCAACTCAACTGTCACAACCAATTTCTTTCAATTGGAAATGAATAACAGCTCCATTACCGCCTCGTCTGCTCCTTTTTTCCCTTGCTGTTGCATTTGTCAGTGCTTGAGGCCGAAGACTACGAAAAAAAAAATAAGGCTGGAACTCAATGCAGATATACGAATATCCATATACATATTTCCTATTTGCATGACCTCATTGAAAGCAATTCAGACCCCCATTATCTTGCACCCCTAAAGCAGAACGCGCACACATGTTCCCACATTGGACTTCACACACTCAGGTCGTCATCAAACATACTGTACCCTCACATTTAGTACCCGATTACATTTCATGTACGTTTATAAACGTTTTCATTTCCACTTTTTTACCATTTTCCATTACCGACTATGCATTTTCCTTATTCTTTTTTTTTGAAGCTGGTGCTAGATGGAGAGGAAAATGCATTCCTCCGCTCATTTTGCTGCGGTCGGGGAAAGAAATAATAATACACTTTCATTTTGCAGAGGGACCCTCAAAAAAGTGCTTTATTGCAGGTCGCACAGCCTGACAAGCTAGGTCTATCCTACAAAAAAAGAAAACGAACCAGTTTATCATCATACTTGTTAACACTCGAACAGCATTTTTCTGTCTCTTGACATCATTCTAAGGACTTTCAGTCGTTTAAAATGTGCGACATACACACGACTGGCGTCTTTTTTAATGTCGTAAAGTTGTCAACGCTTTTTTTTCCTCTTTTTTAATTCCAATTCTATGGCATGACTCCTTCGCATCTTAATTCGCCTCTTAGGGGTGGTTTCAAAAAGGCGGGCTAATGATATTGGTAATGGTTTTTAAGTAGTACCTAAATCTGATTGGAAGTATCAATCGAAACTTTTTTATTCGAGAACCACTAAAACAAAAACAGAAGTCCAGAAAGTGCCTAAAAGCAAATTCATGTACTTAAGGCCGATTGAAGGATTGATGATTAAAATGCGAAGTTCTTTCAGTATTATACATTAATGATTCGTCAGAGTGCTTGATTTAAAGATAAGCCACACGAAGTGTTGATGAATACCGAGAGTAGGAAGATTCGATGCTGAAAATAGCAAAATAAAACAATTTGTTTTGAAATTTTCTGTCATGTATTGTGACAAAGTCGAACTCTTACGGTAAAAGCTTTTCGTGGAAATTTTAGATTTATCTAAGCAACTTTAACCTTTAGCAGTTTCTTTCTCAAAATACAAAAAGCCGGCGGGCCCTGTCACTTGAACGTTTCTTCGGCAAATGCTTATGAAATACGTCTATATTATTAATTGGAATTTATTTGTACAGTCGGAAAGTATAGTTTCTTATGAATCGTAGCAAACTTAGCTTAAATTATATTATTCTAATTTCCTGATGCTATTTCATCTGAACTTGTTTTTTTTTTTTTTTTGCTTTGAACCACATTTCTAGGTGGCTGCCATATTTGATTTATAAAAATATTGAATACTTGTAACGAGTACCTGTTAGTTGGGTCAGATGAAACAAAAATTAACTCTATTATTTCTTAGAATATCGAATCGGGCTGATTACTAATTCATTGTCATCCTTATCAAATTAACGATTATATTTAAGGATTTTGCTCACCTTGAGAAAATTGTATGCTCAAGTTGAATCGGAAATGGTAAGGAAGCTATTAAAAAATAAAAACTACAAATAGAAATTATCCAAAGTGCGGAAAAGATTGTCCAGCACTAGAGGAATACACTTACAAGTGTGTAAAATTTAAACGCAATGTGGACTAAAGTTAGTGTAAAACTACGGTAAGGAATTCTAAGGACGTTTGTACCTGTTTGAAACACATATATGTGCTGGACCAAAAAATACCCCCCCCCCCCCCCCCCCCCTCATCATTACTAACGTTATATAACGTATGTGTAACGTTACAGACGCAGTAGTTATACACCAAAAATTTATTTTGACTGAAGCTGACAACAGTTGTTTGTAGATGCGGTTGCGTAAAGATTCGATGGTAAAAATCTATAGCAAAATAAGCTGCTATTTGGTCGCTTGGTGTTTTTGAATATGTTTAATTTTTTTTTTTTATGCAACAAGAAAAAGTTCTCTTCATCGTTTTTTCTAACAATTCTATGAGCATTGCTCTTTCAAAAGAACCAATTTTCTACTAAATGTCTGCTTCGCACTACTGATCCTCCTGTGGGTTACGCCGTGTTGACCTGAGGTAACTAATCAAGGGAAGAAAACTTTTTTCTTATTTTTTTTTTTTGTTGTAAGTTGTTGACAGAAAGATTTTTTTTTCGAAAAAAAGAGAATAAATATATAAACACAATCAAAAAAAATAGCAGCCACATTTTGGTCAATTTTTAACATAGAAAATTGTATCGGGTTCTTCAATAAGAGCGCTACAAAAGTTTTTTTTAAATAAAACAAATATTAATAAAACTTTTTATTCGTATTAAAGTACTTTCGATGTCATTATGTATGAAACTCGATTTCTTTTGCATGGCTACCACGCAAAATTCGCCACAACGACGTCACAGAGATGCCCAACGCTTGAGAACGACGTGTGAGAAACACATTTGGGCTTTCTGCAACTAAAGCCTTAGCAACAGCAATATTCTCGACACTACGGGCACTTCTTTGTCTCACTGGCACGGGAACATTTTGTACTGGATTCAAATTTTTCCACTAGACGCTCAATTGTTGATCTGCTAGGACGATTATAACGACCATAAATTGGACGTAGCGCTCTTAACGTTGAGGCCACTGACTTCGAATTTCGGTAGTCAATTTTAATAATTCCGACTCGTTGTTTGCTCATATATCTTTCTATGGCAAACCTTACTGAAGAGAAATGTCAAAAGAGCGGCAAGAAATACGGCGTCGTTTGTTGTCAATGTCGCTGTACTTTTGTAGCGTCCCTGTTGAAAAACACTTTTATTTGCTTTTAATGAAGCTATTCCTGTACCGCACCATGTGTTTACTTATGTACGTTATGCTTCTTTGGCATAACAGAACAAAAAGATCTCAAAATACCATCCTGCATACGCCACAACATTTGTGCGATGAGTTCATATTCATGTGGGAACATGGTAATGAAATAAGGCAAATTTTACTTGTGAATAATGAAGCATTTAGATGGGGGAAGAATTTTTCTAATCGGTTCAGTTGTTTTTGAGTTTTTCGATCCCGTTCCCATTTGAATACGAGAATTAAGTATGGCGTATATTATTAAGAGTTTTTGTTCCACTATAATGGTTAAAGACCGTCCCCGTTCCAGTGGGAATATCAGAATAAATTGTAGTTTTATTGCAAAGGGCTAACTCGCCCCGGAAGCCCCGGGGCCTAGCGCATTTCTCCCTTGTGAGGGAGTGGAGGGGACTTACAATTTTCTGCCGGTTCCGAACGACTAATCGAGAAAGCGCTTTTCATGGCAGTGGATTTACTAACGGAAGACTTGCCAGTTCCTCGCGAAAGGTGATCCTCGTAGAAAAAGACTTTTGCCGCTCTGTTGGGAGGCTAACGTAATATCCAATTCTGAAAGAATTTTCAAATCGGTCAACAAGTTTTTATTTAAATATCATCATGTCAGTTTATGGCAGCGTATGTAAGCAATATGAACGCATTTTAATTTGTTTTAAAGAGTAGGAAGGCACGTGTTTGTTTTTGGTTGGAAGTTTTTGGTTAAAATGTCTAGATTTAAGAGCCAACTACAAGCGATAAGACTAGTAGGGGATTCAACGTAATTCCAAGATTCCAAGTCTGAATTTCATCAAGTTACTGTAGGGTGTTCCAAGCGGAAATTCTGGCGATCAAAGAGGTCCTATCGTGGCTAAAAGAAAACGTGATATCCTCAGCGAATATCCGGATCTTCTCAGACAGTCAAGCAGCCCTCAAATCGCTGGGCTCTGTTTCTACAAACTCAGTTACCGCCCTCAACTGTCCCTCATATCTTAAGGAGATGGCTGAATAGTTCAATAATCACCTGTAACTGCAAGGCCGATGAACTCACCAGGAAAGAAACCGTTCTACCGATCTCAACCAGCATAGCAAGTTGAATATTGGTATACCAACCGCTACATGCAAAGATTTGCTAAAGCAAGAGGCAATGAACAAATAATTGGTGGAACGATATCACTACGTTTGTGACAACAAAACAGATATGGTCAGAGCTAGATCTAAAACGCACAAGACATTTGTTATCCATAACCAGGTGCACGTTAGCTCCGTAATCAATGTCATTACCGGACATTGTCTGATAGGTATAAACTCCTTAAGACTCGGCGTTCCCTCTAACGAATTCTGCAGAAGCTGCTTAGATGAGGAGGATGAAGAGACAGTCCCACACCCCCTCTGCTCATGTCCTGCACTCTCCCTCAAAGGAAAACTGCATCTAGAAAAATATTTCCTTTATAGTCTAATCTATGTGGCGAGCACAGATACCCTTTATCTCTATCGCTTTATCAAAAGCTCCAAATATTTTTGTTAAGTGAACATTATTATTATGGTATCTTAATGAACCAAAAATTGGTCTAAGTGTGTCAGTTGTTTTCCTGACAGTCATTTTAAACCTAACCTAACTTTTCCCGCAATCGTATGAATAAACGTTTTTCCAATGAACAGAGTCAAATTACTATAATGTACATTGTACAAACGCAATTTAAGACGCTGTGACATTTTAAAAGTGTCCGAAACATAGAGGTGTCCGGACTACTGAAGTGTCCCGGCTAGCGAGTGTCCGGACAAGCGAGGCTGTACTGTATTATAAAATTTTTTATTACTAGGCGCGTTGTAATAATTTCGAGCTACTAATACTAAAAAGGAGACTTCATAAGTCTCGAAGTCGAAGTTTGAACTTGATTCACCAAATTTTAACTATTTTTACTTGAGACAGCCATCAAATCACTCGGCACTGTTTCTACGAACTCAGTATCCGCCCTCAATTGTCACGTTTCTCTCAGGGAGATGAACTAACAATTCAATATTAAGCTTATTTTGGTTGCCGGGGCACAGACATATCTTAGATAACTGCAAAGCCAATGAAGAAAATAGAAAAGTTTTTATAAGATGAGAGGGTATGTGTTTCAATATCTTTGTTTGTATGTTAAATACCAGGCGACTTTGTGAAACTTTTGTCATACTGGTACTTTCTAGGTATATTGTATACTTAAATTCACCGACGGCGACGTCAAACCGTTCCGACTTCGTTCCCAAAAATATTTTTGTACATTTGTCGGTACATGGCAACTAAGCACATTTTAAACATAATTCAGTACGGTTTCGGACAGCTTAATGTTTTCTTTAAATCACCTCAAACTCAGTTTTTCAGTAACAACTGCTTTTTTCACATGAAATTTAATCAAAGTAGCTGTTAAAAAAACATCAAAAGTCTTGGACACCCTAACCATTGTTATCGTATGGAGTACTTTCGTATGATTTCTATTAGTTAATTAACTTTTGAGTTTTCAGTTTTAATTCAAATCTACTGTAATGTCTGCAAAATCTTCTGGTTTATTTCGACTATGATGATTTGCTTATCACGTCGCTCCAACTAAAATTGGACAGATATTTGTCCAACAATATGATCAACTTGCTCCAACTAAGAGGATATATGTAAATTTATCAAAAGTGAAATACTCAACAGCTTTGGAAGTCCTCAAACTCGTAGCATCTTTTATCACACATAATTTATTTATGCCATCACTCTGCTACTCCGTAAAAGTTACTCCTCTTAAGTTCTCAGTTCTGCACTATTTCCAGAGTAAATAATTAAGATTTTACTATCACCACCGGCTGCTTCTGGACATAATCCACATTACTAATTCATATAAACAATTCAAATAGAACTCACAGAATTAGAAACTTACTCCATCCGACAACCGAGCGTATTTTACGCAGAGCCATAAGAATTAAAGCCACACCTTACCTAAATTGAACTTAACACATAAGTAAACGGCCGATTTGGCCAAACTTTCTGAACTACAAAAACTTTGTTCTTTCTGTAATAAATTTTGATGGCAATGCAAAGTTTTCCATTTCAGTGCAATTAATTCACCGATTAAATGCAAGTTGGTCAACCACATAAAGTTTCTGCCTCGGGGTTGAACAAACATAAAAAAAATAAAAAAGTGAATCTCAATCTATCTACCAATACCAACTCAATAGTCCTTCTGGTAGTGACATTCAAATCGAAAGAGGAAAGCGTAGCTCCAGTATCGATGGAAGTTAGAAACTTTTCGGTTTCGGGCGGAGGAGGAGGAAGGTGGTATACCTACAACTATATCCAAACAAAATTTAAAATTTATTTGTGAAAACCGGAAAGCTCAGGGTAACTTTTTGGTCCTCTTAATCAACTATCGCATGCAAAGGTTATCTTTTTGAACTTTCAGATTGGGCGATAAGAGGGTGTGACCTTTCTGATATGAGCATATTCAAACCATTTGAATCAAATATTAAAAATATATCGAAGAAATATTGTTTGCTTTCGGTAAGACTAAGGAATTTAAGCACAGAGCCAACAGCAAATTTATATAAAGTGTTTTTTTTTCCGGCGTTTGGTTTTCAAGCTGGCAATACTTTTTCGGAGTTGGTCTTTTTGACATTGGATTTATGCTAAGTTTGATACTCGTATGCCATTTTTCCGTGTAGGAATTGAGGCCGCACGAACACTGGGCACTGTGTGCGTTTGGTAATTTGTCTCGAAACGAAATCGCTGCTCACCCCGATTTTTACATAATTTCGAGTCTTAAACCTCTAAAATTAAACCTCTAAATTGCCCGATATTGGAGATAGTTAATCTCCAATATCGGGCAATTTAACACCTTTTTTGTGGGCTGTTATGCGCAGTCGCTTGTCTTCGTAGACAAGCCAGAGACGATTGACGCTATGGAAGAGAACATTCGGTGCATTGTTCCTGACATACGGCCAGAAATGCTGGAATGTCGATAATTATCGGCAGGAATTTGTTCGAGCAATCCGCGACAGACAGTTGCCGGAAATCATTTTCAAAACATGATGGCAAACCCTAATGTTTATAATGAAGCTAAATTTCTGATTATAACATTTTCCACACGTCTTAAAGAAACACCCATTACAAAAAGTCAAAGTCTTGCAATCTCTAGTTTATAGGTACTGCTATAGCAATGGAATTTCTTGGACTTTGATGATACTAACCGATGGATGAAGGATTTCACTTGCCTGACAACTAAAAAGCCTTTGTTTGAAATCTTACACTTTCAGTTCTTCGTGAAGTCAGGAGCCTTCATGGAAACTTTTTGGAATGAAGGAAGCTCTAAAAATTAGCAAGTTTTTTTTTGGTGTCATGCTTGTAGCTAATTATTTACGAAAAGGCATTGTTATCACATTTCAACGGTTGAAATCGCACCATGTAACCTTAAACAAGGCTAGATGAATTGCAAAATTATGACTACCATTCAACACGTCGAAGAGATGAACAGAATGCCTATGGGTTTCATTTGAGAACATCAACGTTGAAATAGAAATATTGAATACCCAAAAAAGTTAAAGTTTGTATGAAGAAAACTTGCGCCTCTACATTGCAGCACCAGACAAAAGAGTAACAACCTTTAACCCATTCTTTGAAGAGCAGTAGAGGATAGTGGTTCCAATTACACGTATAATGCTATAACTGGAAGAAAATAAGACTGCACAAAACTGTATTCAAGCCCCGTAGAACTACACCACTGGAAGTTGTGTCCTTCACAAGAAAGGAATAAAAATGAAAAAAGGATAAACGACAAAGCTGTGTCTTGATAATCATGAGCATTCAAACGACAGATATCAAACTTGGTTTGTAAGTTTCCAATGAAAGCCTAGCTACATTGCTGACCTAAGGCTATCAGACGCAGACGAATTCTTAATCTTCAGAAAATGTCTGCGCCTCAATCAAAGGAACGGTTTAGAAGAGAAACAGACAGTTTGTAGATAGACCAAATACACGTTCTTGTCCTAACATTTCACTTCTTGAGCGACGAAAGTGAAATTCGTCTTTTGACGACTTTGATGAGTTACTTGGGTCCATCTCTTTCCTGCTATCCTCGCACTAAAAGTGCAATTGCCTCTAATTTTAGTTTCGATTGATTCAACGTACTGATGAGAGTCTTGATCTATTTTTTTTCGCAAAAGTACTGAGTTGAATTAAGAATATAATCTAGGCTGATCGGACCGTTTCGTCGTATCAGTAAACTTACGTATTTCGTCCTACAAACAAACAATTTTAACGTAGTCCTCCCTTCTTTCCAAGTCAATGGAAACATCAATTTCGAGGAACGAAAGCTTATTCGACAGTACAGCTTTCGTAACAAATGGCCCACATCTGTTCTGAAGTTTCACCAATTTGTAAGTACAACAAATCATAAGGGAAGGGAAAGAATAATCAAAATGACTTCCATTTCATGTCAACAGAATTCCAAATGTTTGAAGGAAAGGTTTTGACATGATGGACTTAAGGCCCTTATTATGAGCTAGAATCAAACCTTCGACTGGAAGCCAATGTTTAAGCAAACCACATTTAGTGGATTGTTATCAACAACCTTCTTCCATTCTCTTAATGGACAAACTGTAAACTTAAAAAGTATCGATTTGTTTCTAAAATCTATAAAATAAGATTGCCAAAATATTTGCTTCCAGTCGAATGTTCGATTCGCTGCTTGTATTATGGGCCTAAGGCTTAGTAGTTGCTGAGTTTAAATAATTTGTTGGTCTACATGCTGCGTTAGAGTTCGAGGTTTGAATTTCAGAAACGTTCAAGTGTTTTTTCATGGCTTTCGTCGTAAGCGAGGAGCTGGCAATCTACCATTACCAGTTTCCCAGCCATGAAAAACGCTTTCTCACTTATCTGTTCGGAAACGGAAAATGTGTACCGCCCAAGCACTCCTCGAGATTATTGTACCCGCCTATTTAATTCTTTTTTTAATGAATTCAATATCGATTAATAACTAAAATCTGATTGCTTGCTTTGATGAATAGTCTAAACTAAGCTAAACTAAATTAAACAAAACTTTTACAATTAATTCATGATAAACTAATTAAGATAACAGGCGCCGATCTTGTGGCATTTTCAAAAACGCTTTCTTCAAGATGGCGGGCGGAATACTCACTTATTTGCCATTCTAACAAATTTTAACATATCAGTGGTACTACATTTTTTTTTTTTTCTATCATTTCAATCAAGCACCACTCGTACTGGCACTGTGTGAATTGTGACTCATAGTACCGCAATCACATCAAAAACCACTCAAAATCAACTGAACAAACTGTTGTCCTGCATTCTTGACCTGTTTGGTCGCAAACATGAATCATTCATATTGAATTATTATTATTCGTTGTGAGTTTATTGAAGATATACGTAAAATCCAGTTCCAGTTCACGGTGCTCAATGCTCCGTGATTGTAAATCCACACACTCTATCCCTGAGCACATTTTTTCTTTTCTCTGATTCAAAAGGGTAATGGCCACCGGCCAAGTTATTACATCAATAAATTTTCAATAACGAGTACCTTCAAGGCACAAGAATGAAAGAAAATTTGTGCCGCACTGCATAGATTTGATTTTTTTTACTTACTTTATATCCGCAGGAGAATTTTGCCAAGAAAAAAGTTATTCCCGCTGAGTATTGCTTAAGAACACTTTTCAAAAGATCACCTTATCGTGTCCATAATTTATGAAGAAAGCTATCTTTTAGTGGTCTAAAAAGCAGCACATATTTAGAGAAGACTCACAATCCTCTCTGACCAATATCTACTGGATACAGAAACAAATCCGACATTCGTTCGAAGACTGAAACGTCTTACATGTAGTTCAGGAGCCCCATTTTAAGTCTTATTGGGAACTTTCAATAAAACTGCTTCCTGTGAAATTCTCCTTCGGAGCCTTGGGAGCTAACTTCGGGTTATTTAAATACTTTTTAGGTCATACCCCGCGACACACAGTAATTCTCTGACTGAATGAGTCTTGGTGGTCAACTTATTGGGGTAAAGAAGGTTTGTATGTACGTATATACGAAAAAGAAACAACCAAAGTGTATAAAGGAGGTAAAAGTTTGATTTGTTTCACTGGATCACAGCACAAGGAATTCGGATGAAAATTCAACAGCCACAGGGGTGAATTTCCAACTTCCATAGTCTGTTCTGCTTCTTCACTGTTCCTGTTCATTCACTTTTTTTCAAGGACCCTGCGTTTAGTCTTGCTACAGAATTTATTTATATTTTATCATTATTTCTACTTTCGTTTTTTTTTTTTGTGCTCTAGTGCGGTTAAATGTCCCCAAGGCGGGAGGTATTTCCTCAAAATTATGATAAAAAGAATGCTTTGTAATAAAAATGGATGTTAAAAGAAATAGGTACGGAAATGATTGAAATTGCGAAAGTGACTCTGTTCTTTCATTCTTTTTGGGTTTTTGTCTTCCTTTTTTTTCATGGCTGAAATCGAGATAAAACGGAAGCGGGACACGCTGGTGCTGGTGTAGTCTTTTGGAGCGTAAACAAATTTTCAGGTTTTGATTTTCAAAGACTTTATGATTTATGATGTTGTGCAATGCCGAAATTTGATTTCGGTTTTTTTTTTTTTTTTTTGTACCCGTACATATCTCTATTCCAGGGTCAAATTAGAAGGGATGCTTGACTTCCTTTATTTGGCATACAATAATTTGGGATTTTTCACGCTCATTTCCATCTTAAAAAATAAAGTAACAGAAAAAAAAATTGTTATCCTCGGTGATTACTCATAATGACCAGCGGTATCTCGTTTTATCTTTCTCACTGGAAAGATCATTTATCACTGAGGACACATTTCTTTTCTGTTTGGTGCTCCTCTCGCGCAACATTTTTATTTTACAATTTCTTACCGCAACAATATTCTTCATTTTTATTCTGTATCTGTTCTTTAAATTTATGAAGTCATGCGTTTAATACTCAAGATATTGATCGTTTTAAGTATTCTTTTCTTCGTAAAGTTGCGACGGTATAGTGTAGTGGGTGAAGTTTATTTTTATGCTTTTTCTTTTTCATGCTCCATGTCAATGTTGGAAAAAATTTGGATTACATTTGCTTTAGCAGTTTTGATGGGTTGTTGTGGGTTGTTGTTAGAATGGGCGACGAGGGACAGACACATTTCGAAGAAGAAGACAAAAAGGGACTTTTGTAAGTGTCAAAATGAGGACTTGTTCTGTTCATGGCATGCGAACGAGCGAGTGAGTGACAAGAGGGGTATATACTCTATAAGACGATTGCTTGTAAGTTGATTGAGTGACATTGGTTAAAGTCAAAGGCTCACGATGGGAATATTAAAAATAATAAGGACATGAACAATATTGAGGAAAGTTGATGTTTATTTATGTATCGTGGTGTTTGTGTGCTGTTGTGTTATGTCTTATGTGTTACAAGGAAACTCAAGTGAGTGTAGACTTAGTAAATTGGTACTTGTCTAGGCAATGAGTAGAGTTTGTATAGTTGATTTATTGGTGAGTTCTCAATTTTGTTTTTGAATTGCAGGGAAGCATTTTTGTTCTTTTGTTTGGGCTAGTTTCTGCTGTAAGCTGCCAGATTTAATTCTGTATTCAGACCAATTCATTTATAAAATTATAGTTCCATCAGTCAATCAATGAACTTAGTGCTTATTAAAATAATTTGTGGCTCCCTATCCAAATGACTAATATGTCAAACATTTGCTTTTGTCTTATCAAAATCAGTACACTTAGCATGGAAGTGTATGTAGGTGTACAATCCACAGAAAATACTGAAAATGTAATTCTCCGAATTGAAGTGATTGAATAAAAGATAATTTGTATGAAGGGCTCAAGCTTCAATTTCTATATTCCTAATTGCTAAACATACACATATGTGTGTAGTTGGAGAATTTTGAGAAATCCTGATTTGTATAAGACAATGTCAAGGCAACGTAAAAGTAGGAATTTGAATGGTTTAGCATTTTGCTAACTAGCTCCATTGTTGTCGAACACCGGATCACTAGAGTGAAGAAGAAAAGTGGAAGAGCTATAATCCGTTCAAGATCACGATGTGAAAAGAAGAGCAAGGCAGATTGGTTCAAAATGACGAATTTTTAATGAAATATTTTGGTAACACTTCGTATAGTCCTTGATCCTATACTTTATCCCTGCCAGTACCCGTTGCCGGTTTCGAGGGAAGTTCAAGGTTCAATTAACAGAAACATCCAAGCAAAAAGTGTTTTCTTCTTTTATTGCCGTCCTACGAGAGTAATTACACACTGCCATGAAAAACACTTTCTTACTTAATTGTTTGGAATTGGCATCAAATTGAAGGTCCTCGGAAATGCAATTGGCCCCGATGTTCTATCCTAAACATAGTCTTTGAACTTTGAACACCAAATTGATTGAGGATATTTTCACCTACGTCTCATTCTTTCCCACTGCGTTTTACACTTCATTTAACACTAAAAAAAAAATGCGGATGCTGTGCGATATAAATGTAGCTGCTCTTGTTTTGCATCTCAGAGACTTGAGACTGAGCTTTGAGCAAGCTCATATGTAGGCACTTATCTACGCTTTTCATCATTAATGCAAATGTTAGAGGTTAGTAAAAAATGCCAACACAAGCACAAAAGAAAGTATTCAATCAAGGACATTACCATCAACATAAATTAAGTAGATCAATAAAACAAAATCAAACTAAAAAAAAAATATTGAAAGTAAAAAAAAAAGTAAAATAAGCTTACAATTAACGAATAATGAAATACAAAACAAAAATCATGCTTGTGGAGCACTGGTTTGAGTTTTAACTTTAAAATACTTTTACTAAGGTTAAAATCAAAAATAAAAGGGTAAGAGTTGTACCTACTCATACAAGCTCATGCATGCCATAATTAATTCTGCTGTGGTAGCAATGCATCTCTAGAATACGTTGTTGGTGAGATCATCAGCGATAGTTGAATCCTATGTGCGAGAGCAAGTCGGGAGCATCAATTGAACCTATTATAAGTTGATGGAAAAATGATAAATCTTTGTTGATCCATCCGTCTTTGAGAGAGTAGTGGTTGAAGATTTAAAAGACGAATACGATTTTCATGCAAAACGTATGAATCTGCCTCAATACGAGATTTATGAACCTTATATAGAGGTGACCAAACCTGAAGAGCATACTCGAGATGGTGACGAACATGACAGTTGTATAAGAAAAGTGTAAGATGAGGGTCGTTAAATTCTTTTGCCCATCTTTCAATAGACCCACGCATTGAATTTGCTTTGCTTGTTATGAGGTTGATGTGTTCATCGAATTCGAGGTAAGTACTAAAAATTACACTAAGGTCACGGAAATTCGAAACTTGAGATAATGATTGCTGAGATATTGAATAATTTAAAAATAATAAGAGTGGAGATGTGAACCAACCAGAGAACTATAGAGGCATATCTATTCTTAGCTCATTAAGGAAGATCTTCACTTCAATACTCTACGAACGGCTGACCAATTGGATTGAGAACAAAAACCTTCTCAGTATGTTCCAAGCCGGTTTTCGAGCGGGTTACTCAACGTTGGACCATATATTTGCGTTAACAAGTACTGCCAAGAAATCTATTGATAAAAAGAAAAAATTATACGCTTGCTTCGTTGACTTCAAAGCTGCATTTGATAAGGTGAATAGACAGGCACTGTTGTACAAGCTTTCAATGCTTGGGATCTCTCGGAAATTCTTGCAGCTATACTTCAACTTCCTTATCTCGTCAACTGCTTCGGTATGGGATGGGTCGCATCTGTCAGATTGGTTTGAAACGACAGCAGGTGTCCCGCAAGGCTGCATTTTAAGCCCAATCCTGTTTGCTTTATTTATTGATGATATTCCCGATGTTCTTCCAGGAGGAATATCTTTTGCCGACATTCAAGTAAAAGTCTTGCTCTATGCTGATGACTTAGTATTGCTGGCGGAAAACCCTTTTACCCTTCAGCTGCAAATAAACAGGTTAAATACATTCTGCGAGAAATGGGGGTTAGTCGTCAATACAAGCAAAACTAAGGTGATGATATTTGAGACTCGTCAAAGAAGAAGGCTTCCCGAAGAGAATTGGTTACTTAATAATATTGCTATTGAAGTGGTGCAGGAATTTAAGTATCTGGGAGTTTTAATCACACACAACCTTAACTTCGCAAAGCATGTTAAGAATAAGAGTAATGAGGCTAAATTGGCTTTGAGCTTAAGGTGGCCCAAGTTCTTTGCGAACCAAGAAATTGATCTGGTGTCAAAATTTCGTGTGTTTCGTGCGACTGTGAATACATGCATGTGCTATGGTACCCCGGTTCTCGGATATACTTATATAGAGGCGTTCGAAGCACTACAAAGATATTTCTTCAAGCGGTTATTTAGATTGCCAAATTCAACGCCAAATTATGCCATCTACGTTGAATCTGGATTATCGCCTCTTTACATTGAAAATCTAAAATCAAACTCCGACTATTTAACAAGAGTGATGAGAAGAAGTGGAAGAAGTCTTCATAAATCAATCATAGTAAGATTGTTGCAAACGAGGGCTTCACCATTTAAGGATTGGAACGAGTTAGCCCTAGCCCACGGAACTAATCTTCCCCTAAGTGAAACAAACGTTGATGATTGGACGGGGTTTTTTGCAAATGTCATCGCTAAAATTGATGAAAAAATTTACACCCATCATCTATCTAGAGCAACTGAAACAACATCTAGAAATATATATAAGAACCTCAATCACCAGTTACCCTCGGAAGCGAATTATTTTTCTACTGAATTTTCGGCCGAAGCTATAAGCTACATATTCAGAGCTCGTGTCGAACTGTTAAACTTAAACTGTATGCCCCACCGAGCTGACTTGCCACAAATTTGCGATCTTTGCAACAGAAGAGAGAATGAAGATACAATCCATTTTATTGCGATCTGTCCAATACTGCAGGAAATACGACGATTGTATTTTGAATCAAGTCATCTCACCCTAAATCAACTCTATGAAATACTCAATGGAGCGCTAGGATGGTCTACCCTCTATAAGTACTGCAAACACGCCTTAGCATATCGCAATAGTTATGTTACTTAAACAGCAGTTGCTGCAGTTCAAGCACCAACGTTGTTGTTGATATCTTTTGTGTTTCAAATCACTTTAAAATTGAAAACATATTGTAAATATATTTGTGTTTCAAATCATATCAAAATTGGTATCTTTTTGTGTTTCAAATCATATTAAAATTGTTAAATTTCTTAATTGAATTGTGTAAATCTGATTTTGAGTTACTATATGCTTTTTTGAGTTTGTATACACTTTAATTTCGTATTTGAAAAAAAAAAAAAAAAAACTTGTTATTTTTATTTATTTTATTTCATTTTTATTCTTTATAACACTAAATGAAATGTCATATCAGGCAGACGGCAGAATAAGCCATGTCATTATTCTTAAGAAAAGAAATATTGTTAATCAAAATTTTTTGTTAATAAAGAAGTTATCTATCTATCTATCTATCTATTGAATAATTTGCAATGCCGGGAATCCTTTTGCGTGAGAACATCATACTTTGACACTTGGAAGGGTTCAAACTAAGACCGTTTTCAGAACACCACGTAATAAAACTGTTTTGTAATAAATTGTGATCTGAGGTGTTTTCAATAAAAATCTTCATGTCTTCGTCAGCAAAAATTAGAATGCCACTGTATGAAATACAAAAAGTTACGCCATTTATTGTATTAATGAAAAGCAAAGAACCAATGTGACGCTCTTAAAGAAAATACTTTCAACGAAAAGAGTTTCAACTGCATTTTCAAAAAAGTTACTGCGTTAACAGTAATAAATAAATAAGTAAATGTTTTGGCTGGGGTAACAGAGCAGGGAGTCCCGTGGCCTAGCGCATCTCTCACAACCATGTCCGAATGGCTTTTCGGAAATTACACTCCTCGAAGTAAAAGTAACTGATGTGAAAACAAATTTGAAGAAGCGTTTTTCTGGAAATACTCCCAAAATTATTTGAAAGGCATCTAAACTCACTTTTTCGCAATATAAGTTGAAACTTATTGTGAGTATGGGCGGCAACAAAGCCAAATTGTTCAGCTGAACACTTTCAAGTTCACCACGGCGTATACGCAACCTTTTTTTTTTTAATTTGACCTAGAATTTAATTTTTGTGTCAGGGTTGCTTCAAAATTTGAGACTTCTACGGAATAGGGCCAACATTAAACAGAGAAAAAATTTGTGTATTAAGTATTGGGGTTCTTGGGTATTTCCTTTCAAGAAGAAATAAAACGCATTATGTTATGTTATGGCCTAGAATTTAGCTTTATTATGAAAATAAGGGTTTGCCATTATGTTTTAAAAATGATTTCGGGCTTGAATAAATTTCATTCGAGGGGCCCAATTTTTGACCACTCTTGCACCATTTGGGGCAGTATGTAAGCAATAAATATTCTCTTCTTAGGCGTCAATCGTCTTGGGCTTGTCTACGTAGACATAACACCCCAAAAAAAAAGTCTATCTGTTTTAATTTGCATGATCTTGGAGGTAGTTCACTGGTTTTAGACTTGAAATTATGTCAAAATCGAAGTCAAAAGCGATTTGGTTATAAAACAATTTACCGAACGTACGCAGAGTGCTCAGTGGTCGTGCAGCTTCAATTCTTCCGCGATGAAGTGGCAATATAAACTGAGCATAAGTGACACCTGACCAAATCCGAAAAAAGATGGAAAACCAGGCGTTTTAAAAATACACTTTTTCCATGTCTTCGTTTTCAAATTTATTACCAGGGATAGAGTTTTGTTAGCATTGCCTTTTTTGTGTATTGACTTTATACAGAAATTTTTCACATCTACCTTTTTTTTTTTTTTTTATAATTAACGCGCACATCAAGGGGTTATGAATACCCTTATAATGTTGTTAAACACAGTGCGAGCATTTAGGAAAATAGGAGAGGATTTGAAAGGAGACACCGATGCACGTTGCTTTTGAACTTTTGCGAATCGTAATGCAGGGGGAAAACAGGGCCAGGTAAAGCATTCCACATTCGGGTGGTGCGACTGAAATACGAATCTCTATACTTGACTGTACGTCCGAAGTTGGGCTCAAGGTAAAACTGATGAATATTCCTAGCGAGGCGGGTGTTGCGGCTAAATTGTTTCAGGGGAGGAATGCAACTGGCTGCTTCACTAGAGCACTGCTTGTGAAAAAAGCGATAAAAGAGAGTGAGACAGGCAACGTTTCGACGATGTTCAAGAGAATCAATTGATTCTACGATTGAACTATCACCTATCAATTTTAACGCTCTATTTTGTACCCTATCAAGGAGGTGCAAAGATGTTTGAGAAGCACCTGACCAGATATGGGAGTTATACTCCAGTTCTGGGCGGATGAAGGCCTTATAAATAGTAGCCAGATCAGAAGGGGTGCAGAACTTCCTGCATCGTCTCAAGAAACCTAAGCATTTAGCAGCGTTTTTGGCGACTTCAAATATGTGGTCGTTCCAACGAAGATCATCGTTTACACACATACCAAGTACTGACAGCTTTTCGGTTTCTTCGATGCAGGTACCATTCATGGAT
The DNA here is from genome assembly GCA_949752695.1 of Melanostoma scalare. Classification (NCBI taxonomy): domain Eukaryota; kingdom Metazoa; phylum Arthropoda; class Insecta; order Diptera; family Syrphidae; genus Melanostoma; species Melanostoma scalare. The sequence goes on along the minus strand of OX456985.1, from coordinate 218,381,066 downwards.
AATGGCAATGGGGGAATGTTAAGCTTCATCGACAAGAGGCAGCATTGAGTTTTCGAAGCATTGAATTCTACTCGGTTCATAAGACCCCATGCAACAATGCTGTCAAGGTCAGAATTCAATGAGCTTATCATACGCAACCGTTCCAGTTCCACATCCGAAGAGCAGGGACGTGAATTTGGAAACGAATATGAAAAGCTGAGGGTCGAGTCGTCAGCAAAACAGTTAAGTGGATTAGAAGTTTCAGACAAGAGATCATTAATGAAAATGAGGAAAAGAGTCGGAGACAAAACGGAGCCCTGGGGCACACCAGCATTTATGAAGTGGGTATCAGACTTGAAGCCATCCAACACAACTTGTATTGAACGGTCGGAAAGGTAGTTTCTAATCCAACGAAGAAGAGACTCATCGATACCAAAAGCACGCATTTTCGATAAAAGAGCCTGATGCCAAACTCTATCAAATGCTTTAGAAATATCAAGCGCAATAATTTTACTTTCTCCAAAACAATGTAAAGATTGGTTCCACTTTTCGGTGAGAAAAGCCATCAAATCACCAGTGGACCGTTTGCTACGAAAGCCGTACTGACGGTCATTAAGAAGCTTTCGTTCTTCAAGATATTTCATAAGTTGACGGTTTATCAACGTTTCCATGACCTTGGAAAGAAGGGACGTAAGTGCAATTGGACGGTAATTGGAAGGGGAGGAAGATTCGCCTTTTTTAGGGACTGGCTGGACAAATGCAGTTTTCCATCTGCTCGGAAAAATCCCAGCAGAATAGGAAAGATGGAAAAGTTTACGCAGTGGTTTTGCCAACGTAGAAGAACACCTCTTCTGAATAACGGCGGGGATACCATCTGGACCAGCGGATTTATGTATGTTTAGATCTTTGAGGACTCTCGCAACCGAGCGAGTTCGAAAAAATATCTGCTTCATCAAAGAATTTGCAGACTCGAGCTCAGGTGGAGCCAATATGCTATAAGGAAGTGTCGAGTTGGCAGCAAATTGAGCTGCCAGCAAATTGGCTTTGTCGATGGAGCTGACATACGGAGAGTCATTGAAGACGAGCGTTGGGACCGATGACGTGGTCGAGTTCTTAATGTTCTTGACAAAAGACCAAAAGTTTTTACTTCCTTTTGGACACAATAGTATTTTTTGCCTTGTATTTGAGCATTACAGAAATTTCTGGCCCGTTTGAACAAATTCCGGCTTTCTACAGTAGGGTTATCTTTAAATTTTCGAAAACAGCTTTCTCGATCCCTAATCGCCTCTTTACAGCTTAAATCAAACCACGAATTCTCTTTGGGGATGATACTTTTTGTTCTGTGAGGAACAAAATTTCTCATGCCGTTGAGAATTACGTTAGATATCATATCAGCTGATGCATCAACGTTACCGTCGAGAAAGCACAATGACCAATTGAAATTTCGAAATATGGTGCAGTGCAATAAGCTCCGTCGTGCTTAGTTCCCATGCTTTTAAGTTAAGACTCACGGGCCTGTTTCTATAACGAAATGTAAAAGCCTCAGGTTACAGAACCTTTTTTGGGGACCAAAATTCCTTTTCGCAATGAAAGTAAAGCTCACACTCTTTGATCTATTTTTAATGCACTAGGACGTAGCTCCCCAGGACATTAATCTATACTCTGATTATGAATTTCTGTCATAGCAATGAGTAAGGAGGACCACACGTCCAATATCTTCAAATTTTGTTCTTTTATGTACAATAACAAGCCCGTACTACCCAGGGACAAATCTCGTTCGCTTGGTTTATTACTCTAGCGTAGCGGAAAAAAGTGATATGATAAACCAAAAATTCAGCTTCAAACTACAAAACGATATTGTAAACGTTTATTTTTTCTTTTGTATTATTTCTTCAAAATTATCCCAGAGTTCGAACAAAAAATACTTTTTGCTTAGACACGATCGATACCTAAACGGTGACCAAAGTCAGCTTTACAATCTATGGAAGCATATTTCAAGCAGCGGCGGCAGTACCTACTTCATCTAAGTGCACTTCCAAACTTCCAGCTAATTTATTGCACTGAATATTGCCAAGATGAAGACTAGCGTGTTTCCATGTACCTAATCATTGAGTGTTCTCATCAAAAACTGTTAATGATGATTCAAATTTCACTCATTGTTCCTCCTTTTGAAATTAAATACATAAAATAGGAAAGAAACACGGTGGTAACACGAATTAAAGTGCATATATTGTATATTCGTATTTATAACTCTATATATAAGTATACATTTTCAATAAAAGGTGCACTCTCTGTGCACAGAGAGAATTCGAGTCAGGGGTGGAATTATTTTGCAATACGATTGCTAAAGTTTGTTCCTTTGTAAAGTTTGAAAAATGTATTTTCCTGTAGAAAATAATACACAGTGAAAATAAGAGGACGAAGGAAATGTAAGCCCGAGAAACATTTTCCTCTAGAACAAGTTGGATGAAGTTGAATTTTTCTCTGAGTAAAACTTTATAAGTAGGTATAGTACCTTACCGAGTGCTCAACTTATACACGTTGAAGAACTAAATTGAATATTAAATTAAAATTCATTTAGGAAAGTATTTAATATAAAAATTATAGACAAAAATTAAACTATTTTCTATGTGAGTCATAGAAAGTGGTGGTAGTAGGTAAGGTACTTAGAATGGTATGCACTTGATTTGCAGATGGTATTAAGTGCGATTTAGAGAGCCCCTTCAACACTGATCGGAGGTCTTAGCTAAGCCCTCAACATGGCAACAATGGACATCCTTTTTGACTTTGAATGATTCTATTGTCTTATAAATCAAATCAAAAACAGACACGAGATTAAGGATTTGATAATTCTTCTGTGTATTATATCTAAACCAAGAAGGCACTTCCTAATCTATAATATTGCCTGCAATTTGCAATAACAATAAAAGGCTTTTCTCAATGCACAATTTGGATCGTATATTCCATGCAGATTCTTTACTGACTCAAGTATCCCCTAGCACAAGTCTCTTTCTCTCTGTCTCTCTTTGAAACGACTCAGCCATTATGAACGTTGAGCTGTTGTAACTCCGCAAGGCTTAATGTACAAAAGGGATGCGACACTCTTGTACTTAAAAAAAATTCTAAACCCATTTCGCATACTTGTTGTCTCGAGGAGCACAAGCACTACTGCAATATGTTACATACCTACTCCACCACAAACATACACGTACTTGAGAACAATAAACAAAAAAAAGGAAGAGTTAAAAAAGCAACTGCATCAAATATCACATCAGGACGTGGGTTGATGTTGCTCTTCACTTCTTTTTTTTTTTTTGTTTTGTTTTTTTGTTTTCGAGTAACAATAAATGGCGTGATGTACAGTTTTAGTTTATGGCTAAGCGTTTGTGAAAATATAAACAACAGCGAGATGGGACCATTGTCGCTATTTCCAACGTTGCCATTGAGCGGAACCGCTACCGCTACCGAATACAATGCTCAAGCACTTGCATGCACCATGAGTAATTCGATTAAGGATAAGAAAGGATCCGCATAAAACAACAACCAACACCAAAACCAACAAAAAAAAAACAAAAACTACAAAACACACTCCTTAACAATTTCTACTTTAGATGTAGCATAGGTACCAAGTTCTTCTTCTATGCTGCTCCAATGTAATATATATATGTATAGCGTTTGTGTCGTCTCTCACATAGAATTTATATCTCCGGGGATGGCGTGATGTAGTTTGGTACTTCAGATGCCGGAATGAAATTCCATGTCAAAGTATCTTAGAATTTATTTCGGTTTTCATATGGAGACGAGGAGAAAATATATCTACGAGTATGTGAAGTTTATTTATATATACGAGATAAAAATATGCAAGTGAAACGGATATCCTTTTGGGATTGGGATATATAGGTATGTGTGTCTGTCTACAACGACACTGGTTAGAGAACTAAAGTGACTTTGTCATTTCGACTGCAGTGGGCGTAAGCAATTATGGAAATGCAATTCCTACAAAAAAGAAGGACTTTCAAGAAATATTTCGGAGGAATTATCATTTTGTGAAAAGTTAAATTGGATGTGTCAACTGTTTCCTATTCGAAACATAAAAGAACCTCGTATTATTCAATATTTTATTTTTTTAATCAGTGAAAGCTGTGATGCCATGTCACTTATCTTCTATTCAACGTTTACCTCCTTGTAACATACGTGGCATGATTCTCATTATAAAAGAAACCTCGTTAGCCTTAACCATTTGAATTAGAAAACTTAATTTGGCAATGGGAACCGAAGCAGTATTACCAAAGCTTTCGATATTTGCTTTTGTAATATCGAAAGTAAGTTTTATAAGGGAACTTCCACAACTGAGATGTAAAAAGACTGCCTTAATTGGTTACTAAAAACGAGAAGATAATTGCTTCTATGTAGCTTCTTAAATTAATGAATAATTAGGGTGGTGCAACAGAGCGGAGAGCCCAGGGGCTCAATGTATTCCTTACGCCCTTTAAAGAAAACCGAAAGTACCCTAGGGCCTTCTTTAAGGCGCGAGAAGAGAATTCTGGTATTTTCACAAGAAAAATATTCCAAATGATGTTTGGTCTCGTATGTAAAGATAATGTGTGGAGAAGAACATACAACAACGAGCTGTATGAGGCCGACACGCGCATAAAATCCGGTGGAAGAAGACCTCAACCGACTTAGAGTGGCAAAACTGGAGAGAGCTCGCCCGAAATTAAATTTGTAATCGAAAGATGTGAGTTGAAGCCCAAATTCACGCCAAACCGTAATGCCCACCTAAATAAGTAAGTAAACAGACCACAAACTTTGTAGAGGTTTTACTATTTGATGAATTTATTCACCAACGATTGGCTTGAACTTGAAGTAAGTAGTTAGAAAGGACATGAGACACGACTTATCAGAAATATCCAATTACAATTACTTCTGTTTAAGATCTTCTGAAGATCATCATTTACCGTCGAATTTTTCAGCGGTCTCATTATTAAAGATTTAACTAAGAATTTTTATAAAAAGTTGAAGATGAATGGGCTTTCGAAAACCCGTCGTATCGGAGCGTTTTGGTGCATCCGTTCTGTATTACCCAACCATCGGAGCCTCACGATGCGTACTCTTTTGGCTATACCCGCATGTCGCGGTATGCTTAGAAGATGGGAAAATCATTTTGAACTATTAACTGTGAATTGGGTTGATTCCTACAGCTTAACATCCTCAACCACCACTCCCAAAACAAAAATTGCTTATACTGGCATATGGCAACTGTGATGTGCTACCCGTGGCGTTTTTGGTTATTGTTTTTGCACAAAATATTCATGGCTTTAAACTTGCGCCCAATTTGTCGGCGAAAGTTGAACTTCAATACGCCAAAATGAGAGTTTAATTATTTATCATCAACTATTCATCTAACCTAGCGTCTAATGACAAACAAACAAAAAGCTTCTTCACACTGCCACCCATTCGAGTACACTCAAAAACTCACTATAGACTATTTCTTGAACTATGGAAAAAATTTGAGTAGTGCTGCTGCATGCCAAGCACAAATTAATTAAAAACAGATTTACAATTTCCACTGATACTTCATTTCTCTACTTTTTTTTCTACCTCAGCTAACAAAAATTTGGTCAGGGACATTGTAAATATCCGCTTATATAACTCAAACAATCTGAACCTAAATCTGAATAAAACCCCATCTCTATGGCCTTACCCCAAATGGAAAAGGATAAAAACAGAAGAAAAAAAAATTAACAAAAGGGCCTTTCATCTCTGTGAACAAGGGCACATCTATTTCCCCAGCAGAGTCTATAATGTGGTCGCTTTTAATCACTATCCCTTCGATCTTATTTGACAAAAAGTGCTGCTTGAACTATGCGACACTACCTACTCGATTTCAGTATCAATCGACATGAACTCACTTGGTTGCAGTCTTTGTGGCAATGATGATGAAGAAGACGATGATGATGATGGCGATAATATATAACGTGCCTCCTCAGCCTCAGCCCACTTTTCGTGCATGTATTGGTTTTAAACGGATTTCCAGTTCAATGCGGTCTACATTTTGGTTCACCAAGTCACCGAGACTTTCAACCAAACGTGGTTGGTTTATCAAATATAATAATTTTAACTGCATGCAGTAATATTGTCACACACGTATTTTGATGCAAGCACGAATGCGCCCATAGATGGAGTTTTAGATTGAAGTTGGAATTCGGAGAAGAAGAAGGAATAGAAGACAAATGTTTAACTAGCAACAAATAAATCTAAATTTCACATACCTTTCCTACATATACATATATTGGAATTGATCGATTTTCTACAAGAAGTAAATTGCTGCTTGTGTGCACATTTATAAAGATGTAGGTACGAGTTACAACTTTGTATTACGCCTACAAACTTACACGACATTCATATTATGCTACACTATGCATGACTTACGTGGTTATGCGATTATGTGCGGTGGAAGCAATGGAAAAACAATCAGCCTCATGGGGTTGAGTTTGGTTAAACATTTTGGGTTCAGATTTGCAATTGACTGTGATGGGATTCTTAAAGAGATTGGGAGAATAGAGATCTAGCTTTCGGTTCAAGGCATTGCAATATTGCAGCAAACTTTCGTGGTATGCTTTTGCAATACCATCAACTGAAGTTCATCTTTAGTTGGTCGTCGTATACATCAATCCTTTCCAAATGAATGGGTAGTTATGAGAAGTTTGGCTAAAAACGTTGCTGAAAATGAAATTTAATTTTTTTTGCTTCATTTCAATTAAAACCGACAAGAGCTAGACAAACAGCTACTGTTGGGAGTAGGTATTTTCACTCACTTTAGAGTAACTTTTCAATTCATTTTCTTTTCAAAAGGGAAGAAAAAAGGTGTCTCTTTTTTATTAAAATTGTTCATGTAAGCCAAAGAGTTTCTTTCTCCACAGGAAAGTTAAAGTCACAAAAGAACTACTCCCGAAGAGTAAGTATTGCTCGCCATACTTTTATTACAAACGATTAATACTTGGTTCTCAAAAATCAATAAAACTCTAATTAGATGTGGGTATGAAGCAAGCCCTGTATTTGTCAAGTAGATGTTCTTCTTGTTCACTCCAAAAATTTATAAGTCTTATGTGTGAACCCTTGATCTCAGTTATTATTATTTTACACTAAGATTTGAGCGTTGGATGTTTTAGATATCCAAAGATTGTGCAAAATTGCCAAACGTGTTACATTTTCAATTCGATCATCTGTTTTAAGGGGACGACGCGTTAAACTAGTCATAGAAGGAACAGCATAGATTTTTTTTATTGGTGTCCAAAATTGTCACTTTGAGACAACCTTATTTGGTGAAAGTAGGCAGAGCTGGTATTTTCGATATTCCAAAAATGCTCCCCATTTTGTAGGCATGATAAAATTGATTTTTCGAAATAATCGAGACTTAAACATTCGAGTATTTGACAAAGTCAAATCATCACTCGAATTATGACCACCAAAACTAAAAGCAAAAAATGAAGAAGACAGAAAGTCTACGTTTATATTTCGAGTATTTGACAAAGCACACTGTAGAGAGTTAGTTCAAGGAGACTGAATATTAACACGGTATTAAGGGGCTCGGCTAGTTTCTCATTTTCAAATAATCGATTTTTTTTAATTTGTCGATAGGTAAACATCTCAAAAATGATATCCTAAAATATTGGAATGATATCTTGGATATTTTTGAAATGGCAGAGTATAGAAGAGAAGCATCTCGGCGCTCAAACTGCTGCTCTGAAAAATTTAAACGATTTTTTCTCAAAACTGCATTTTTCAAATTTGCCGCAGCTGTAACTCATAAAAATATTAACGAATCGTCTTGAGATCTGAACTGCGTACTCTCCACATGTTTTTACATACAGCCATTTACAACTTTTACGATCGGATGAAAATTGTAAATTTGGCAGCCATCGAAAAACGATTTTTTTGATGAAATTTGGAATTTTTCACTCCAATTATAAATGGCTGTATGGGAAAAAGGGTCCACTTTAACGCCATTTTCTTATTTTCTTGTTACAGGTACCAGAAAAATTCAAAAAATGCGGCAAATTGACGTCTTCTAATTTCAAGGAGTTCAAGACATGGTCCATATCTCTCTTGGATTTCAATATTTTAACTCGAAATTTTCTGACAATTTACATGATATGTTTAATGAACTCCTAAGATTACAGAATATTTGAAGCTATAGTTTTTTTCACGCCTTCAAAAAATCACCTCCATTTGAGCTCGAGAAACTAGCCGAGCCCCTTAATGCAATAAGATTAATAGAAGTATAAAAAAAAACTACACTGGTAGTCAGTTTTCCGGTAGTGTTACCTTTGAAGATGTTTTACATTACAAATGCGTCTTACCCACAAAATGTCGGAGTTTTTTAAAGAAAATCACAGTTTACACTTTAAATGGCCACCAAAACTTTTTGAAAGAAAGGAAAAATTGTCAGAAAACGTTGGGAGTTGGAGTTTTTGATAGTAGTTTAAACTCCCCAAGGCAGTCACCTTGGGCCTCTGCTTTTCATTGTCGCAATCAATGACGTTGTCTCACGCTCTGTAATCTCTAATATTATCTTCATTGACGCCGATCGAATTTTATCTTTAAGCTTGTATTAAGCAAGTTTACAAAGATTATGCGAAATCTCTTACCTGTTTCATTTTCGATTCGATCATCAATTTTGAGCGGACGCGTTTAACTATTCATAGAGCCAATAAGCTTTCTACATTTTTTTGTGCTACGGGATACCAAAAATGTTTCAGATTTCTTATTAACGTTTCGACTGTCTTGAAGACACTAGCAGACCTAGCGTAGGTTCAGGTCCCAAAGCTGTCTGAGATCCTTTCCTCACAAGTTCATCGGCGATTTCATTTCCAGTTATGCCGCGAAGGCCTGAACCCAAACAGTCTTCCGATGGCGTTCTGTCTCCACAAAGGCACCAGTGCTAGATACATCATCGGTCTCAGAATCATCTGTGAAGTTTCGATAACAATTCTTTCCTGGCTCAGATATCAAAGGGGACCAGTTCTGAACCAAAATAAAGTTGACTGTGTATTTTTGACGCAGTTTGAACGTTGGGACCATTGTGTCGCACGGCATATCCATTATACCGGAGTCAAAAGATGTCCTGCTTATCAGTTCCTCAAAGGTCCAGTACGAATTGTGCCAGAGACCACATCTCTTTAAACTTGAGTACAACTCATAATGTAGGTATCAAGAGGAGGAAGATTCAGAAGTGCGTGCGTCGAGAAAGACCCCATGTCTTGCCAAAGGCTCCTTTACATAGCCAGAAGACTGACAGTGCTTTAGTAGTCTTAGACTCGACAAGTTTCTAACAAAGAAGTTTGTTCTCTAGGATTACTCCAAAATGTTTGACTTCGTTTGAAAAGGGAATTTTGACGCCTTTAAGCGTTAGTTGGGTTAGACCAGTCAATTTTCTACGTCTCGTATAAGTTGGGTTAGACCAGTCAATTTTCTACGTCTCGTGAAGAGCACAAACTCAGATTTAAGAGGATTGACGGAGAAACCGTCTCTAGCAGACCTGGTGTCAATCTGTACTTTGGTACAGACAGTTTGGAGGACGGAGCCAACCGAGAGCACGGCGACCGACCGACGCCGACGTCGCGTCGTCTGCATATGCTTGGGCGCGTACTTTTGATCCACAGATCACTACAAGTAGAGAGTCGATCAGTCGATCGATTACTCCAATTGTTAATTACTTTTATTTGATCGCAGGGCACAATTCTCAAACAAATTGAAAAGCCATTGAATTCTCCATCTGAAAACATTGGTTGCGTAGAAGTACGAAGAGTGGTTTAAGAAACCTTGACAGCTTTTGCTAATTAAATTTTGAAAAATTTGAGAGTCAGAGGAATTTTTAATTTATTGGAACATCATTTCTTTAACCCATTCGACTTCTTGAGTATTTAACCTGTATTTTTTTACGAGTTCGACAACAAAAAAAATTTCATATTAAAGATTTACATAAATCCATTTTTCAAGGGCATCAAATTGATTTCAAATGATTAATAACATTAGGCTGTCAAAAGAGGAAAACGAATAAAAACCCAATTGCAGTAAAAGGCTTTATGTTAGTTGGGTCAAAACCTTGTGGCTAATAGGACAAAACATGCTTTAAGAATATCTGTTTCGAGGTTCAACTCAAAACAAAAACCAAACTCGGCTATCGCAGTTCGCGAAGAATTGCCAAATGATTTATTGAACCTATCTATAAAGCAACTCATGAATTCTACATTCTTAAAGTAAATTCTTAAAGTTAAAGCAATACAGACAGACTTATTTTTCTTTTAAGGTAGTAAAAGGTTTTGTTCCAGATTTAGCTAGAGGCTGTATACAAGGTTGCGTAATTGTTTTTTTTTTTTTTTCTTATTTCATGAGATTATTAAAGCCTCGGTGGCCAGCGTAATTCCAGCAAATCACTATGCCCACTCATACCAGCAGAGCCTAAATCTTTAAAAGCACGCTGCTAAACAAAATTGTCTACTGACCAATTTCTTTGATGGAAGTTTCTATGGGTATTGTGCTACCAAGGATTTATATATATAAAAAAAAGGCAATTGCTTTAAAGGATTTAAGCGAACGCAAAATTTCACAATAAAAGATACAAAGATACAAAATCTTCATAGAGCGAATAAAAGTTTGCAATTTAGAAAATTATAATACTCCCCTCTAGTCGCTTCCCTTGAGTTTGTTCTTAGACCCCACCCATCGCCAGCATCGTATATAAAATATTTTAAAGAATCTATGCTTTTCGTCCAGACACGAATACACACTTCACTACATACGTATGTATACGTCCCTACGCCTTAGATGGACCAACTTCCAAAAGCAAACAATGACTTTCCATGTTCCACTTGAGGGATGCAGAAGGAAACTCATATTAATTAGGTTATCTCCGAAAAAAGTTTTCTTCATCCAAATAAGATGGGGGCACCGGTCCTGGATCTAACGAAGGCAGCGGTGAAAAGAGAAGGGAAAAATATAAAAGAGTTCAAATAATGTTCTTGATTTTGATTTCCTCTTGCTTTTGCTATTATTTTGTTTCGCAGATTTATTTGAGCAAAATTGGTCCAACAAATTTTGTTTTTTACTCGAATAAAACGAAGACAAATTATGTTCCTGTGTGTACCTACTTCTTTCTCTCTCTTTATTTGCTTCCTTAACAAAGGCACTAACTTTTTCATTTTTATTTTTGCTGCTTTGAAATTGGTCTTCAGGACTACTTTTGATTGTTTTTTGAAAAAGTTTCTCTCCTATTTGAAATAAATATCGAAATCATTGACTCGAACTTAATTAAAACAAAAAAGAGAACAGAAAAATGAAAAGCCATCAAACCGATAAAAAAAATTATTCTTTGATGTTGGTACGAAGGAAGCTATTTGATCATAACAATCGTGTATCGATTTTTACCTTGTAAGACACAATTAAATATGCTAACTAGTTTTCACCGCAGCAATTGTTCAGTAAGTCGACTTTAATTGGTTATTACATATACTTATGCAACATGCATAAATAGCTATTAATGAAAGTAGAAAATATCAGATCAATAATTGTATAGGAAAACAGCTGAAGGATAAATAAAAGGAATGAATTTAGTACTTTAATGAAGGTTTTGAGGACTGACTGCCATTGAATAAGACGAATCTTGGTTCCTTTGATGATAATTTAAGAGTTTGTGGGTTTTTATTTGTTCTGTTGTTATTGTTCACATTGCTAGCATTTCCTTTGATTGCTTCATATGCGTGTGCGGTTACTTAATTTCAATTATGTATCATAAAATAAAAGCGCAGACAAAAAACTTTTTAGTATGTCTTCTTGACTTTCTATCAACTCACCAGCAGCGAGGGAAGTTCAATGAACAAATTCATTACAATAATGTAATTGTTTTTCTCTTGTTGTTCGTGCGTTTTCAATTAGATTTGTATCGCTCCTGGCATTAGATTATCGGGAAATCTTTCAACTAAAAGTAACTGCCATGTTCCGTATCGCCTCTGCTAGGTTCGACAGCAAATTACAATTTAAATTTACATAAAATCGATTTCACTACATCTAAGAAAGGTAAAACTAACAGAAGAAAAAGCACGGCTGAGCTCAGGGGCGTAGCGATGGTCCAAGCCATTAGATTGATGAATTTTTAGTGAAATGCCGACTAGTCTAAGAATTTGCCGACAGCATGAAAGAAAATTTATAAGTAAAACATAAAGTAATTAAAAACATAAAAATATTCATTTAAAGATAAAAAATCAATTTATAATAGCAATATAACGATATTGCAACAAAACAAACAAATTAAAAGTTTTTATAAGAAATAATCCTAATCCTAACTAATATTGTAAATGTGCAAGTAACTCTGTCTGTCCAGCTTTCTATGTAACCGTTTCCCGCCCAAACTACTGAACAGATTTAAATGAAATTTTGTACAGGCATTTTCCTGAACCTGAAGAAGGACATAGGCTATATATTTCATCTCTATATTCCCAAAGGAACGGGAACGTATACGGGAACTTAGAAACTACAGCACGGATTTCAAAATTTCTTCCACCGTTAGAATGATACACGATCCCCGAGTAACATTAACTTCAGTTTATTCCCATATTCCTACTGGAACGGGAGTCCTTATTAATATAATAAGTGCGAAAGTAACTCAGTCTATTAGTTTTTCTATGTTGCCATCTCCCGCTCAAGCTACAGAACCGATCAAAATGAAACTTTATACAGAGGTGATCTAGAACCAGAAGAAGGACAGAAGGAATATTCCCACGGGAACCGATCCTCACCAATATTATAAATGCTTTAGTAGCTCTGTCTGTTCGCCTTTCTATGTAACCATAAACCAAAACTAATAAACAGATTTAAATGAAATTTTGTACAGAGATAGTCTAGAAACTGAGGAAGGACATGGGTTATATATTTTGCCCTATATTACCACGGGAACGAAAACACATAGGTACGGGAACTTTGACACCACATCACCAATCTCTAAAATTCTTCCACCACTATAATGCTACACTATCCACGAGTAACATAAACTGTAACTCATCCCCATATTCCTACGGGGACGGTCACCATATTCCCACGGGAATGGGAGTCTTTACTAATATTATAAGTCTGAAATTAAACCTGTCTGTCTATTTTTATTTGTTACCAACAAACTCCTTAACCTATTTTTATGAACTTTGGTACAGAGATAGTCTAGAACCTGAGGATGGACATAGGCTATAATATGTTATCCCCGTATTCCCACAAGAACGCTAACGTAAACGGGAACCTAGAAGCTACTGAACTGATTTCAAGAATTATTTCCTCGTTAAAATGCTATACTATCTCCAGTAACATAAACTTTAATTTATCCCCATATTCCCATGGGAATGGAAGTACGTACTAACATTATAAATCCGAAATCAACTCCGTGTGTCAGTTTTTCTTTGTTACCATCTACCGCCCAAGCTAATGAACCTATTTGTACGAATTTTGGTGCAGAGATAGTCTTGAGCCTGAAGAACGACATGGGCTGCATTTGTTATCCCAATATTCCTATGGGAACGTAAACGGGAACTTTGAAGCTACTGGACCGATTTCAAAAGTTCTTTCACCGTGAGGCGATTTCTGTCACAGTTGACCTGAGAAGAAATGTCTATCTTGATCTTCAAATAAATATTGGCAATCGGGAATGGCTGTGCGAAAGTTCGATTTTGGTGCCGATTAATGAGATAGCTAACAATATAATCTAATAAATTATGTCAGACCTGGTGGGGGATGTTGTCGAATGTGTACCAGTAGACAATCTTATGGACACTGAGCAAGTCATATCATACCCTATAGAGTTTCCCAATTCATTAGGAGTATAAGGAGTAGCTGCAAATTGGTGATCCAGGGCCAATAACTAGAAATGTAGAATTTTACACACCTACAAATTACACATCTGGGATGCGGCACTGTAAAAGTTTTAATACTGACTGAAATGGCAAAAAGAGAAAACGTTTTGATTTCCGTAATTGGCACTGATTTGTCATTTTAGTTTGAAAGAGTGCAGTTTCCTCTGAAACCAGTATTAGATATTAGTATAAATAAGGCTCAGACGCTTAAAGTTGCGAGTGTTCGTTTAGAAAAAAACCCTGCGGTGTTTTAATAATAACCATTGCCTGACAACCTCACTATGTTGAATATTATCTACAACATCCTTTGAAGATTAAAGTTTTATTAATGAATTTCCTACCACTAGCCTTCGTCGCACGTAAATCATTGAGAACTATTTTAAGTTTAGTAAATGTTTCCAGATCAAATAAAAAGACGGTCTCAGAATTTTCATCAATTCTCTTTGGTAACGGACGCGTTCTATGATGTTTCAATAAATCGTTTTTGCGACTTATATTTAGTTTCTCAGCATATACGATTTTATTAAAGTATTTAATTGAATGTCATCATCGTTCATTTCTTGAAATAATTTCAATAGGCTTGAAATGAAGCATCAAAATCGTACTCTTCTGCCACAAGATTTTCGAAATCTAAGATTCTTTTAAAAGCCCAAGAAGCACAGGTACAACTATTGTTATCAAAAGAACTGACATTGTTTTTTATTCCTTCTTAAGCATGTACAATGTCTACAAAAAATAACCACACAGGCTTTACTTTCAGTTCAAGCAGTCCATCGAGTTTTTGACAAGTTTTTCAATTGCAAGGGTTTTTCAATGATTTTGAATTTGTCTTGCATACATTGAAAACGTTTTGTGCTACCATAGAAAAATCAAACAATGCTCCCAAAGTATTAAAAAACTCTTTGATCAGCACGATTGAATTGTATGCTGTTTCAACGAAAATATTTATACGATGCGCTTGGCATGGAATGTAAGGGATTTTCGTACCACATTTTTCTGGCAATTTTCTTTGGGTACTTTTATACTTCTCGAACATATTTTTGGCAAAGTCATACGATTGGAATACAATGTTCTTCACAGATACACAGATACCTATTGATTGAAGTGTAAATGTGATTTATGAAGCAACTCTTCCCCAGTTATTTTTTTTTTTTTTTTTTTGTTAGAACGACATCCATCTCCAAAAGGCGTTTAATTGCTGTGACAAGTCAGGAGTTGTGTCAAAATATTTCAGAAAAAAATACCTGCTTTATTGATTTCAATCACGATGATTTGTGAGTTTGGGTAGTCGGACTAAAATACGTCACACCTCGCGGTCTTTTTGAAGACCCGTCCAAACATTTTTTTCATTAATGGGCAATGTCGTGGAATCGGTAAAATAATTTGTTGAATATTTCCACCGTCCTCATGGAAGTCCTTATGACCCAGTATCACATAACGACAAGAGTTCTTAGGCTTTAGTTTGTCTAATGAATGAGATGAAGGCAGGTTATACTCCTACTGTCCTTTTGGTGAATTCTTCTAGGGGATCACTACTATGAAGCAGATGAATAGAAGCTTTGCAAACACTTTGAGATCACAATACTCGAAGGGTCGTAAATGGAAAAGAAAAAGCGGTACCTCTCTTTTTATCACATCAAACTCTGGATTGGAATATTTCTACTTGATATACTTCTTACGACAAAGATACACACATACAAATGTGTAAATTTGATTATGTTCATGCTAAGACTTCCGAGGAGAAGTAATTAGCATCTCATCTGGTATACTAAGGGTCTTGGTTGTTTCTGCTCTTAATCTTTCTGAAAAATCAATCACCCCTTTTCGATACCGATTGAGTGCAACCAACTTCAACAAAAGTCAACTTGTCCGATTTTCGCAAGCCAGATAATTTTTTTTATTTATAAAACAAATTAAAAGAATGAAGATTGTTTAGGAAATCAAGTAATAATACAAAAATTCAATTCAACATAATGCTTTCTCTGACAAAGCCATTTATCGAGGAAAACAGCTCAATGTCATCTAAGCGCAGAATCAAAGCATTCACAAACTGATCTTTGATAAGCTAACGTCATTTTAATCGTTCAATTCTCTTTCTTTCAACAAATCAATTCGAACCACACTACGATAGTATTTTCACTTTGAAGGGGCCCGCCATGGTGCATTTGTTGAGTGTTCTGCATCAGACAAGCCGGGAGTGGGCTTGAATTCCACTTTGGCTATCTACTTTTCTTTCAGCTTCCCTGTTTATTAGAAACTTTTCATTTCATAAAACTCTCTTCTCCAATTAAGAACTCATTGCTTCTTGCAAAGCATTTTATGAATTTGAATTGAAAGCTCTCTTCAAGATGTCTTCAAAAGATTTTACCTCATTGTTTTGTTCAAGATGATTATCATCTCTTTGCTTAATACAACTATGCTGATCTTCTCTAAATGAAAACCCCATTTAGCTATGTAAGATGGCAAAAGCTACGTGATCCAAGAGCAGATTTTGCTAATGACTAAAAGCTATGATTTGATTTGTGTAAGGCCAAGCGCATTCATTGCCTTATGATGTTTGTATGCATTCAATTATTTATATCTTAATACATACTTTATAGTTTAATGACAAGGTTGAAAAAATTCGTTTTTATTTAAGGACTGTGGTCGTATTCAGACTATAGCAGAAGTTCCATAAGGGAGCGTTCTAAGTCCAAGTTTGTTTGAACTACTTTGGTGTTGTTTATGAAATTTTAACGGGATTTTATTATACTATGGATGGTCTAAGCTTTTACTTCAAATCTGTTTGCCAACAATAGACTTCAAGAGCACTGAAAAGCGTGGGCCTACGGAAGAATACTCGAAAACCAGGTCTATGATTGTTTGCCAACGAGAGCATCCGTAGGTTCATGGCTCGCGAACCATGATCAACACGAGCATGTTCGGAACGCATGCTTGTCACTCGGGGTAAGCTTAATGCAACTCCTATAAATGATGAATACTAAAATGTATACCTTGATTCTTTGAACTATGTACATACATATTTAAAATAGCATCCACGTTCACTTTCAACCATCACATAATAATAAGCATTTGCCAATTTTTCCCCTGTCGACAGATCCTCGACTTAAAATCACTTGGATTCTGGTTTTAAGATTCAAACCATGAACATTTTGTATAAAACCATATAAAATAACCTAAAAAGCCACGGGTTACAAATTTCAGTTGCCGTATGTCAGTTTAAACAACGCTTCTTGCGAAATGGTGGCCAAGGATGTTCCACCGCAAAATTCGTCCCTATGATTAGTTTGGAATGCGAAGAACGTTCGCCATGTAACTACAAACTTGCAAGAATATAGAGGAAAGTCTTGCTGATTATTTCCAGGAATGTTTAACAAATCAAACCGAGTGTCTACTCCTAAGGTCAAAAGAGATAATCAACCTGACACATTTTCTTTTCTAAAAGAACCCAATGAAAATTTTTTATGCAGCAGTTAAAATATCAAGTGAATTACAATTTTAGCAAATTTGAATGTAATTATGCAAATATATGCGGAAAAAAAACTTTTTTCGTCCCATTCAAAGTCACAGGTTCCACACTGCAGAAGAGATCTCCTTATATGCAAAGCATTCAAAGATACTTTTTCGTTGGCAAAAGAAAAAAAAATCGGGAAACTTTCTCGTTTTAAAAACGAAGAAGAACAAGTTTACATATCATTAGCGTTCTTAACTTTAAGCAAACGGTAAAATTCATAGTCCTTCAACAAAAATACACATATACATACATACATACATACCTGAACCTATACACAAAGCAAACAAAATTGGGAATGAAAGTGCAGTTAACACGGATATATAGAAATGTGTGTTTGTATCGTTTGACGTCGACACTAAACACAGCTTTACAAACAGCACGACACAGGTCGAAAAGGAACACCAAAGAAACAGAAGACAGAAAGGAAATTAAAAGACAAAAAGGCCAGTTTTGTTTGGACATCATGAACGAAAAACAGTGTTGACATTATTCCACCTTTCGTCGATTCTCTGGCGTTTCATAACGTTGATGGAAGAGAATCCAATTTATTTTATTGGATCACTAACGAAAACAACGCAGAAACGAAATTGTAGCCTTAAGAAATCAGAATGACGAAGAGGAAGTTCATGCAAAATAAATTAGGTAAGAGCACGAACCGTGTCAAACGGCATGACCTTTTTGTTTATCTACCCAAGGAGAGCTTATATGAGTTTCCTCCTTGAACAACCATCTAATTCCTCCAAGACTTGAACAAAGTTTATGTTATTATTCTTTTACTTTTTTTTGGTTGCTTTTGTTGTTGTTCCTTTTTTCTTTGGTCTTTAAACGATTTAGTAGCGTTGGTCGGTTGTTAAGGAAATGCGGGCCATAATTCCTACTTTGAAAGTTTACTGCTGCTGTCACACACAAACGGCGATAACATCCTCAATAAATACCCATGTTTTGAGGGAATTTCACCTGTAATTGAATTTTACCAGATCCATCGTTTTATTTTATCGTTAAGAGCAGATTGAGTGTTGAATCAAACTCACACTTAAAGGAAGTTGTAAAAAAGCAGGCAGCTAGTCGAATTCTGTCTGTATTTTTCTTATTTTTTTTTTTAAAGAACTTTTAATCAATGCATCCCTTCTTTAATTAAAACTAAAAAATCGAGAGGTTGAGAAAAAAAAACTATTCGTTTCATTTCATTTTTGTTTTGCCTTCCTTTACAAAGAAAAAAATCTGTCTCCATACTAAAGCACACAACTGTCTCATTCGATAGATGAGAAAACCACATCGAAAGAAGATATGACTTGAATCCTAACACAACATAAACAACTCGACTAAAATCATCTCTATTGCAGCTGACATGTAATAGAGAAGGGTTCTGAATTCAGTAACAGTAATATATATATTTTTATTCCGATCCGATGAGTGCTTTAGAAGTCATGAATTTTCATTCAAAATTGAACACATTCTACTCGTTTTTTCCATTAAAAAGCTTGAACAACCATTAAAAATGCATACCTTCTCAACCCTCGAAAATACATCAAAGACCAGATAAAAAAAACCCTACCGAAGCTTTCTTACTCAAGAAAAAAATTCAAATTCTGCGGCCTAAAAACATACAAAATATTTTATGACTTTCACATGTTGTAACAAAACATACCAATTATTGTAAATCAATGGATAGGGGAGCACATGACAAGCACATGCTGTGACAATTTTGAAATATTTCATCAACTTTTAAATTTTCCCAAACAAAATCGAAATGATTTTCTTTATGACAATCCAAAGAGAACTTTTAATAAGTTTGCGATGGTGACGCAATGAAGCCCGGGGGGCTTATCGTGTTTTAGAAACCTAAAAGCTTTTGCCGATCGCGAAGTGTATGTGTATTAAATCTCAGAAAACTTTAAAATTTCTGGAGAAAGGTGATACTATAGTGGAAAAACATTTGGATGTTTCTGATTTTACGTAACAAGGAGACACCATTGGGAGAAGGTCACCACTTTTACGATTAAAAAGACAAAATTCTACAACCGGACAAACTTTAGTAATCTTTCCAAGTTTTTAAATAGCAATTTTGACACAATTAGTGTAAGCTTCTTTTTTTATCATCAAATAGTCTATATCATTAACGTTTTTATAGAGCTTCAACTTTATGCCAGGCGACAATCGGATCCATTTCATTCGATTGGAACTCAGGTCGGCTTTCGGTAAGGATAAAGGCGATTGGTGCCGTTTGACTTTCGATTATACACGCACTTTTGCATCATAACTTCAACTTTCCAATCAGAGGCTTGACTCAAAGCTATAACCACTTTGTTGCTTCTACCTCTGAAGTAATTCTACCTATAACTGCCAGTGAGATACCGACCGTATTTACCTTCAAGAAAAAGTTTTTCGCATAGTTGTGTAGATTTTATAATTTGAATTTCAATGTTGATGTAAAGAATCTGTTTAAGCTGTACGGCGATATAAGCTTAAGTTAGCCATAATTGACGAACATGCTGCCCAAACATGTTCGGCCGCCTAATCCAACAGACGGGGAACACCTTTGCAGAACTTATGTTGATTTTGTAAAGTGTTAAGCTTGCTCGATAAAGATTCTCAAGTTATAGCACTTTCCTGGCAAAAAAAGGGGCCGAATTACAGCTAACGTTATCGAGTGAGTGAGTGGCTTCAGTAATCGAGTGAGTCAGTAACCATTTCGAGATTGCAGCATAGGTGTCCTGATGTATCGAATAGCTTTATGAACTCATACTATAGTAACCACGAATATTCACTGGCATATTTCTAGTTTCTATTAATTTACAGATGTCGCTGATGTCTCTTTGGACTAATTTCAATTTTTTGTTTTTGTAATTAAAACTCATTCATTAGTCAGAAAAAGACAAGTTTAAGTGAGAATATCAGAAAGTTGAGACATTAAATGCACTCGGATACTTACTTACTTAGGTGGACATTACAGTTCGGGGTGAACCTGGACCTCAACCAACATCCTTTTATAACGACTTCGGTTTCGGGCGAGCTCTCTCCAGCTCTGCATTCTAAGTCGGTTGAGGTCTTCTTTCACATGATTGCGCCATCTAAGACGAGGTCTTCCCCTTCCGTGATTCCCCACCAATCTGCTTTCGAAAACCCGTCGAGCCGGAACGTTTTGGTACATCCGCTCTACATGGCCCAACCATCGTATAGCCTCACGATGCGTACTCTTCTGGCTATGCTCATGTCGCGGTACAGCTCATACAGCTCGTTGTTGTATCTTCTTCTTCACACATTGTCTTCGCATACGGGACCAAAGATCAATCGGAAAATTTTTCTTTCAAAACGACCGAGGGTTTCCTTATCTGCTTTCGATAGGGTCCATTCTTCCGCGACGTAAAGTAGGACTGGGATGATCAAGGTTTTATACAGGGTTGCCTTGGTTTTTCTGCAGAGGGTTTAGTTTCTCAATTGCCTTCGAAGTAACGATTGGCAAGAGTTATTCTCCGTTTGATCTCCGCACTGATGTTGTTTTCCGTGTCTATGGCGGATCCTAGGTAGACGAAGTCCTGTACTACCTCGAAGTTATGTCTGTCTATTGTGACGTTTTGTCCAATTCGTCGATGTTTTGTATCCTTGTTTGATGACAGCATATACATATACTGTGTTTTGCTCTCATTAACCATCAAAATCAGAACTCAGAAAACAAAAACATTAAATGCACTCGGATGGTGTTGTTAAAAGAAATCAAGTTAATTGATACCTAGGCAGTTGCAATTGTCTTTCGGTGTAGTGATCGGTTGAACGAAAGGGAACTTCATTTTAGGCTTCGGTTGGTTGCATGTATATTGACTTGGGCGCTTTCGTACTAACAACTTTGGGACAGAGTAATCCTCCTTTGTAATAAATACAAGAAAATGTACACAAAACTTCTTATATTTTCATTTCATGGATGAGTCAGAGAGCACTTCATGCGTCGAATGAAATTTCGTTCGAAAACTGATAGGAGAGTGCCAAATCTCGATAACGTGAGCTGTAATGCCAAATTCACATAATTCTGTCACGAGTTATGCTATAACGTGTGTCGTAATTAGGTCTCAGGTTTTGCTCGCAAGCATTTATTGCATGTAGAACCACTGGAATCACTACCACAAAAATGGAGGTTGTTCGAGAACATGACCATACACGACGAATACGAGAGCCAGCGGCTCGCGAACCCTAGTCGAGTAAACTATGATGACACGGGCATGTTCGGCAAGCATGTTCGTTGTTTTCGGCTCGTCTTAGCTAGAAGAGTAGGCAGCGGGCAAGTGCAATTTTTGGTACTAAATGCAGAGTGGATGTAGAAAAATCGCGGGAAAAGAAGATCTCGTTTCAGGTTGCACAATGAAATGAAAGCAGATAGCGGACCTCCACCGACTGAACGGAAAAGTGACAAAGCAACAAAATTAGAACAAAATTGAAAGCTGAGCGGCAGAGCGATGTCTCTAAGTTTTCAATTTTGTTTTCAAACTTTGACGCTTTGCCGCTCAGTACGTGTGGTCGTGCTCTTAGAGTGCAAAACCAAACCCCTCTTTAACACTGGGCCCACTGGGCCCAGGCCCAGGGCCCCGCAATCACCAGGGGCCCCCAAATTGCTGAAACAACACTCAACCTCTATTGGGCTATTTTCAAGAAAAAAAATATATTTCGGTACATTTAACAACAACCTTTGTTGAACATTTTAAATCACATTCCCTCCGAAATTATATTCAAATTCAAACAAAAAAAAAAGGTCACTCAAGTAATGATCAGGACAACGAAACCATACACTCCCTTGTGTTCGTTTCAGCTTTCAGGGCACTTTTAAAAATCCAATCAGATAAAACATTCATACGTGTATCTTACGATCGAAGTTAAATGGTGTTGTGAAGATGGGAAAACTTCTTATGTATCCTTCTGACATTTGCGATGCGATGGTCCAAAAGGGTTACACTTAATAATTTTTGCCTGTTTTCACTAATTGTGGGTTTTTTATTTTTAGCTGTCTATTGTTAATTTAGGCGTTGCATTTGTGTAGAGAGTGTCCCTACTCATTATTAGATATACTAGACTAGATTAGATTTCAAGGATGGAGTGTGTTGACTGCTCATTTAGGTTCAAAAAAGTTGTAAAAAGTCTTTCTCCAACAAGATGGTCAGCGCGAGCTGATGAACTAAGCGCCTTTATATAATGATCATCAAGAAATTGAAGAAGCTTTGATGTTTGATGCCTATCGTTAACAATTTACGACAGGCACGAGAGGCCAGACAGGAAGCTCTTTGTCTTTCCAAAAAAAAATGTTAGATTTGCTGAGTGCAATCGATGAATTTATAATTGGTCTCAGGGACAATTTTGATAACTTTGATTCATCATCCAGACAAAAAAAAAAAAACCGGATTCCGAGTATAAGAACCTTTTCTGAAAGGACTAGGTGTAGAACTGATTTGTTTGACGGCTCTGAACACTCAGTAATTTTGACTGGGAAAGAAATGTTCGAATTTAAAACTTTTATTTCCATTGTCGACACTCTAATCGTTGATTTGAAACAGCGACTAGGTTCATATACGAATATTGGTCAACGTTTTGACTTTTTTTTCGATTAAAAAACCTGAATTCAGAAGACTTTTTAACTGCAAATCTTTTGTTAAATTTCACACGGAAGATGTAAATGGAGATGAACTACATGCTGAATGCCTGAATTTAAAAGAATACTGGAAAATTATTCGACACGAAAATGAAGAAAATGGCAATGTTCTAGAACTTTATGATTTCTTAAAAACAAATAAAGTTGAAGATGAATTTCCAAGTGCTTAAATTGCACTTAGAATTTTCTTAAGCAGTGGTGAACGTTCCTTCTCTAAGTTAAAAAGAATGAAAAACGAACTCAGAACTGCAATGATTCAAGAAAGATTGACAAGTTTGTCGCTGATGTCAATCGAAAGCGACATCCTCAGAGGTATCGATTTTGTAGATATAATCAATGATTTTGCTAATCTTAAATCAAGAAAAAGACTTCTTCAATAAACATTCCTCTGTCCATCTTTTTGCATATCAATATTTTGTACCTTAAGCTACATTCAATAAACAATATCTAAATTGAATTTTCTGTTATATTTAAATTTTGTTTATTTTTGAATTCTTATACGAAAAATTTATTATTTTGTTTTTATTTAAATTAAAACATAAACATGCTGCAATAAATTATTTACTTTTATAATGATTTATAATGATTGATGAAATATTGATTCTAAATTATGTGTTTTTTCTGTATACCTTTACTACACAACATAACATTTTTATAGAATCATACAGGGGCCCCATTTTCAAAAAGTGCCCAGGGCCGCCAAAAGGGTAAAGACGGCCTTGTGCAAAACTGAAGAGCTCTTAACCGGAATCAATATTATTGGCGAAAGATGTAGGTTGAGTCCCGGGTCTCCCCGAATTGTAACGCTTATGTAAGGAAAGTTAAAAATTTTTTTTTGAAAGATGAATATACAAGCATTTACTGATATTTTAACGCTTTGCGAACGTAGAAATACATGAAAAATAAATATACCATGTGAGGAATGGAAAGGAACTACAATTCTTTGCCAAATACCAAGGCTGATCGAGAAAGCGCTTATCAAGGCAATGAATTTGCTATCGTAGAGCTTGCCAACTCCTCGCGAAAATTCAAACAGCCAAAAGAAATTGATTTGATTATTTGGTGAATTATTATTGCAGCTGCAAGAGTTAAAGTCAAGTTAACCTACACTTCTTCTCCGGTGGTGCCCCTGGCTGCTTATCAGAATGGCTAGCATGTCTGCCTGTTACGCGAGAAGTTCGTGGTTCGAATCCCAACAGAAAAACAAAAAATATTCATCAACGGTTATCGCCTTTGGCGAGGAATAGGCAAGTCCTCATTTTAACTAACTCCCTGGCTTAAATGGGGAGATAATGACTCACTCCCTACCTCTAACAACACCTGGTCTTTTGGTGCATCTTATGCAATTTACAATGTAGCTTAACATCCCAGAGTGAAGCGATTCTAAGTTGTTACCAGACTCGCACGATTTTTGTAAAGATTGCTAAAATTTATGTTTCTGCTAACAACAGTGATCCTGAAAAAATTCAACTTTCTAATTATTCACGCATAAAATCACTTACCTTGAAGCAAACTGTAGATGAGTAGAATGATCCGTGTATCGAAGGATAAATTCATTTTAAGGGCATAATCCTTTTGATGTACTGCCAATTGAAAAATTGCGTCTATCCACAAAACATGTAGGTACACTCAAACCCGAACAAAATGACAAAATAAAATGAACAAAAAAGAAAAATTCAAATTAAAAGAGAACACAAAATTAAAGGAAAAACTCGTTTGTGTAAATCTGTTTGCCAGAAAAAAGTTACGACTTCCTTCCGCTGATTTTACATACTGTACGAAAGCGGTTGTACTGTTTGCCACAGATGCCGGCTGGTGTGCGATAATGATACCCTTTTGACGGTATAATTTCCTCGGCAAACAAATTTAACAGCGACAAATAAAAAAAGTACCACCGTACGCACGATTCACTCATCCACGTGCACTTAGACACATTTTATGAAATTCGTTTCACTCATATTTCCTTCACTTTTCTACGGAGCAAGGAGTAGGTTTTTTTTATATTTTTATTTTGTTGGCAGGGTTGCTGGGGGGAGTGGGCGAGGGGTAGTTGGATAAAAACTCCTTTATGCTTTTATATTTTGTTCTTAATGTTTGTTGAAACGTGCCACACAGCTTCTTTATTTTTCAGAACAGAGAAGCATAGAGAAGTTCGATGCTTCGTTTAACTTGAATGTTCTTATGCGCTCCTGTAATCCACTTTATAAGCCAGGCAATATGTATTCACCCATCCGTCGAAAGTTGTATTTTGAAGTGGTATAGTGATGTTTAGTAGGTACAATGGCACGTTATATCCACTTTATTCAAACCTTTAAGGGATATTATTTTTTGCTCATAATATCCTTACCACGAATTAAGCAGGCAAGGCCGTTCTCTGTTTTTCCAATAATGAGAATCCCGATGATGACTTGCATTTGAGTAGGTATAATGATTATATCTACTATAATCAAGATGACTCTGACGAGAAACTGTCTCTACAGCAGTTAGGCACCTAGCTACGTATGTATGACGAGAAAATTATGTTATAACTCCGCCTGGGGCTCTGCTATCCTGTCTCCTTCTCAGCAGACACACTCGAACATAAGAAGACGTTTTTCTTCCTGAATGCGCAAGGATCACTCATTCATATGCGAAGTCAAAGCACGAGAAATAATAATGTCCTCGTAGAAAAAGGTCGACAATTTTCAAACGTCAACATTTTTTGTATGATGCGGAAAAAGGGCGCGATTTATAGTAGATATAGGTACCTATATTTGTATTTTGTTCAAGTGCAAGAAAAGACAAACGAAATGAGCACAGACAGTGTCAAAGTTATTGTGCAGTTCTGATTAAATAATAGAGATGGGATTGCTCTGCCTTTCCTGTCACTCCAAGGCATTTATGAACCAGTTTCGTGTGTCACTTTTGAAATTTCTCATTTCGCTTCTGTTTTATTTTTGGCAAATTCTGTAAAGAGATAAAAGAAAATGGAAATATGAGAGTAGCTGTGAAATTAGAAACGTTTTTAATTATTCTCAGCAGATTCTAAAGTAAAATGAACTTTCAAGCAACATTAAATAGGTCCTTAAGAAAATAGTTTTCTAAATAAAGGGAGCATAGGAAAAGGAAGTTGTATAAAGGGTTAGGTATTTACATATGTATGTATGTATGTACATATGTTTTTACATCTTGATTAGGTTGCGCTTTACTCATCAACTTGATAGTAGTGATATACTATATATAACTGTACATAACTGCATAATGTTGTAGTAGGTAGTTATCGATTAGGTTTTTTTACATCCTCGCTTGATGTTACTGGTTTCGGTGGGATTTTTGAAATTCAAGTCTTTTTTCGATTTCTGCTTTTTGAGATCTTAGAAGGCTATTCTGACTGTTTTCAGCTAGTAGCACTAGGCTTTTGATGGGGTGAGCTAACGAACTGAGCTGTCAAATGGAATTTTCCTACAAAAGATACTTGGTGATTTTGTGGCTTAACAGTCTTTGAAATATGTCAAAAAAATTTTCCTTTTCAATAAAATATTGGCTGAATTTTTTTTCTTTAATTTTTACTTGCTATTATAGGAATGATAAACGTTCTCCCAAGCCATAGGAATTTTACAGTCGCGGAAGCTGGAGAGACACTGTTGTCATTATTTTTGCCATCGCGACAATATAAGTGTATGAAAACGCTACATTTTTTGTCGGGTCAGTGTGAGTATTCTCATAAGTGGCTGTATAACTTAATATTGACAGCTACACTAGTCGCTGCTGCGATTTGCAGATACGCTTTGATTTGGGCGGACATTACAGCAAGTTTTGCTATAGAGCAGAAAAAAAATGTTTGAGATAATAATAAAACATGGCATTGCAATTAAAATTATAGAGAATACGAAAAAAGTGGGTCCTACAATTCTGTCTGTATGCTTGTCCGCGGTCCTTGCTGGTTCAGTGCCGAAATCATTCGCCTGTAAAAGAATCGTGATCATGCTTTTAAACGTTGGAAACGATATAAAGTGCCTGAATGATATGAGTCTTATCGCTCCATTCGAAATGAAGTTACACCGAAAATAAAATTCGCTAAACGTAATTACTACGCTGAACATTTTAGTAGAATTTTCCCTACTAAAACCCTTTGGAGTAATCTGAAGGAAATTGGAATAGGGAAAAAAGCTACCCATGATTTGAATAATATTGATCCTGACGAGCTTTATTGTGAATTCGTTTGAATGCAATCCACTCCAACATTTTCTTCTAGATTGTTTCCAAATAGCGACTTAACTTCAATAAGTAGTACTCCGAATCTATTTAGTTTTTCTATATTCGATGAGACTGATATTGTAAGAGCCATCTTAAACATTAAATCGAAACCCATGAGCTTTGATGAAATTCATCCCAACTTTGTGAAAATCATTTTACCTTACATACTTTTAATTCTGAGCTTTATTTTTGAACAATATAGTTCAAACATGTAAATTTCTCGAAGCCTGGAATTCAGCCAAAGTCTTTCCTATTCAGAAAAATCAACGATCACGTCTGTCAAAACCGGAGTATAGGCCGATATCTATTTTGCCCTACTTGTCCAAGGTTTTCGAGAAACTTCCTTATCAACAAATTTCATTCTATATAAATAAAAGTAATCTTCTAATTAATAATCAATCTGGATTCCGTCCGAAGCATAGTTCAATAACTGCCCTTTAAAAGTAACGGATGATATAAGAATGTCTATTGATAATGATGAAGTTACGTTCTTGACCCTTCTAGATTTTCGAAAGCCTTCGACACCGTCAATCATTCTCGCTTACTGCATAAGCTTAAACACTTCTCGGTTTTCTTTGCCTGCACTAAGCCTGATCTCTTCGTATCTTTATGAAAGAACTCAACCAGTTGACATAAACGGAAGAAGGTCTGATTTCTTGAAAATTGTTTCAGGAGTCCCCCAGGTTGTATATGTGACGGTCTGTCTGCCCGTATATAGACAGCTGCCTGAACTGCATGGCAGATTTTCTTCAGAATTTTCAGTTAGCTTCTACTGGGCAGCTTATATAAAGATTTTTGGAATTGGTTCTCTAGTTTTTAAAATAATAATAAAAATAAATAGGGTGGCGCTACAGAGCGAGGAGCCCCTGGGCCTATCGCATTTCTCACAACCATCCCTTGTGAGGGAATGGAGGGGACCTACAATTTTCTGCCGGTTCCGAACGGCTAATCGAGAAAGCGCTTTTCATGGCAATGAATACTAACGGAGGACTTGCCAATTCCTCGCGAAAGGCGATACCCGTAGAAAAAACATTTTTGCCTCTGGTGGGATTCGAACTCGAACCTCTGGATTAACAGGCGGACATGCTATCCATCACACCACGGGTACCACAGTTTTTAAAATAATTTTTTTTTTTTTTTTTTTCAAATTTTGATAAGCAATTTTTTGTAAACAATCTTGGACTTCTAAAATATAAAACTTCGAAACGATTAAGTCGTTGCTGAGAAAAATAAGTAATAATAAGGAATATTTAAAATAATGGTCCTTATTATTACTTATTTTTCTCAACAACGGCTTTATCGTTTCGAAGTTTTATATTTTAGAAGTCCAAGATTGTTTACAAAAAATTGCTTATCAAAATTTGAAAAATTTTTAGTTTTTGAAATTACATAGGTATTACTATAAAGGTATTTTTTTTTTTTTTTGTCTTATCAATATTTTTCAAATGGTAATTTTGATTTTTTTTAATTTATCAGAACATCTTGTGACAAGACCCAAAATTTTGCGTGCTTGTATTACAAAAAACTTGTTTTTGAAAAAAAAAAAATTAAAATAAAAACTAGTCTAACGATTTTGGTACAATTTTAATCGTTTATATGTATTAGCAACTGTAAGAAAATGGCATTTTTATATTTTCGTTAGAAACATTTTTCCAAACAAATTTTTTTTTTTTTCATTTTTTTATGCGATTTTATTATATTTTCATATTTTATGTGTAGTTTGCAACCCTATACCACCAAACAGATTATGATTATGAAGAACGAATACTGAAACCTTGCACACAGCCATAAAATTTTGATATTTTTCTTAATACACAACTAAAAGTTCGTG
This sequence comes from Melanostoma scalare, assembly GCA_949752695.1. Taxonomy (NCBI): domain Eukaryota; kingdom Metazoa; phylum Arthropoda; class Insecta; order Diptera; family Syrphidae; genus Melanostoma; species Melanostoma scalare. The sequence continues at coordinate 218,351,979 of OX456985.1, read as the reverse complement.
TGACTCTCAGTCTTGATCATTTTTTTAATATGTTTGTATAACAATTTTAGATAATTGCTGAGTCATAATTTGAGACAATTTGAAGAAAAATCAACGAAGACATAGAACTTTTAGTTTTAATTTTGGCAAAACCCTAGATTCGGCGTAGTACAAGATAATTCTTCATCTAACTTAAAAACTAAGAAACTAACAGCTAACGTTAATGGGGAGGATGATTTAGAAGATGGAGTTTTAGGCAAAGGGTGCTGAGGTTGAAGTCAAAACTGTTAAAACTTAAATTATTAAGCATTCTGAAGATAGGTTCGTTTGAGCCACATGATGTTCGTTGAAGGGGTAGTTAAAAGAGGCGAGGATTCCGTATGTTGTGAGGATTAGTGTTAAGGAAGATAGAGTGGTAAAGAGTTGTGCAGTCAACGGTTCCAGAAAAGACACGTTGAATCAAGTGAATATCGAATATTTGTCGTCGGTCTTTCAACGTACTCATGCTGAGAAGCTTGATGCGACTTTGTTAAGGAGAGATAATCAAGGGATTATTCCAAGAATGACCACTTCAAATCGAAGAAAACGGCCCTGAATATTTTCAATTCTAGAAATGTAAACTTCTTGGAAAGGGGGCCAGACTTGGCAGGCGTATTCAAGAAGTGTGCGAACAAAAGTAATGTACAGAGATCGGGTTACGTACGGATCGGGAAATTCCTTTGACCAATGCTTAATGAAACCAAGTGCTGAATTGGTTTTTAATATAATATCGTCAATATGTGAGATGAAATTGAGTCCCTGGTAGTAAATGATCACGAGCTCAAGAATCTTCTCAACTAGTGAAATGATTTGGTTGTGAAGAAGATATCAACGGAGAAGAGATTTGATGTGCTTACGAGAGAAGGTAATAGATTCACACCTGGAAGTTTTTAACTCCAAACAGTTTTTAGAACACCAGGTAGAAGTAGAAAAGTTGTCGAGGTGTTGTTGAAAATGAATGGAATTGGTAATCGAAGAAATGAACTTTTAAAATTTCGTATCATCTACGTAGAGTGAAATAAGGGAATGGTGAATATTCAATTCGAGATCAATAAGAATGAAAAGAAGAGGACCTAAATGACTACCCTGGGAGACGCCGGAGGTAGCTAAATAATGGACTTTATAGGGAAGATCTAAAATAACCACTATATTAACGGTTTTCCAAATAAGAAGAAATCCATTTCAATAAAATGGGTTCGAAGCCGATGGTGAATATTTCAAGAAAAAAATCTGTTGAAATTACATCGACTTCTTTTCTTTTTTCCAAGTCTTTATGAATGAGTTCTATACAGCTGCTCTATATCTGACCTGTTGTTCTATTCGACACTTGTTATTTTTAAGCCATTAAACAGCTCAACTCAAAACCTACTTGACCGATTCGTTCAAGATTTGGCATACATTTTCTTTGCATAATTGTACAATGTACATAGTTATTATTGCTATTTTTTTTACAACAGCAAAAAGACCTATTTTTAAAGCGAAACCAGGTCTTTTCACTTATAAGAGTCACAATAATTTAAAAAATTAAAAAACAAAGAAGAACTCGGAAATGGCTCTGAAAAGGCCACTTCTGCAGACTGCTTAACGACGATGAAGACACAAATTCCGCTGTCAGGCAGAATGCCCCATTCAACTTGGATGATGATCAGGAATGCCGTCCTCCCGACTTAGAAAAAGTTGAGCTTGCCATATGCAAACTTAAATCAAGTAAGACTGCAGGTGCAGATGGCTTTGATGCCGAACTTTTCAAGGCAGCAGGATATAAGTTGGAAAGGAGCCCAAATGATCTGCATGATATGGTCGGATGAAAACATTCCCGATGAATGTATCGTATGCTCGATCCTAAAAGAGGGAGACCATCACAACTGCGCCAATTACAGAGGAATATGCTTCCTTAACGTCGCTTTTAAGATCTTGTCTGCTGTAATATCTGAACGTCTGAAACCCCACGTCAACAACTTGATAGGCGCTTATCAATGTGGCTTTAGACCAGAGATGTCCGCAATAGACAAAATTTTCACATTACGGCAGATTTTGGAAAAACCCCGGGAATATAATATCGACATACACCATTTTTAAACGATTTCAAGGCCGCGTTTGAAAGTATTTACAGAGTAGAGCTGTACAGAGCCATGTCTAGTTTTGGCATCCCTGAAAAACTCGTAAGACTATGTCGGATGACTTTGAAGAATCCACGATGCTTCGTTAAGTTCAGTAAGGAACTCGCCGAGACCTTTGATGTTGACTAAGGGACCACCTTAGACGAAGAAGAATTATTATAGCGTTGTAACTTTCGAATATCGGAGGATCCAGTCAAGAGTTATACTATAAACCGAATAAAAACGTTTTCCGAGGCACCTCTGAAAATTTCTTACAATCGATCGATCTAATTATAATTATTTAAAAAAAAAAAACACTGAAAATTTTTGGAACCGATCTCAATTATTTGCACCGCCTCACAAAATTATCTTAGTTGGGACGTTTTCGGACGAATTGACTTACCCCTTCTGACTAATCCCTAAATGTTACTGTTAAACTACACACCTTGGAGCTTTATCTTTTAATTTGCTCATACTGCGAGAAAGGCTGTTTTTCATTCATGTAAATACAAGTCTATTGCTGCCTCTACGAAGTTCACAGGAAAAAATTAAGGCAAAAGTTCTTAACGAAAAACAAAAACAAAACAACTGAAATGAACAGGAACAGTACTCTCATGATGTACTATGGTTCCTACCATCACACTGAACCCAATTATATTTGAATTGAACGTATGTTTTTTTATGTAAAACATCTCTAACGATAAGATCCACTTGGTCATGATAGTATATGTACTTGAGAGGCTTTTACAACAAAATGCCTCAGCGTTATCTTAAAGATAATTTGAGTATTATTGTTAAAGATGGTGTAAGCAATTTAAGCGAAAGAGGTATCCCTTGGGGGGAAAAATATTTCTTAAAATTTATTTCGTTTGCTTGTTTTTATTACGAAAACAACAAAACAGAGGTACCCACAGGATCATAAATATTTTCTTCAGACATTTCTAGAGGAGCATTTTGATGATTTCCATATAATGCAACAAAGGAGGAAGGATAACGAAAACAAAACATGTTAACGTAAACAAAAACTTTTTACGAGCTTATGCAACCCAGAGCCCAAGAAAGCGACTGTACGAAAAGAAAGGACACCAAGCGAGAATAAACGTAAACACCGAAAAAAAAGACAAACAACAAACAAAATAGGTACCAAATTCATATCCTGTCTCGCTCACCATTCTAATTCAAAAAGGCACCTACAATACGGCACAAGGTAGGCAGCAGCGAAGGCGATTTATTTTTAATTTTATTTTATGACCGTTGCTTTTATGAGCCATGTTGTCAGTTCCGGCATTTTTTTTTTCGCTCTCTTTTTTCTTGTAATGAATAATTTATTTACTTTTTTCTTCCAACTTGACAGTGCTACATTTTAAAAAGGATTCCAAGAGTGTTTTAGAGATGAAGAGGAATATACTACGAGTAAAAGAACAAATTTTTCTTTGCGTTCAAAAGATAACCAAAAGCAAACAAAATTATCAAGCTCAAGGAAGAACTTTCATCGGATTTTTCTCAAAATTCGAAATAGATCACTGCTTGAGGTTGAAGAAATTCAAAGCAAACAAATTGAAAAACTAAAGTGATCAATTTACGACTTGAAAACAGGATTTGCTATTTAAACAACATGTTTTCTAATTCCAAAAAAAAAAACCACTTCCACTTAAAAAGATCGAAATTCATTTATCTTGAAACGTCTTTTATAGAGCGGAGAAGTACCCCTTTATATTCATTACCTAGCTTCTGAATAGGCTTCTGGTGGTCACAAGTAACTATTAACCATTTGAAGGCGTATAAAATTTAAAGCTCAGAGTCGGATATTAAAGTACACATCTTTACTACTCTTTAATCTTATATACTAAGCATGATAATCTTTGCTCCATATAGTAACCTTCCATTTCTAATCTCTTTTGAGGCTTAAAAGTTACTTAATAAACACTCACAGAGAGAAAGGTCTTTAGGAAATGACTCTTCAAGATATCTTTAAGATCATACTGTGAGGATTGGATCTTAAAACGGTTTTGTGAACAGTAAAACCACTGCTAATACACTACCAGGGTAAGAACATAGACAGGATCGCCCATATAGAGGACTTTTGGAAAGCTGAAACCTGCAATAAAACGATGGAGGGCAAGTGATGTCAACAAATTAATGTCAACGCGTAAGTTACAGGAAAAATCACTTCGTGGTCTCCAATTCTCTCAACCAAAAACCAACAGTATCTATTTATTGTTGAATTGGCAACCTCCAGAAAAAGGTGTGCTGCTCATTTCTCGGCCTCAAACGTTATATGTTTGTAAATAAAACCCTTTTGTGGAGCGAAGGTGCAGAGTGTAGTTGTTATGATCATTAAAATAATCAAAATTACGAATAAGAAAAAATATCTTCTGAAACACATTCCAAAACCAGTCTTTAATCGCCACTTCTTCTCTTTGTGATTAAGGAATAATGGAAAAACATTTCTTTCTCGTCAAAGTCAGAAGGTCAATCCGTTTCAAGGAGTTGAATAAATGCCTTAATTTTTTATACCTATGTGATAGCAATCCATTAAGAAGTAATCCCACGAATTATTTTCTAAAATCAAAATTTCGACCTAAGTACCCAAACCCTCTCAATAGACTCGTTATTAAATTTTTAATAACTCTCCCTACATCAATTTCAAACCCACATCACTCCTACACCTAGATTCTAATTTCAACCTCCTTCATTTATAATATACACACATAGTCGATCATCTTTTATATCCCCTGCAATCAAAATTACATATGAAACCTTTGATTTTTAAGGCTCTCATTAAGCACTTTTCTGACTTAGGGTGAAGATAGAAAGGAATACGAAAACGTTATCCTCATGACAAATCGGTTTCGGTTTACTGTCAAGGAGAAACAATTAAAAGTTTCAACCGTGAACCCGAGTAAGGTTTCCCTTATTATTAAATTATTTACTCATTTCCTTATTTATGTATTCATCTTCAGGGTTGAATTCAGATTTCACAACAGGCTTTTACTTTAAATAGAAAAATTCTGAAAATAACATATAATTACAAACTTCACCAAGAAAAAAGCTTTTAATATGGATTTCAAACAGCTGAACAGAGTTACATATATGTATCAATATTCATTGGCATTATCGTGAAATACATAAGAAGGATTGGCGAATCATACGAGAGTTTTTTCAGCAATTAAAATGGCTTCTCACACAGTTGCTCAAAAATGCAGATTTATCTTTGGCTGTCTTCATTTTTTACACGTTCTTACCAAAATACGCACTTGGTCTTGTCTGATACTGAGTTGATACCGCTAGCATTTGTATTTAGGCATAAACAAATAAATGAATAGTGTTTCTTTAAAAAAAAACTGGGAAGGCTTTAGGAACAAACGCAAGTCAATAACCTACAATACTTTGTTTCTTTCGAAGGGCTAAGTGGCAAGCCGCTTTTCGTGGTAATATAAGTAATCTTAAAGGACTTACCGATTCCTCGGAAAAGGCTAAGCGTGCGAAAAAAGCATTGAATGGTTCTGAAAATCCAGCCCCTAAAAAAAGATAGACGTTCCAACCAGTACGCTACTCCACAACAATTTTCAGTATAGCATATTATGCTCATATGAAGCCTGATCCCGTGCCAGTGAGACAAAGAAGTGCCCGTTGGGTCAAGAATATTGCTGCTGCTGAGGCTTCAGTTGCAGAAAGCCCAAATGTGTCTCTCACACGTCGTTCTCAAGAATTGGGCATCTCTGTGACGTCGTTGTGGCGAATTTTGCGAAAAGATCTTGTTCTACATCCTAACAAGATTAAATTGACGCAAGAACGGAAGCCTTTTGACCACCAGAAGCGTCGTATGTTCGTGAATTGGGCTGAGCAACAACTTGAAAAAAATAATTCGGATTTTCATCGAAAAATCATCTTCAGCGATGAGGTTCATTTCTGTCTGAATGGCTTCGTCAATGAACAAAATATGCGGTATTGGTCTATCCACACGTACTCCATGAGTCATCATTGCATCCCGAAAAAATTACGGTTTCGTGTGGTTTATGGGCCGGTGCGGTAGTCGGAAGTCGGTAGTCGGTAGTCGGTAGTCGGTAGTCGGTAGTCGGTAGTCGGTAGTCGGTAGTCGGTAGTCGGTAGTCGGTAGTCGGTAGTCGGTAGTCGGTAGTCGGTAGTCGGTAGTCGGTAGTCGGTAGTCGGTAGTCGATAGTCGGTAGTCGGTAGTCGGTAGTCGGTAGTCGGTAGTCGGTAGTCGGTAGTCGGTAGTCGGTATTCGGTAGTCGGTAGTGACGTCATTGGGCCGTACTTCTTCCGTGAAGATCAAGACCGGCACTTTACTGTGAATTGCGATCGCTACCGTTCAATGATAACCGACTATTTTTGGCCCCAATTGGATGATATGGGCTTGGAGGACATGTGGTTCCAACAGAACGGCGCCACAAGCCACACAGCGAATGTCACAATCAATTTTTTGGAAACCAAGTTCGGAGAACGTGTTATCTCCCGAAATGGTCCAGTGGCTTGACCTCCTCGGTCGTGCGAATTGACACCGTTAGACTATTTCCTTTAGGGCTACGTCAAGTCTTTGGTCTATGTCAACAAGCCAGCGACGATTGATGAACCTCGAACGAATATCGAACGTTCAATCGCAGCAGTATCGGCCGATTTATGCTTGAAAACCGTCGAAAATTGGGTTCAGTGTCTGGACTTCTGCAAGCGTGCCCGTGGTGGCCATGCAAAATCGAGTTTGGCATCAAACGTACTTTCACAAGAATAAGGAATTTTATTGATACTTAAAACCGTTTTAGTTTTATTCAAAAAAAACTTTTGTACCGCTCTTATTGAAAAACCCAGATGAATATATATTTACACGTCCATAATTAATATATAGGGGCCGTCCATAAAATACGTTCGCAAGGAGGAAGGGAGGGTGTGACAAAATTTGACAAAGGGGGGGGGGGGGGGGGGGTGGTTCATCACGTCGTTCATCAAAAAATTTTACTACAGTATTTCTCTCGACTATTTGTTTCTAATTCTTTGTCGTGATAAAAGTCATTCATTTCGTATTAGCAAATAGGTATACAGATATTTAAATACATACGTTTTCAATACAATAAAATGTAGCTCAATATATTTACTAATATTTTATATTTATAGCTTATTTTATAGCTCTTTGGCGCGGCTCTAGCGGCATTGGAATCCGTATCAATCGATTCCTTAGTTTTTGCAATACTTGAGAGACGAATGCGGCATGTACACTCAAGCATGTAAGAGCGTATGCACTGTGTGTGTGCTTGAAGCAAAATCAATTTGTTTTGATTTTTGTTCAATCAGGCTTCAATCATTGAAAAGTTTATATTCGAGACTGAATGCTTGATCACATTCATTTTCGTAAAGACACCGTAGAGCGAGCATTATAAAAAAAAAAGTCTTCAATACTTACAACTTCGCTACCAATTAAAATCTATCATTCGTAGGGGGGTGGGAGTCTAAGTTTTTGTGACGTAATATTCATATTCACAGAAAGTGTGACACAGCGTGACAATGGGGGAGGATTTTATATTACAGTCATATTTTGATATTTCAAATAAATTCGAACGAGTTTATCAAAAATATAAACAGTAAAAATGAATGTTATCTTATCTCCTGGATGTTATTAAAAGAAAGAGATAATTTGGAACTCTCGAAAAATATTCAACAAAGGTAGCAAACCGATTCGCAAATGACAAAAAAATTAAGAATATCGAATTATGCGCTAGTTCCAAACCTCAAGCACAACACATTTGGTGTTCTTAAAGGTAAGTGGATCGATATTGTATGCCACTGTGTTCAAGTTCAAATCCACAATCGATATATTTCTCGAGATGAAAACCAACACTACGAAACTGACATGATATCTAACTACAAATTTTAGCTCTTTTACTTGGGTCAGCACACAACATCTGAAAACGATCTTTTTTGCAACAAAGATAATGGTAAAAAAAATTTCAGCAATCTCCTATCACTGTCATTTTGTTATTTGCCATCTGTCATCTGTCATCGGTCATCTGTCACCTGTCATCTGTCATCTGTTGTCTGTCTATCATTTAAGTCGAAAATAATAAAAATAAAAATATTTTGAATAAATACTGTGAACTGGAAAGGTTCTATTAAAAAATCTACCACAAACTGATTAATTTTCTTTGAAGAGTGCAACCCTTTCCAAAGAAAGCTCAAAAAATTACACAGCTCTAATTAAATCACTAGATATCACGGAGGTTCGAGCAGGTACTCGTAAAATTTCCACCACTAACAGCATCTGGTAGAACATTTTAGCGTCAATTATTTCTGTTTTTCATCACTTAAAAGTCCTTCGTTTCCCCATTCAAAAACCATCTTCGCCATGCTTTGTGGTTTCTGGTGGAAAAAGTCACTAAGCACTGAACAACGTCTAAGGAAATACCTTTTCAAATTGATATTCGATCTTATAAACACCATTTAAGACCCACGAAAACGCCACGAGACGTCATCCATGTGCTTCGCTATTGACAATAATTTTTCAAGATGAAAATATCTTCCCATTCAATTTATTTTTAGGCCTACCTATGCCTACCTAGGCTTAAACCTAAATGAAAACTAAACCTCAGACAGACTTACCTTTTCTTGGAATTATTTAAGAACTCCGTAGAAAATAATCCTTTTCCTCCAAATATTTATTTACCAAGAAAACATAGAAAATATTCTCAATTTCTGCCGCACCTCTCAACGCGATATAAATAATACTCAACACTGTTAGACAGCCTCGCAAGCAATTCTCGCTGTCTAATTTACACCACATGCTCCACATGAAGGGTGTAAAATGTATATCATTCTTTATACTCAAATCCATTCGCTCCCATTCCACGCCACCATCCCGAATCGGGTGTGACGCCTTCGGGTATTCCGAAAATTGTTTTCTTAGCTCTCAGCGTTATTTATTTATTTTTACATTATTTCAATGTTGCTCCGATGTTCTCCTCCACACTTGAGTATGCCAAAGGATAAACAAAACAAATCACATATTAGGACTTAATTCAGCTAAACGTGTTAGCCAGTTTTTGTGCCTTCGGTTTCTCTGTTTTCTTCTTCAATTCTTGTTTACACACTTAGAACACACTTGAAGCCTCTGGGCTATGCTGTGTTTTTGCCATGGTCTCTGCTTGCAAATAATAAATGAAAGTATTTTTTCACGTACCAATACCATTTTTCATTTCTCATTTCTCATTTCTTTCTCTCTTTGAAGCCGGTACCTTTCCGTCACGTTCGTAGAATGAAAAGCTTAATCCCTGCACGTAGCGCAATGAATGATGTGTTGTGTTTGACGAAATCATTGAAGAAAACAGCAACTGCGTGTGGCCAAATTTCACAAAAAATGAACGTGAAAAAAAAGACAACATTGCTTTCATAGAAATTCAATAAATCAAGGACCAAAACATTATCCTCCAGACTTGACAGAGCGAACGTTATGGGTTGGCACTTTGGTGCTCTGCCATGACATGCGAAGAAAACATGATACAATCCAAATCCACAAAACAGCGCCTAATAAAATATTCATCAAAAGTCAACCATACAATTACGATGAGAGAATAAACGCACTTGTTAAAGTAAATCGAGTAAAGGGAAAAGAAAAAAATAATCCAAAGCCGAGACAAAAAAAAAGGACGAAAAAAAAAACTTCATCCGAACACACAACCTTATTGTCTGCTCAAAGTGTTTTCATCGATTCAATTTGATTGATTGTCCCGGCAACACTTGCAGAAAGTTGGTTTGATTCCCTTTTCTTTAGGTGCGTTGTTCTTGTTCCCTTTCATTTTTATTTATTTTTATTTTGCCTTCTTCTTGTTTTTACTCTGGATATGGAGGTAGCTAGCTGTATATTGTATTATATAAATGTCTTCCCGTTCCCAGAGCATCAATATCTTTTAATAATTGGAAATCAAGAAGAAAGACATCTCCTGAAAAAATATGAACTTTGTAAGCAGTGCCCCCATTTAGGTTGATTGATGTTTCACATAAAAAGTGCCATTATTCAATTTTAAAGTGTGTATAGGATTTCTTGTTCTTTATAAAGTTTTTGGGGAACTTTTTGTGGTAACTCTAAGACAAAAGAGCAGCTGATGCGAAAAGCAGACTGAGGACCAACATTTTTTTTTCCTTCCTTTTTTTTATTCTGAAAGTGGTTAAGTAATAAAGCAATTTTTGTTGTTTTTTCCATTTTCCTAGAGATTAGAATTTATTACTACCAACCAAGTTTTTGGAGTGAGGTATGAGCATGAGTATCGAGTGTAGGATGCGGCCATCTGGAGTTAAGGAAAACATTTTAATCTGTGTGCTGGACTGGAAAGAACACAGACACGGAGAGTGAGTTTGAAACCTTCTCAAGCTTGTGAATGGAAGAGCTTTATATAAAAAAATGAAAAATCACTCACACAAAGTAGAGAAGATTGAGAGGTTTTTCAACGCTTTGGTGCCTTAATTTGTACATTTGGTGTACTGACATCGAGAGATGTTCATTTTAAGTCTCTTAGTAACCAACAACAAGCACTTCCTTTTTTATGGTAGAAAAGTCTAAGAAATATTTTGCAAAACAATTTTTTGATTTAAAATGAAGAATCAAATCCGTTGGAAACAAGGTTTTCTTGATTAATTGTTCTACTTACACCAGGGGCCCTACAGCATTTTTTCTTTTGGTATTTGATAGGAGTCGTTGATAGCCTATGTTCGTCAGAGGTATCCCAGTCCGATTTGATCTGCTGTCGCTTTGCAATGAAGGGCCCTACATAACTAAAAAGTTCGCTCCAAGGAAACAGCCATTAAAAGAGCATAAGGATAAAAGGGAAAATGTGATTTTTAAAAAATTTTAAATTTGACTTTTGTTCAAAATTCGTCCTTAGGTTTGGTAGGATATTTTTTATCTCTCCAAGCTCTTCCAACTTTTTTGCCATTGTTTGCTCTCTGAAATGTTGGAAATTACAAACTATTTATTTGACCAAATTCCAAAAGCGGGTATCCTTCATTTCAATCGCTGAAAGGGCTAAACTGCGGCCATCAGTATGTCGAGCCATGAAGTTATGGATACTCAAATACAAAATATGACAGTACAAGACGGTGCAAGACGGACTTTCCTTAGGCCATTCTCATCTCAAATCTTCGCGAAAAAAACCTAGTTATTTCTAAGAGCAGCGAAACCTAATGATTAGCTTCCATCTTTTTGACATAGCCTAGAGACGCTTTTTCAACTTGATTAAAAGCTTTGGTCACTCTATTCTGGCAGCACGGGACTTATCGCACGATTTAAATTTTCGCGACTTGGTAGGTGAAAAGTGATGCAGAAGCGATTAAAACAGACAATTCTGCTGTAAAGTTGTGTATTACGAAGCAACTTTTGTGCGGTGTAATAGCGTGGCTTAAGTATCTACTTTTAGCCAATAAGTAAGACATTTTTTGTGTTCCGCAACCCCCAGGTTTCCTTACTGAAAGTTAGTAAACTACTGAATAACTCTGAATAAATAGAACAAAAAAGTTGACCAAGAAGAAGACTAATCTGTTGAGACCTCGGCAAGAAATTTTTTTTGAAAAGCTTTCATGAAGAATATTAGTTGTAAGTTAGTTAGTTTTTGATTAGGCTAGAAGTTTTCAATGAAAATGAAGCAGAAATATTTGGAGACTTTGTGGCAAAATTATTGAGAATCTTTTTAGGCCGAGTTTATATTCTTTGATTTGAAATGAAAAAGAAGATAAAATGGCATGTATCACAACGAAACTGCCCCTTTTTGCGAAAGTGAAATAGGTTTTGAAAAGAAATTCATAAGGGGGCATGGAAATAAAATAAAAAAAAAGCTTTTTTTTCGTGTATTTTCAAAGTTTTACTACTCGATTGGGCTTTTCGCAAACCTACCTTTTTCTAATTGTGCCTTGTATTTCTTAAAGATCAAATGACACTTTGTATGAAAACGTTGCTGGCGGCAGTACATAAAAATATAAAATATGTAGTTTAAGTTTTTCAAAGAAATAAATTCATTAAAAAAGAAAAAAAATTTTCTGTTTATCGAAACTGTGAATTCTTAAAAACAAAAAAACATAAAATTGTTGTAAAAATTGCTGTGTTTACAATGTTCAAACCATACAATGAAGACAGAAATCTGCAGATTCTATAGTTTTCCTTAAAGTAGAACTCTTAGATTAAAAATTCTCTCGGAGGAAAAACGCAGACTATGGTTAGATGCTATCAAAAGGAAACAGATTTTAGATAGTCATAAACTTTAGAGATAACATACAATATTTATGATGCATTAAATCGTTTGAGCATGGCATTCGCCGTCTGCCAGATTGACACCCCACTTTAACTTTATATAAGTTTTATAAAATTACAATTTTTAATTAAATAGTTTAAGCATTGCTTTATTTAAGGATAAAGTATTTAATTTTTATTTGTTTATTCGTATACATGTTTTTTTTTCAGCTATAGGTACAAGTTTTAAAAATCACCATTTTTAATTCTGTTTCTATACATCATAGCAATTTTTAGGAATTCATACAATATTTCAACATTCATTTGATTTAACAAGAAATTGCAATAACTTTCTGTTAAGGTTTCACACCCAATTATACTTTTTCTTATTTCTCTCAAAACGGGACAGATTCCCAAGAAATGTATGATGTCTTCATGTTCCCTTCGGTTGCATAGATCGCATAAAATTGGCAAATCATTTATATGTGGAATGTAATTGAGATGTAGCATTTCGCCTCGCAAACGGAACATCATTAAAATTGTTTTTATATTATTTTCATCTTTGTAGCAATTGTTTTCCTTGAGAGAATAATTGAGGCGGTTGTAGATTGTTCGATGAAGAGATCTTGCTGCTTCTTCTTCATTTTTTACTTGCGATTATAGGTACTATAAGGCAAGTCTTGCAATCGTGCAGAAAAAAAATTTTGAGATAACAATTAAATATGACATTACGATGATAGAGAATACGAAAAAAGTGGGTCTGTGGAGCATACTACAGAGGGGTTTTTGGAATTGAGTCTCTAGGTCTTGAAATAACGGTACCTACCATACAACCGATATGATAATACTTATTTTTCTCGAAAACGGCTCCAACGATTTCGATAAAATTTTGTGTGATGGATTAATTTTAGATTGTCTTTCTTCTGATGTAAAAAAAAATTTTGGAAAAAGGTTAAAAACGGTACCTCCCATAGTACCGTTTTTTTTCAAAACCGACTTTCTCGATAATGGCTTACACGATCTTGACGAAATTTTGGATTTAAGAAGTCGTATACTGTTAAAGAAAGACTGCATATCAATATTTAAAAAAAATTAGTTTTGGAAATTTTTATAAATTTTTTTAAAAAATTTTGATTTTTGAAAGTAATTTCGAAACTATAACTTTGATTTTTTTCAAATTTTTTGTCAAAATAACTCCTATTAAGATCTAAAACTTTGCAAGCTCGACTTTTAAAAAACGGTTTTAAAAAAAAAGTGAAAAATAAAAAACCGTTTTTTGGAAAAACCGCTCCAACGATTTTGATTAAATTTTCATCATTAATTTGTATTAGCGATTGCGAAAGAATGGCGTTTTTAGATTTTTGCTTGAAACCTTTGGAATATTTAATTTAATTTTTTCATTATTTTGCGTGATTTAATTCAATTTCCATAATTAATGTGTAGTTGGCAACCCTGTACCACAAAATATATTATGAAGAGCGAATACCAAAGCCTTTAACTCAGCCTTTAGATTTTGATATCGTATTTAGAACACAATCGCAAGTTCGTGCGACCCAGTCGTGCCCATTTTTTCTCTATGTCTAGGATCTACTTTTTTATGAGATCGTATACAATAAGGGCTTTACAGTACTTGGTTCGTCCAGATTTATATTAAGAACCGTTCCACACTCTTCAGCTAAACGTTCCCATTCTTGCCTCTTTTGCTTCGCACCATTTCTATGGCCACAGTTTTAGGGAGCCGCAGTTCAGGCATTTGCATGACATGGCGAACATAGTCAACTTGCAACTTGAGTGTCTTTATTAGCAACGGAGGCAACCCTGTCTCAATCATCAAATAGTTCGGTGAGTTGGGAGGGAGATGAAATGCTCTTTTGAGGTACTACCTTAGAAGTTTTTCCACCGACTCATATTGTGATCCTCCCCATACCTGAGCACCATAAAAGAGGATTGATTGCGCTACAGTTTCAAAAACACGATATTTACTACTGTGACTTATAAATTTATTGCCGAAGCAATTTTTCCAGGTAGCGTTTAGTGCGATTTTCGCCTTGGATAATTTATCTTTCAAATGTTTATCCATTTTCATATTTTGAGTGAATAGTACACCAAGATATTTGAACTCTTTTACAACTTCAACGGCATTCCCTTCGAAAAACCACTTTTCCTTTACTGCCGTTCTGCCTCCTCCCTTCTTCATAACCATAACTTTGGATTTGTCCGGATTAACCAGAAGACTCCACAGTCCACAGCTTACAGAACTCTTGGAGCCTATTTAGCATCAACTGTAGAGTTTCAGGTGATTTTGCCAACATTATTACATCATCTGCAAAAAGAAGGGCTTTAATTTGCAGTCCCGCAAATTCTATGCTACCAGGTAGGCAATAGAACAAGTCGTCAATAAAGAGTGCAAACAGATCGGGGCTAAGTGGGCAGCCTTGCCTAACCCCTGTTTTTGTTGCAGAAGGAAACATCTAAACCCTAAATTGGCTCGTGTATATTCCAGACACTTCATTTCAGGTATTTAAACATCTGGTTATAGGTTGTGTACAGGTAGATCATTAATATGAACTCCAGACAAGAACGCAAAACTTTTGGATCATCTAATTCCAGATTGATTACCAAGCTTACACATAGGCTTCAAGAAAAAAAAAATCTTAAATCCAGATAAATAGTACCCAATCTGAATTTAGACTATTTTACGTGGAATTCTTATTATAATCACGTACCTCATATAACTTATAACCATGTTTACATACGGATCATTAAGTTGTGACGTGTTGGACATTTATACTTTTTTTGCCTACACTTTGCTTCATTTTTTGCCAAACGGCAACGATTTACGTACTGAATATGACATTATCAGATACTTGAATAGTCATTGCATACTGCACCATCGAAAAAATTATGAAATATCATTATTATTTTGAGAAATTGATGGTAGAAAAATTGTGACGGGTGGGACATCAAATTATCTCTCCTTTGCGAGAATAGAAAGCGAGCGAATTAATTGAATGGTCTCAAAATAATAAATCTACAAACTGCTTAAAATTTTGAATAAAAGGACTGCATTATGAAAAAATTGGTTTGAAATAAACCAAAAAATTAAAAAAAAAAAAACGAGTAACACCAACGGTATTGCTTTTCTCTCTTAATTACAAAGAACAAAATACCTAAGCTATACTGGAGCCTTGCTTAGCAAGACATCGGGTGCTTCTCGCGACGAACTGCGCTGAATCATGGGATGTACTCTCTTTTTATTTTTGAGAACAAAAACTGGTCCCCTCTGGCACGAGGCACGACTCGCGAGCTTTGACAATCTTGTTTTCTGACTCTCGTCTAATCGATACGCAATTCGATATCTACGATGATAGCACGCCATTATTGGCTCAGAATCTGATGTGAACCAGTCATGAAGCGAATGAAAGTTGACTATGTACTCTGTCCACTGACATTCTTGGACTCAAACTGCGGTCACGGTACATAGTCTTGGACTCTAAGACTCAAACTGCGGTCACCGTACAGAGTCAACTTTCCCCCAGTTCATGGTCGGCTGGCAGAATTTGAACCAATAAAGAACTGTTATCGGAAGATATTATTATTTTTGAGAATGAAATACGACTGTTTATCTCGTCAGGCAAATATGCTTCCATTTCCCTAGTGTCTATTAGCTACGCTGCAAGGAATCGCTGGAAGATGTATTCGTGTCTGGCGTGCTTGGTGTTCTGTTCAACCCACTAACTCCTTCGAAAGTGGTCTATATATGCAAGAACTCCCTAAGCTCGGAAAATTAAATTCTTTGAAACTTGTTTGAGTTCCAAGTCATCAGGGTGTGAATTGAAACGAGATCGCTGAATCAGCACGATTGGTATGCCAGGATGAATGATTTTATGAGTAGTTGGATCAGACAAGAGCACAAGCCTAGATGATGAGTTTCCGTAGATTATACTAATCATATGCTCCTTAAGTTAAGTAAGGAAGCCGCAGCATTCTTGTTATCCCTTCGTCGAAAGGACTGTAGGCATCTTTCTTTTATAATTAACGCACACATCAAGGGCTATGAGTGCCCTTATTATGTTTTAAGACACAGTGCGAGCATTTAGGAAAAAAGGAGAGGATTTGAGAAGAGGAACCGATGCACGTTGCTTTTGAATTTTTGTGATTCGTAATGCAAGGGAAAAACTGATACAGGTAGAGCATTCCACATGTGGGTGGTGCGGCTAAGATATTAATCTCTATACTTTACTGTACGTCCGAAGCTGGGCTCAAGGTAAAACTGATGAGTATTCCTAGCAAGGCGGGTGTTGCGGATAAACTGTTCAGGGGAGGAATGCAACTGGCTATATCACTAGAGCACTGTTAGTGATAAAACGATAAAAGAGAAAGAGTGAGACAGGTAACGTTTCGACGATGTTGGAGAAAATCAATCGATCGTACTACTGAACTTTAATCTATCAATCTCAACGCTCTGTTTTGTAACCTATCAACTAGGTGCAAAGACATTCGAGGATCACCTGACCGAATTTGGATGTTATACTCTAGTTTTGGATGGATGTAGACAGTAAATAAAACTGTAGTGAGATCAGAAGTGGTGAAGCATTTCCTGCATCGTCATAATTGCATAATTGAATTGAAATTGAAATCGTATTTAGAAACTTAAGCACTTTACAGCATTTTTGGTGACCTCAAATATGTGACCATTCCCAGGAAGACCATCGTTCACACACATACCAAGTACTGGCAGCTTTTCAGTTTCTTGAATGCAGGTACCATTCATAGACGATGGCGATGGGGCGATGTTATCAATTTAATAAAATGGAGGTAGTTATTCTCTCAGCATGGCGGACAGCACCGACATTCTAAAAAATTTATTGCATCGTATACGTTTTTCATGTGAACTCTCTTAGGAGCACTTGAATAGACAACGGAAACAAATTTAAAACCAAAGCTCTATTCAGGGACTAAATAATTTAAAATTAAAAAAAAACAACGAAATGGTTTAGGTTATTCCAAAACATTAATAAATGATACTTCTTTCCCGTAGTCAACAAACAATTCAAATTGTTTTGGTAATCCAAAGGACGCCTTATAACGTTTAGTGTCCTCCTGCTACTGTTAATCATTTTCTAATTTATCAAACCTTTGTTTCCCAAAAAGTGCTACTACAAATTTGAAAAATACTTTCCTTTAAAATTACGCACTAAATATTCGGTACCAAGACACTTTCAACAGTCTAAATGGCATCATCAATTTTCATTCCTTGTCTCTAATTAAATTTTAACCAAATGCCTGAGGGATTACTAGAAATTCTAGTGCCCATCTTAGACAGGTCGCGCTCTCCAAGTTATTTACGCATATATTTTGTTGTAAGAAAAAAGAATTTTAAACAGCCTTCAAGACCGCAATTAAAATATCTTCTAGACGTCTCCAACCCACGGCACACAAGCCAATAGCCTATAGGCAAAAGGAATGAAAATGAAAAGAAAAAAAAAAAAATTCTCGCAATAAATTTTGCAGTTATTAATAAAAATTTTCACCGGAAGAGAAAATACTCCACCCATTATTTAATTTTTATTTGACGCGAGTTAGTCATTAGCCATTAAGTTAAACACTACCTCCCTGGTCGTCGTCGTCGTCGTCATCGTCGTCGTCGTTTTTCAAAACAACCCCCACTGCGAATTCACCTGTTTCCTTTTGCTAGAAAAGAATGAAATGAAAATTTAATAGCCACTTGCTTCTAATTTCATCCAACAAAGAATTTAATTTAATTTTTCTTCCCCACACGACCTCAACACTCGGTCTCGTGTAGTATCTCTCTCTCTCTTTGCAAAGAGCACCCCATGCTCAATTGCCCTGTTTTTTTTTTGCTTTGCTTTGCTTTGGCTTTGGCTTTTTGCACAGTATGCGCGACACAATAAATTTTCCGCGCCTTCTCTCAAATAGGCCAACCGCCCTCCAAACAGGAACACAGCATACCACGCAGTATAGCAACGCCCGCCTGTCGACTCAAAGCTATTGCAACATAACTTTAACTTCATGGCGGAAATTATTCGATGGCTTTTTATTGTTTCTTTCTCCTTTTTTTTTATTTTGTGTCTCGGCAGAAATATGGATAGACAAAACAGCGTTCAGTTATTTATTTTTATTTTTTTCTGGTATTGTCCCATCGATGTTTATGATTCCGAAATCTGCATCAAAGGATCACTGTCCTGCTTTGTTTATCAAGGGTTGGACGGGTCAAGGAAAGTATGGTGAGCATGGTGCCTGGGTACGAAACAAAATTTCAACATTACAGTCGAGATAGATTTTCTTTGGTGACTTGGTATCACAAATTATTATGTGTTTGGGGCTTGTAATCCAAACTAAATTGAAGGACTACTTCCTAAATGGGTCGTGTGAAGGGAGGCTGATTTGCGGGGTTGGAAAAGTCAGTTTACTAGTGTAACTATTGCAATCACAAACTCAGTTTCAATTCTTTACTGACAGTCACTTCAATCAGCAATCGAATCACGGAGGCCGTGCTATCCTACTCTCATACTAAAACAAAGCCACTCAATTATTTTTCTGTAAGCCCAACTCTCTACTATTACCCCATGTCGGTGTATCTCAAGGGCACAACATACGCTTATACGTTCGTGATTCTTTGAGAATAAGGACTCTTTCCATCGAATGAAGGAGGGGGGCTTGTCATAATGCTGCTCGTCGACAATGTCGAACAACCAAATATTGACAAGCCTCCGATATGAATAATAATTATAGCACACACACAATATTTTTAGATTGGTCTGGCCTATATTTTAACGGAATATAACGAGGCCATTGCCTCCGGCCTCATCATTGACACAACCTCACATATTCATATTTGGCCCTATACACAAAACACCACACAGAACCGATAATAGTTTTCCGAGCTTGAGTGTATACTTGTGAATGAAAGGGGCGGCATAATATTAATAAGGAAAATTGAAAAACAATGCCATTTATCAACTATGAACAAAAATACAATATTCCAGTGGCTGTTGGACCCTTCAAACGGGTGATCAGCACACCATTCAACCATGTATAGATATGTACATATGAACTAAGAAGTAAAGTGGTGGGTATACAGCCGCAGCAGCTCAATCAAATTTACATTATAATTGATTTCTTCGTATTGTGTACTTACGCGTGCAAACTATGACAAGTTGTGCACACATGTTGTCGCACAGATGGTCGTATATATACATCCTGCCCTGACTAGAAAATTTTCGACAGGGTGCAACAAGAATAATAAACTAATGTTTAACTTTTATCTAGTTCAATTGAATGCAGCTAAGGCAGACGACGGTGGTCAGAAGATTTCGGCAAGTGATTCAGTAAAAGAATCTATGGTTCGAATCAAGTTCAAATGAATTTTCTTTGTAATGCTGTTGAATCTATTTGAATTGAATGGGGCATAAGCCTCATAAGTCACGAAACTCAAAACGAAAGACGCAGTTTTTATGCAAAAAACGACTTTTAATCTCCCTCACCAGCGGTAAGGGTTTTATCAACAATATCTGCTCATAGTCTCTTTAAATGCTTCCGGGGCTTGAATTTAGATCTCTGAGTGATGAACCGAGACACAAAATGCTACGAAGCGGATATCATGTGTTGGAAGTATTGTTCAAAGTATAAGAAAACGTTCAAAATTATTAGCATAGCTCTAGGAGCTTGTTCTAACTGCGTAATCCTAGTCTCGCATTTTCTTCATTAATTCTAAGGAATCGACTTTATTTTGGATAAGTATAAAGCAGACGTGTAAGTGGAACAGCCGTGATCACTTCCAGGTCAAGATCACAGTCATTCCCTTTCATACGCAATTGGAATTCCTCCGAGCGTAAAGCATTGCCATGATAAGCACTTTAACAATTGATCGTTAGGATCAGCATAAAACTATAGGTCCCTTACATGCGTTAGGCCCGAAAATCTTTGTTGCGTTACCCTTTTTATTTATTTTTACCATGTAGGGTGTTCGTACGCGTATTCCCCGAATTCTCTTCAAATAATTAGAAAAAACTACTTTCTGTTCTCTCGCTAAACTCCTTCGGCAAAAGCACCAATATTTTGATGAAATTCTTTCTCATCCAACCTAATTCCAAAGAACCTGAGCAAATCAACTTTGATTTCACCAGGTCTCGAAACGATATCGAAATAAGGAAAGCGAAATCCAACAATCTTTGTATTTCTTTTCAACATTTGCGCAAAAAGTCGGGGTGAATACTTAGAGGGAATCTAGAATCTCAAACGAGGAACTGATACTGCAAGCAGCACCCCTGAGCTAATCTGACAATGATAGCTATTGCCAATACTACGAAAAGTCTTTGGTCGGGTTTGATCCTGGCATGCAGCGAGAAGTCAGCTTTCTTTTCAACCTCCCAGAATAAAAATCTTTCTTTCGAAGTTTTACAACTCTAATGTTTTGTATCGTTCTGCCAAGAGTATAGCTGTTTGCATTTGTCTACCATGGTCAATAAATCAGGGCTAGACTCCAGAAGCTTGCGTCTGACTGGATCTCACTCAAAATAGGAAGTGTTTGGTAAGGTACTGGTATTTGTCACTTAAGGCTTCAAATAAAATGAATTCCCTTTCCCAGCAGACTACAATGAAATTTTTCTCCCTGTGAACCTACTCATCAAAAAGAACCAAAAAAAATATCTATTTTCCTAGCTTCGTGGTATCGAACAGCTCACCCTGTATTCCATCAACAAAGCTCTAGCGTGTATTAAATCTTTATGCAGACAAGTGTAAACCTAATGGAACATTAATGGCTAAATATTGATTTTGGAAAAGCATTGGAATAAAACACAATTTGTGGTGGCAAATGCTATGCATCCCAGTGTATGTGTGTGTAATCTACGGGTACGAGTATATCAATCATCAACAGGAAGTCAAACGAATAAGCAATACAGAGGAGTTGAGCATAGGAAGCAAGGCCGGTGGAGCACAATGTGACAATGACAATAAAGATATCACGAGGCAAAATCCAACGCTGAAGTAATTGTTGGATAAAAGAAATTAATTATCAATTATGTTTAATGAAGATTTACATATATGGTTCAATCAGAGTCAGAGGTGAAAATGACTGTGAGAAAACAAGCCAAAAACAAGTAAACCTAATGATAATAATTTACCGTTGAAGGAATGGGAGTAGAACATATTGAACTTACCTCATAAATGTGTTTTCAATAAAAAAAAAAAACATTTGTGTGTCTGCTTCTTAATTATTTTCATTTCTGGTGAGTAATTTTAGCATCTTTGCTTTGTTTGGAAAGAAGAGGAGAAATGAAAAGAATTTTCGTTTGAAGAGGTTACTAAGCCTTTAACCATAACCCTACATCATTACACAACTTTCTTCTTTTGAACAGCGTCCTTCAATCAGTGGCAGAAATAATACGTCATCTCAGATAGGAGGCGCTATTTTGTATATCAGTAAAAACAGTGTCATATTTATCCTTGGTGCTGAATAAATAATTTGAAAAAATCATTTCGACAGACTTCTAAAGAGTAATTTCGCAACAGACGTTAAGTTAGTGAGAATGTGTTTTGAATAAAATAGTTGTCCGATTTTAAGAAGAGAAGAGTGATTAGCAGAAGAAGATCTGGTCAAAATTTGGCCTCTTTGTCACAGGGGCACGTATGGCAGGTTAGGTTAGGTTGCATGGGGGGTGCAGCCACAAGTGGCAGCACCTCACTCGGATCTCAAGGATCCATTGTGCTCCAGGTGGGAGGTGGGAGGATTGGAGAGGTAGAGGGTTGGGTTGGTGATTGGCTTATTGTTGTTGGGAACTCCCACTGAACCATTTGGAGCCCTGATTAATTTCAGGACGTTGCTCAATGGGAGATTAGAGATGTCACCCAGTTCGTCGAAGAAGTATTCTCCGAGGGCCTTTTTCCTAGTGTGGGCCAAGCTAGGGCACACACAGAGGAAGTGGAATGATCCTTCCTCTGCCTCCTCATCTTAGCATCTTCTACATAAGTCGGATGTGCTAATGTCCATTCTCATCATGTCGGTACATAACGAGTTGTGGCTCGTGAGAATGCCAATCAACAGAGAGAGCTGAGGTCTGCTTAGCTGGAGTACAGAAATTCTGTTTTTTTTTTTTTTCTTGGAAATATCTGGACAAAGGTTTCTGGAGACTCGGCATGTTTCTAAAGATGATCACCTGTCATTGGCGGTTTTTAGAAAATTATGTTTGATTCTGTTTTTTTTTTCTTGCTCTAGTGGCTTTAGAACTGAGGTGTTCGTTTCGCTGGATTCGAGTGCTGACCCAATTTTAGCCAGCTTATCCGCCATTTCATTACCGATTATGCACGTATGGCAACGGCCCATACTCATTGAAGGTAAAAAACGAAGCTTAGTCTACTACTTCTTTTTCCATTTTGAAATTTGATAAATTTAAATTGTGCAGTAAAAATCCTGAAAATCATGCGACTCTAGGTACTCCTGCAATGGACAGCTATTTCAACGCTCCTTTGACGATGTTTTATTGCGAATGGAAAGCAAACCACAGTAATTATTTCTTACTGCTACTGAGGGAAGCTCAACTACAAATTTTCAATTTGAAATGTACTGTACGGCAAAAAACAATTGCCTGAAATACCACTGACCACTTTTATTGACAGCTGTTTTAAAGGTCGTCTGACGATGGTATACTGCCTACCGAACTGATTACATTGAGCTTGTCCTCCAAACATAGCGGACACAACTTTTAAGAAACACCGTCTTCATATCTGCCGTAAAATGAGCAAAAATTTTATATGTATTTAAAAATTTGTTTAAAACTTGAATTTGGAAGCACTGCCCGTTGCTTTGCATCCATTTTGATTCACCATCAGTAAAAAAGAGTGGTACGTATATAGTATCGCAACAAAACTCGTTAAACTTATTATAATCATAATTACGATGCATGGTTGTGAATTGATTGCCAACTCCTCGCGAAGGGCAACACCCGTTGAATGACAAGTGGTTGTCGGACAAGCTACATCTTTAACCAAAAGTAATAACGAACAGCTAGCACAAAATGGCGACTACATTTTGTCAACATGGAGTTGTCCCCTAGACCGACGCACCTTGTTATTGAATATGCATCCATAATAATCGAGCACATCAAAGTAATTGAAATTTGATTCGATTTAAATTCGCTGAAGGTGTGGAGTTGGGCGGAAACTATGATTATCTTCTTCATTTTTGAACCTTTTTCTCCCCTCTTTTCGCCTAAAAATAAGAACTTGACAACACTTCCACCGGGCAAATAAAGGAACACTTCTTAGAACTTCTTGCTTAAGCCGACAACAGCAGAATATCCAGTAAACGAGATACCAGAAGAGCTGAAAAAGTCGTCTGAACTGGATTTTTAGAACTGCTGGTCAACTAGACGACAACGTTGCAAATATGATAGGCTTCAACAGTGGAGTAAAAGCCAAACTATCAAGATTTTATCAAGCCATTCGAATTTCACTGTTGAAATCTGCTTTAATAGGTGTAGCAAATCTTAATATAATTTGCGTGTCACGTTCTTTGTCCCCGATAAACTCCTAAATTACTTGACCGATTTTAATGAAATTTGCACAGAGTGTGCAGTTTTGTCCAACTTGAAAGATAGGATAGCTTACATTTTAATATATAGTCGCAATATTATTTTATTGCAAAATATTTGTTTGACATTCACAATTATCTGTTTGCTCCAAACGATTTCAATAAATAGATATATATGTTAACTGTATTGAGTAAGTATTCAATAGATGGCGCTGCTATGGAAAACCTACAAACGTGTCATTTAAACTACAATTCAACAGCCCCACGTGTTGTTGAGCCTTAAGTATAATGGGGTTTTCCATTGGTAAATAAGGACTTCTATAAAAGAATTAATTTTTTTCGTTGCCATTGGAATATGATAACGAGAAAATATCTTTTTATCATTGTGTAAGTGTTTTCTTCCTTTTCGTCGGTGTAAGCAGTTTCCATCAAACTGACAGGTGGATGTGTTGGTGTTGGTGTATTGAGAAGCATCAATTTTTCCGTCTTCGTTCGTAAATAATAATTTCATTGTATTATGGGGTTACGGTAGTCGAAAATCTGTCATGGAGGTCACCATATTTTTTTACAAACGGCATCTATGTAAAAAAGAGTGGTTGCCCCCATGACTGATGTTCTCCTACCGTCCCTTTTAAATAGTTTACTACAATGAAATAATATTACAAAAACCTAAGATACAATAACGCGTCAGCTAGTTATATGTATATTTGCCTGTTTAAGACCTAGCAAACCATTGAAACTGTTATGATATACAAAATGGGATTCGCAGATTTGTTAAATTGAACAAGCATTCTTACTTTCAAACTCAATAGTTAAAATAAACACAACAACACCCACAGGGCATCGCAGTCCGTAGCATAACTAAAAGCAGCGCACAAATTAATAAGACTAGAAGCAGTAAGGAATATACGAATATGGGCGTGCCACAAGGATCTGTCATTGGACCTCTACTGTTTTTAATTTATGGGTGATTCCGCTATAGATGGCTTCCGACATGGTTTTTTTAATAACGCTATTTGTTGCTTTTTTTTTTATTAGTGCAAAGAAGAAAGTCTAAATATAATAATCAATTTATTTTTATTTGATTTTATACTATATCTTCATTTTTGGCGCGTTTGAAAATATTACCATCCGAAGAATTGGTATAAACTGTGAAATCATAACTAGCAACACTGGCGCGAAACAGTTGTTGTTGACAGTTTGAGGTTATGTTTTACCAGCTAAGCGTGAAGTGGCAATATTCATTTATCTTCGTCTGTCAAAAAATTTAAGTATTTGTTGTTATTTATTAAGAACAATTGATTGCTAGAATACACTGTCAATTTGTTGCACCCGCGATGCAAAAGATATAAAAGTTTACTTTTTCCACAAAAATAAAGAGCTAACGTTTTGAAACTTTCCAAAAGTAAGAAGAAATCAAAACCAAACTTAAATTATTTGTTTTTAAGAGTGTAATGAGTGTAAGGTTAAAGTTAACGATAACTTAAATTGGTTGCACCCGCGATCTCAATTTGAGATCACGGGTGCAACTTTTTTTCACGTAACGTTTTTGGGTGATTCATTTATACATTTCCTTGTTTTGATAAACCTTTACTAATAATATATGCCGAAGACGATTGATGATATATATTTAATATGTGTGTCTATATTATATTCTATATTTTTTACAGAAGGGTCATTCCATTATCGCGGGTGCAACATTTAGACGCCTGTTTTAGTTTAACCTAATGAAATAAAAAACATTTTTAATTTCATTAGTCTATGAAAGACTACATTTTAATATGTTTATTTTATATTAATTAACAAATTTTTTAATATAGTACTCGAAAAGCTAGGAGAAAGGTTCAAATTGCCATCGCGGGTGCCAGATCACAAACAAAAAACACAAATCTGTTAATTCTTACATATTTAATATATTATGCCTTAATTTTTTGAAATATAATAAAGTAACAAAGAACATAAAATAAAAACTCTAAACAAAACAAAAATAAACAATGAATTATTATTTTTTTCAATAATTGCGGGTGCAACACTAAATTATCGATATTATCGATCGATGACGTATTTCAAAAGAAATAATTAATTTAAACGACAAAAAAAGTATGACTGTTAGTAATTAATATGATTTGATCTCTTATTTGGTTTCTATATAAGTAAAATTGATGTTTATGTTCACTTAAATTAGACTGGTTGCACCCGCGATAATTTAGTGTTGCACCCGCAATTATTGAAAAAAATAATAATTCATTGTTTATTTTTGTTTTGTTTAGAGTTTTTATTTTATGTTCTTTGTTACTTTAATATATTTCAAAACATTAAGGCATAATATATTAAATATGTAAGAATTAACAGATTTATGTGTTTTTTGTTTGTGATCTGGAAAGGTTGGGCCAAACTTGTTGCACCCGCGATGGCATTTTGAACCTTTCTCCTAGCTTTTCGAGTACTATATTAAAAAATTTGTTAATTAATATAAAATAAACATATTAAAATGTAGTCTTTCATAGACTAATGAAATTAAAAATGTTTTTTATTTTATTAGGTTAAACTAAAACAGGCGTCTAAATGTTGCACCCGCGATAATGGAATGACCCTTATATTAGTTCTGTGTTCGAGCTGCCTTTCAAGGGGGAGCTTTTGTAGACGACATAGTCTGATTTGCTAGCCACAATCTAGTGATTAGCTCTAAAACGAAATAAATGCTATTAAGTTTGTATAACGTTAATAGCCATTTAGTGTACGTGTTTTACCACTCTCCCGATTGTCAGCGTTTTAAATTAGAATACTGTGAGTGTGAATCTATATCCGCAAAAAATACTTTTGATGACAGTTCACGGTGTAATATGAATTGCTTTCAAATAGAAAATGTAGATGAATTCAAATATTTAGGCTTACATCTGAACTCGAAAATGAACTTCTCTGCCCATACGGAAAAGTTGAGGCAGTACTTTCGTTCCGTTCTCAGGCATTTTTTTTATCTACGTTCTGTGTGTAAGGACGATCTCTTAAAAAATATATATTACGGAATTTTCCATTCTAAGATGCAATATGCAATAACCTGCTGGGGTGGAACCTATTCCAACAAAATTCAACCACTTTTTATACTACAAAAAATCATGATGAGAAAAATATTAAAAAAGTCGCGTTGGGATCATAGTTTTCCATTATTTCAGAGTTTGAGGGTTCTTCCTTTACGCCACCTTTATTGCCTTAATGTATTAAAAACATTCTTTATGAGATCTGGTCATCGTAATCTAAGAGTTCTTAGAAACCATAACGTACGTGGAAACCATTCATTTTTGGTAAACATTCCTCACTCACTCACCACTGCTGGTCGTAGATTCTTTAGTGTGGCATCTTGTAGACTTTTTAACGAATTGCCACTTTATCTTAGAACTTAGATCAGAAACTTCAACGTCTAAATTTTTAAAAAACTTAAAATTTTGGTTGTTCAGCTTAGATCATACATGCATTGAATCACTTCTTATGTAATTTGTGGTTAACTTAAATAAAATTGAAGTTATGTTTTTATTTTTTCATATCTTTTTACATTCTAAAATTCTTGTAGCTTTTTGAAGGGTCACCCCACCCAATATTTTGTTACATATATACTTTTTCCTAAATATGATGTGGACAAATTTTTTTTCCAACCAAAGTATTGATTTAAGGTCCAAATACCGAGTCTTTAATGCAACGGTTAATACATGTATGTGCTATGGTGTACAAGTGTTTGGATATATTAAACTTGAAGCTTTCGAAAGTCTACAAAGACATTTCTTTAAACGCTTATTTCGGTTACCAAACTCAACCCCAAATTATGCAATTTATGTAGAGTCAGGGATAACACCAATATACATACAAAACCTAAAAGCTAACGCAGACTTCATTATTAAAGTAATGAAAAGAAATAATACTTGTCTGCACAAAATAATTTTGAAAAAATTGCTTCAAACCAATGCCTCTCCGTTCCGGGAATGGAATGAGCTAGCACTAAGCCATGGCTCTTCTCTATGTTTGACAGAATTAAACGTTGATGATTGGCAAGTTCAGTTTGCAGATGTGATTGCAAAAGTCGACCATAAAACTTTTATAGAAAATCTCGCTAGAGCAAATTCGTCTCCATCCAGAAATATCTACAGGCAGTTAAATCACCAAATAACTTCGGATGCAAGTTATTTTCGAAGAGAATATTCAGCTGTTGAAATAGGGACCATTTTTCGAGCTAGAGTTGAAATTTTACATCTTAACTTCATACCATACCGAGATGATCTACCGCAAAATTGTAGTCTTTGTAACAGAAGAGAGAAAGAAGATATTTATCACTTCTTGGCTATTTGCCCAATGTTACAGGAAATTCGTCGTTTATATTTCCAGGAGAGTTTCATGTCATTATCACGACTTTATGAAGTTTTAAATGGGTCTCTGGGTTGGATAACTTTGTTTAAGTTTTGCAAACATGCGCTTATTTATCGCAACAGTTTCCCATAAGTCAGGGAATTTTCTTTTTCAGTTGTTGCAGTTTCTTTTATACAAATCCCGTTTTATATTCTAAATTGCTTTTTGTTTGTGTTTCAAATCACGTAAAATTGAATGTTACATATCATTTAAAATTGATTATTCTTTTGTGTTTCAAATCACGTAAAATTGAAAACTTTATTTTATTATAAGCATCAAACTATGTACTTTAATTAATAATTTTCTTTGTGTTTCAAATCATGTAAAAATTGATAGAATGCTTACATTAAAGTTTCAAATCGTTCGAAAACTGTTATTTCCATATTTTTTAAATTAAAAAATGCATAATTCATGCCAATACCAAGTCTTAATCCATTCAAGTAACTATTGTATTTATATTTATTTTAGTAGTATTTTTACATTTTTCCTATTCCTATTTTTTATTCTTTAAAAATCATACGAAATGTCATTTCAGGCAGACGGCAGTTTTGCCATGTCCTTTTTCTTAAAAAAACCTTATTGTTAAACTATTGATGAAATAAAGAATTTATCTAATCTAATCTAATCTATATACTTTTTCATGAATTCGAAGGGGCATTTAAAACCACTTTTAAAAAATTACAAATGCTTCTGATTTATTTCTTTTCTTTTAATTTATTTGTATTTTTAAAAATATGTCAGAAAAATTGTTAAGGAAATAAATATTAAATATACTAAATACTAAAAATAACTGATGCAAAAACAAATCAATTTAAGAAAAGGGGGAAAAGTGAAATATTTCTTATCTGTTTTCAAAGAGTGAGAACATTTTTAAACTAGCACCAATTTTAAACTCTTTAATGCACTCGTGCAAATCATTCTCATATACATACAATGCATGTCCTTCAATTGAATTTCAGCTAATAAATTTCCAACGATACCCCAGTTAATCCCCCGTGCCAAGTGCTTATGTCTAGCATATGACGGGATCCATGGAGCCAATAATGACATTTTTATCACAAAAGATAAAAATGTTCAGCCCAAAAGAGAACTCTATTTTAATAAAAAAAAGCCAATGGAGATTTACTCACAAATTGGCCATAGAAAGAGTGCACATCAGAAAAGCTATACGACAGCCAGTGGTTTCTATCGGAAAGTATACTCCCACTTGGGTGACCGACCATCGCGCCGCAGCACTCTTCCAGAAACAGCAATAAATTTAAATTCATCCATAAAATTCATTCCACATACACATATGTGTTGGTCCAATAAATCCCCAATAAATATGTATTTTTCCCACAGAGTCCTTGTGGCTGTTCGTACTGATTATTGTTTTACCTGTCAGTCGTTCCAGATGAAGGTGTAGAGTGCACAAATTGAGTTTGCTTGCGGTATTGTATATTTTGAATTAAATTGTGTAGATAGACGTAGAACGTATACTATACAGCAAAAAAAAAAACAAAAGTTTGGTTTTTTATGATTGACCATGCATGTTTATGAAGTGGGTATAAATGTGTGTACCTAGCGGCGATATTTTATGGTGAAAACCCCAAACAAGTGGTTCTTTAAATTTGTTTTTATAAAACGAGAGAAATCTGTTTCAGGGCAGTATGTATCTTTCGAATTAGGTGAACCAGCGCTAAGAGAAAATGTGGGTGAGTTGTTTTTATTTAGTTGATGTTCGAATTGCGGGCTGATTGAGTTAAAACAGTATTTGCAGTTTATGTGTTGCACAATAAAGCTAATTTGGAAAAATTTTATTACGAGGACGTTTGGAGTGTGATACCCGTGGCGTGATGGTTAGCATGCCTGGTGATAACCCAAAGGTTCGTGGTTCGAGTCCCAACAGAGACAAAAATGTTTCTCCCTCGTTGTTTTTATCGCCTTTCGCGAGGAATTGCCAAGCCCTCCGTTAGTAAGCCCATTTCCGACAAAAGCAATTTCTCGATTAGCCTTTCGGAATCGGCAAAAATTGTAGGTCCCTCCATTCTCTCATAAAGGCAAGGGTTGTGAGAAATGCCACCCCATTTATTTTATTTTACGTGTGGAGAGCATCACTGGAGCTTTTTTGTTTACAGCAATATTATACATGGTGTCCCGTAATTCGTGTAACATATTTTGTTATGTGGTGCTTAGTCATATACTAAGAAACAAATTGTTCTACGGCAAAGTCCACTTCTCAACTTAGACATCAGTTTCTGAAAATTAAAAAAAAGACTAACTCTGGTATACCCTGATCTATGTTAAATTCGATTAAACTCAAGAATCTTATCTCATCGTATGCAACACCTATTACGGGACACCGTGTATAAATAAGAAAGACTTTTCATCAATTTCACAGTAACAGATTGAAAACTACATCATTATTGGGTCACAGTGAAGCACCTTCTCGGACAGCACTTCAAGTTATTGATGTGTAGAATTAAACTCGTGAACATGTTCCTCAAGAATAACTGAAAATATTGCTGTTGTAGTTGGTGAAGAGGAAAATTCAAGTCCGTCAATTTTTCGTTAATCTGTCAAATCCACATTTTGCATAAAAGCTCAGATTTTAAAATTGAATCAACACAAAAACTCAAACCAGCCGATCAACAGCATCTAATAAAAACAGTGATCCACTGTTATACATCAAAATGATCAAGAATCTCCAGGGAAGCTGTATCAATACACAGAATTAAATTTGGGAGTTAGAAACTCCAAGGGTTGATGTTGAAACTCCCATATCCTTCCTCAAACTATTAGTGTTTGGTAGGCAGGAGATTGGAGCCACTTTTATGGTGGATGGATTGCGCTGTCGAAAATTTTATTAATGCTATTGTACGCTCGAAATCTAAAGATATTGATGTTGACGGCGATTATTTTCAGAAAAAAGGCGATAAAACCTATAAAAGCAATGATATATGTATGTAATGGCTCTCTTAAGTGCAAAAGGAGGTGGTGCATACTTGGGCCCAGAGCGTACACCTATGAGACTAGTACCAAATGAAAGCTTACGTTCAGCCCAATCAGTCTGCCAAATATTTTTGAATTCGGTCTTGGTGATTTTGAGATAATTAGACTTGAAGTTGAGCGCCGGAAAGGGGAAAAATCTGACATTTCTGCAAATAATTACGTATATCTCGAAAAGTATAGAACGTAGGACAATGATTTAGATATCATATGAAAGATCATAAAAATATCTTTCATATCATATTAAATACATTTTTTGAAATGCCTTATATTTCGAAAAAACAGACCTAAAAGTTGTTTGAATAGAAACATTTTCGTTGACGTTTGCCAGCCAATATCTCGAAAAAATCAGTGATGACCTATATTTTTTTTTGCACCACTTTAATCCTTAATTGGTAAGCTTTAATTTGATTTATAATTAAGCTATTATACATAAAGCATATCACGTACATTATAAACAATTCCTAAAAAAAATTAATCAAAAAATATGTTCCACAGCAAATGCCTTTTTTTAATTGAATTTTTCGCAGTACCTACTCTGTTTTTTACAAAACATAAAAGCAAAATACATATTAATGCTGCAAATGAAAAAAAAAATTAATCTTCGCTTAGATCAATCAAAATACCATCCAAAAACAAAGCTGGTGCTATATTTATTGCTTCCTGGTCTCTTGCGTAACCCAAATACCATAAAATGTTCATGACAGGAGCGCAACAACCAATAGTCCTCATTCCAACGAGACAGTTACAATAGTAAGCTTTTATTGCGTTCGAACTATGTGCTGCGCTTGCATCACTATTCACCAAGATGTAAGTGAGATACACTTTTCTACTTACATGTCTGGATTTGATTCGCCCTCGCAATAAAAAGTTATTGTTGCCTATAAGACTATGAAGAGCAGTAGAGGTAATTCGCATTCTATCTTCGCAGACTTCGATTGTATAGGTTTAGGTTCTCTGGTCTTTTAAATGTTCACCACAGTAGGATCGAGCCTGGTTAATTTGGTAATTCTCCAATGATATCATACGAAGTTCTTGAATAGTGAGTTGTGGGAAATTACTTAAATTCCGGATATTGCCATCGATGCGGCTGAACATGGCTCTGGTTCTTTTAAGATTATTTTCTCTTACAAACGCACCTAAATAATTAGGAGAATTCAAACGATTTAAAGCCAGTTCTAGCAGAACGTTCGCATCAGCACTGTCTTCAATGGTTGGATGAAACTTATTAAGAAGTGCAGTTGCAACTTTGAAGTCGTCCATCAAATGACCAGCAGCTAGATTGAAAAAATCTTGTCGAAATAGTTTAAAATACCTTTTAAATCGTCCGTTCACGACTTCAACGACCCATCTGACCATAGTTTCACACCTGGATCTATTAGCCTGCTCTGTGAAAAGTTGAAAGTTACCTTCAGCAACAGACTGAGGCATGTTAGCCTTATATCCTTGAGATTCCAGATGTGGTATTGGGTCTCTGAATCCTCTGCCCAAAATAAAAACATCAGTTTGTCTAAAGTATTGCCTGAACGTGCCATAATCGTCTCTGAAAAGATGTTTCATTATGTTAGCATCATATACAGTTGCAGTGCAGCATAAGGTCCTATAACGTCCAGGATATACCCATCACACCATGTGATCACAATAGGCTTGACCAGATTTCGATACTTATGTAGGCTGTATGATTGTTTCTGGAAGCCGTAGTTTGAACTTTTTTGAAGGTACACATATGTTCCATCGCAAATGACTATAGAAGGACGATCATTTTCATAAATTGATGTTTCCTGAACAGTTATATGCTGAAAACCCAAGTTAAATGGCACAAAATAATCCATCAATGCTGTGAATTATTTGTTTTTGTGTCACTACATTATTTACTCACAAGCCAACAATCAGTTATCAATAAATTAGGCCTAACGGTCGCGGACTTGTATGTTTAAGCTTGGTACCTAGCAACAAGTTCTTTTAGATTTGTTTTTGGATGGTATTTTGATAGATCTAAGCGAAGATTAATTTTTTTTTTTCATTTGCAGCATTAATATGTATTTTGCTTTTATGTTTTGTAAAAAACAGAGTAGGTACTGCGAAAAATTCAATGAAAAAAGGCATTTGCTGTGGAACATATTTTTTGATTAATTTTTTTTAGGAATTGTTTATAATGTACGTGATATGCTTTATGTATAATAGCTTAATTATATATCAAATTAAAGCTTACCAATTAAGGATTAAAGTGGTGCAAAAAAAAATATAGGTCATCACTGATTTTTTCGAGATATTGGCTGGCAAACGTCAACGAAAATGTTTCTATTCAAACAACTTTTAGGTCTGTTTTTTCGAAATATAAGGCATTTCAAAAAATGTATTTAATATGATATGAAAGATATTTTTATGATCTTTCATATGATATCTAAATCATTGTCCTACGTGCTATACTTTTCGAGATATACGTAATTATTTGCAGAAATGTCAGATTTTTCCCATTTCCGGCGCTCAACTTCAAGTCTAATTATCTCAAAATCACCAAGACCGAATTCAAAAATATTTGGCAGACTGATTGGGCTGAACGTAAGCTTTCATTTGGTACTAGTCTCATAGGTGTACGCCCTGGGCCCAGGCTCCATAGAAATATGCACCACCTCCTTTACTGATGATGTAATTTCTTGATAAGACAAAACATCTATTGGCTACCGAGATCTTAAAACCCTTTTTGGTCTAAAATCAAAATCCCACTCAAGACCTTAAACATGTAATTCGTGAAAAATTTTAAAAAAAAATTTTATGAAATGAATATGGTCCTTTAAGCGAACCTTTGTATATTCCATAAAACATATTCTTGCTTTTTAATATTTAAATTGGACCTCTTATTAAAGGACCCTGTATTACGTTGCTGTCATATGTCAATAAATTAAACTGAATATTTCTTGAAACTCCTGCAACAAATGACATTTAATTTATCTGTTCCAATGGTATGAAAAATCAACAAACACAGTAAATTTTCCAGATCAAGAAACGTCCAGACACTTGTGGCACAATTTCTTGGTGCCAAAGTTTCCCAACTAAGAGAGGGCGATTTACAAGAATCTAAATTTAGAGCACTACGTTTTAGTAACATTTTTATGAGTGACTGAAAATTTCATTAATAAAGGGTTAAAATGCGTCTGGCAAGCAAAAGACTGGGCCCAGATTCCGTTACTTTTCTGATGATTATCGTTCAATCGTCTATTGTAGATTGCATTAGACACACTTTCTTGCAATCAGTTGAATTTTTATGATTCTTTCTGGTATCACTCAGCCCACAATAGATGGTACAATTTGATACAATGAGCATGAGGCGTTTATTTGCACACACATGTACAAAAATGTTGGTTATCACTCAACTCAAAAATTTGCTTCCGAATATTTTTGGTGGCAACTTTCAGTTTTTTAGCATTTTACAAGACTTTAGCAAACATCGTTGGTTAGCATCTATGAAGTACGCATAACGCGAACCATCACTCGAAAATTCAAGTAAACCATTTTAATTTTTATTTTACTAATTTTTTGTGGACCTAAGCTTTTTTTCCATTTCCTCGCAAGGCATGGTGGTGAGAAATGCGCTAGGCCCAGGGGCTCCTCGCTCTGTTGAGCCACCCTATTTATTTAATTATTTATTTATTTAAGCTTTTTTCGTCGAAACTTTCTTTCGAAGAAAGGCGACGGAAAATAATTTTAAGTAAATTCTTCCGACGATATGACGTCCAAGAAACTTGCTTTGATGCATTAAAATACATACTAACTTCCCCTTGAGCCTCCTTAATCCTTAATCCACCGACAAGATCGAAGAATTACGCGTGAACTGCATCGAAATCACTTAGCATTTGCTAAAGATCATATTCAGGACAATAAGTCTTATCAGCAAACAAATACTACACTTTTCAACCATCCGCAAGAAATGTGAAAGGATACCCCAATTAAAAAAGTCAGAAAATACTTCTAACTCAAAATATTTTATTCAAAGAGCCATATTCGATTTAAAATGTACATAAACAGTTGCAGAAGAGTGTTTTACAAATTTACGGATAGTGGAGATATCAGGAGCGAAGGCATAATTTTATAAAAATTTATAATTAATTGTAAGAAACTATCGGTGCGGGTTTTATTTTAAGACGAGTCAAAACTGTTTTCAGTAATAAAAAAAAAACTATAGTCACATTGTATATGCATGACTATTTTGAGGCCACAATTAAATAAGTTAAAAAGCTGGAAATGCATTTAATGTCATCGAAGTAAATTACGAGTAACTTCAACTCTCACAGATTGGAAGACTATCATATTGGAATGAGTAAATATAACACCTTTTAACATTTTGTTAAGCGGCGACGTTTGGAGCTACTTGCTCGTTTTTGGTATTCTTAAACTAGTCCATAGCAATAAAAATCAAAACCAATCAATGCAAAAGTGTGACAGTTTTTTAAGCTAACCAGCGCATTCCCTGACAAAGAATGGTTGTGAGAAACGTGCTAGGCTCTGGGGCTCCTCGTTCTGTTGCGCCACCCTATGTATTTATTTTAGTTTTTGAAGCTTTTCAAATAATCCTTATACCTAATCACGGCGTTTTAAGTTCAGTTTTCTATTTAATTTCGAAAAAAAAAATAAGGAGAAAAAAGATGGATGCGCACAGCAATAGGACATCGTCTTCAACACACCATCAAGTGGTAGAAAACCTCAACCGACGAAACTGAAGCATTTAGTCTTAATATTGTTGGCTCACCCTATATTGCAATATTGCTAACCTAAGTAATTATAAACCATCTTTTCTAAGTTCTTATCTGGGCAGCACAGATCACGTATTGAACCCAAACTCTGCACTATTTCCCAACTAGCAAAGTATCATCAAATGGGTTTAATTAGTTTCCATCTGCAAACACACTCCCCCAATTTATTTTACAGAACTATTTGGAGCTTAGATTAAATTTTTTTTTTTAATTAACAAACTGGATTTCAAAAGAAAGATTGAACTTTATCCTTTAATTATATCTATTTGTTTGGTTTACACCGAAACAGTTGCTAATTTCACAGCACACCATGGTGGAGAGAATAGACCTCAAGAAGGCGTAAGTAAGAGCACAAAATCCAAAAAGTTCCTCCACCAGAATGGAGTTCAAGATAACACATAGCTCCACCGGAATGGTTTCAAAATTAAGTTCGAAGTTAAGATTCATTAAGTTTCAATCTATTGAACTTCAATGCGAAAGTTATAAATTTTTGTAAATAGATTAAAACCAACGACATCAAAATTTGCATACATTTGTAGTGCTTTGAAATTTGTTAGGTGGGCCCCGAGGGTCTCATAGATTTCCTGCGCCATCATTTTTTTTATATTAACTTCTTTGATTTGCTTTTTTTTACAATTTCTAATGACTTTTGCACAAAATTGCTTTCCCTGAAAGAAACATAAACACGTTTTTAAAAATATTTTTTTTATTTTCAAGCACATACCTACAAAAGTCCAGCTGAGAACTTAGTGCAAAAATTGTTTTCTAGCCCACGGTTTCTTGAGTACCGCAAACTTTTGATTAGGTATTTGTGAAATGGTATTTGTAGTGAGATGATAAACATGTTCGGCTGTTTTGTAGGAGTTCGAAATTTGAATTTCAAAAACCAAAAATTAATTTCGAAAGATGATCGCCTTTTGCGTGGAGGTGGCAACTACTCCGATTGGCATATCGTCCACAAGAAGCGTATTCTTAACTAGCCGTTAAAAATGTGCAAAAAAATTCTAGGTCACGGAAACAAGACAGTCCCGAGGCATCCCAAGCTTTGCTGAACAACTTGACCATATTCTTATTGTTCCTACTTTCTTGAATTAAAGCTTTACTCAAACGTCTCATTCACCAAATCCCAGTAGAGTAGAAATATCCCTCAATCTCATCGTTTTTAAATTTCATTTTTCAATAAATCAAATAAAATATTTTCATAAATCACCTATACTTACTGACCTCAAGGCCAAATAAAAAAACTCTGAATACAAATTTTGCTCATTCCCTTCCCTCACTTTATTTATCTACTTGTTTATGGCGTTCTCATCATAATCAGTCAGAAACCTAATCCCTATCCAAATCAATTACCCAATTTTACAGCAAAAGTTGTTTTATTGAATTTAAATCTAAGCCGGGCTTCCTCCATATCCATTTCGGTATTGATCTACTCTTTCTCCTCCATAAAACTCTTCCCTTACCGTTAAGCCCGCATCTTTTGTTTCAAATTCCTTTTTTGTTTATAAAACGGAAGAAATTGAAAACAAAAAGTTTCCGTCTCGGGACATCTCACTTTAAAGGGACAAGCCCAGGAAACTCGTTAATATTGATCAATTCTAAATAATTTAAGCAGCCATTGTTTCAAAGTTAGCTACACTCTCACAGTCTAAGGGGCAACAGGTATCCAATTTAGTCCTGAATAACAAATTGAATACGTAATCAGTTACTTGTCTTTCTTTTATATCCTTGAGAGAATTTTCTTTAAATTAAATTAAGAGAACCATCCTACCAAATAATTTCGAAACGAAACTTTGAAACAAATTTTAACTTAGATACCATCACACCAGCAGACCTTCACTTTTCCATTAAAATATTCGTTCGTGGAACCCATAAAATCGATACAAACAGTAAACCAAAATTAAAGCAATTCCTACCCAATTCCCAATTCCCAACATTAAACCAAATACATCTCATTTCTCAATTTCCGACGAATGCCACTTTTACCACCAAAAAACAATTTCACGTAGGTAGTTGAGTATAATTAGTCAGACCTCAAACGGGGCCAAAAGCCAACAAAAAAAAAAAAACGAGCTACCACGTACCTATACCTCTCTTTTTCAATTTATTGCCACAGATTCACAATCGCGCACTCCTTTAATAAACATAAAAATCATAAATAAATTTACAAACTGAAAATATCCACAAATTCACTGCGACACGAAACCAAACCAAACCAAAAAAAAAAAAAAAAACGCAATCACACTATTAGCGCTCGACCACGAATATATAAACAACAGTTAAATCTATGTTACAACAATCTACTCACACCCGAAAAGTATCCGAATGAAAAATTGGCAAACTCAAAATTGAAAGGTAGCGTGTCAATTGAGCTTGTTTTCGAGCAACAATGGGCTGACGTAACTACAAGTATGTAAGTCTAGATTGTATGTATACAACGCAACGACTCGATTGAAAGGGTTTTGGAAAGTTTTTGAGAAATGAATAAATCCATCAACAGAATGAAGAAGAAGAAGAAGAAAATATAAATTTTTTATAACATCCTTCCACAACACACGACACACCAACTTACAACCGCCCAAAAACAAGGAAAAATAAGTTACGACTTTATAGAGAGAAGAGAAGAAAAGGAGTGCCACAACACGACACACAATCTCAGAAAAGTCCGATTAATGATTAGACTCAATAAATTATTCACACAAATCTTTTGCAGAAAATTGTTTTGTTTGTTTTGCCGATTTGTATACCTTTTATTTATATTCCTCCTTGGGATTGTATATTATACCCGGGATTAATAGAGACAGCAGTGTAGATCTGGACGTTGGCCTTTTTTTCAGCAGGTGTATTAGTTGGTATCCACAAAAAGAGGCAGCCGTGTCGATAGTGAACACAATATATATTTTTTATCCTTCCTATTTAGCTTTCCCGATGGGGTTGAAGGTCTTCTTCACTTCTAGCCACAAACGAAAAAAAAAAATAAGAACAACTTTGCAACTTTTCCAATTATTTTTTTATGTATTTTTTTTCTTTACACACTTGCGATAGATGTCACTATCTACAGTGACAAATCACTTTCTGGATGTCACCAACACTACCTATGGGAACTTGTAACTTCTTTTTCGTTCCCTTAATTTTTTTTTTTTCTTCGTATCCCTACTGAATCAGATTTTAATTACAACTTTCACATAACTGCAGAGTTGGGATTATTATGAACACAAACATACGAGTAAACGGTTTCATATGACGACAACAAAAAACAAATAGTCCGAACGACTGGTACGTTGCGTTGATAAACACTACTCCTTCCCGAAATAAATCCTACCGGACTAAACCGAAACAAGCTGAAGCGTAACGTTGACCGAGTTATTTTTTCTGTGTGTGATTTATCCTTGTGTTTTGATGTGATAAAACCGTTGGATGAAATACCATTCGCGTAAAGATTGTTCCACAACGATGTGCATTCAGTGTGAGACTAGCGAAATTCCAAAAATTTGTAGTATTTAAAGAGTCCTTATCGAGGGGAAGAGCTTTTACCATTTTTTTGCATTGTTTTTGAAATAGCTTTGGAGAGATGAGTTCCAAAGAACTCCCACTAGCATACCAGCCAGCTACCCACCTATACACTAGAGTATTTGTTTAAGAGACTTATGCCGAAGCTTGGGAAGAGCAGGTGTACGGTTCAATGATCGGAGACAAAAACTTAGTCCTGAGAGCAGTTATTGATACAATTTAAGTGGCATTGGCAATGGCAAGGATAAGAGAAGAGAGTACCAATGCAACATTCATTTCTGTGGGTACTTTTTTGGGAAACTTTTGTTGGGGTGGGTCGAGTTGTATGAAGTCTTGGCAAAAGTATTGAAGCTTAAATTTTAAGCCATTTCAAGAAGAAGTCAATGAGATTGCTATTGCATTAGGCTTTTTTTACTGTGTCAAGGTCAGTAGGATTATGTTACGATTGAATTAGAAGGATTTCAGCCATATGCTCATGCATTTCCATACTCGTATGATTGCAGGTGCCTCCCTATAGTGTTTCCTCCCTGAAGGTAGAAAGTACGTTCATACCAAATTGATGTATAGAACGAATGGCAAGTGTGGATGAGTTCCGGACTTGGTTCTATTAAACCTTTCGACACACTCGTATTTATGGTATTTATGGTATTTACTCGTATACAAATACATACCAAAAAAACCAGCAGATACATATAAATTCCATTCAATTGTTGATTATAGCACATGTCATTCAAATTGCAGCACAAAGTATTTTTGAAAATTGTTGGAAGAAGAGAGTTAATTTTTATTGATTTGTGGTTGAACAAAAAAAAAAAGATACAATTTTTTAGCAAGTAATTTTGCCTGTGTCATTATTTTCACATCCTGTCCAAACTTTTTTACCTACGTCTGACTGTTTTGTAAACTTTAAACCCTTTTGCATTATACTTAATGACAAAATTGGCACATATATCCATTATTTAATCATGACCATATAGGAAACTCAAAAAAGTTATGGGTTTTGTGAAGACACCACTCAGGCTAAGAACAATGTTAAAATAGCAAAGGATTTGTGTGACACCATGTGGAGTGATGGATTTACATTGATTCTTACTTATATTGGGGTCTCTATCGGCTTGAGGATGAACATTTGAACATTTCCGGTTAAAAGAAAGCTACAAAAATTTTTCTTGTTGGCTATGATTTTGTTACAGGAAATATAGAATCATTAATCTATGCACAAACTCAATTCAGCAACTATATCAAAAGCTCCTGATTACTAGCACTTCTCCGCTGTTTGGTTCAAGGTTTAGAAAAGTAGATTGACAAAAGTCGAAAAATATTATCGCTTTTTGTGTTCGAATACTTTTTAAAAATCCTTAAGTCTATTTTTCAAAACTAAATTATGTAGGTACGTGAACAGTAAAAAACTTTTGAAAGTTATACATTAAGGGGGAAAACTATTACTTTTTTAACAATATGAATGACTGTTTTTACCAAGCGATAGAATGGCTATAACAACAACACTTTTAACGATGTTGCAAGCTAAAGGTTCATTAAAGATCAATATTAATGAAAATTGGGTTGAAGCTTTAGCTATTGATTTCTTTCTTTAAGTAATTTTTGAATAACGGGTTGGTTGTGCTGCAATACCCCCACCAGTGGTAAGGCACTTGGAGTTGTCAATTAATCTTTACTATTAATCTTTACTAAATGAGACCATTTGCTGAACGATTTTTAACTGTAGATCACCTTTCAGGCAAATTTCAGAGCAGGTCAAAATTTACCTTTGCTTTATGGGTGGGAGGGGGTTTCTTATAGGTACCTTTGAGAAATTCAAGGCAGATGAACCTGCCAAAAATTGAAGGTTATATAGTAATCTATGATATAGGCTTTGTTACTGTTGATATAGCTACCTGATTAAAGAAAATGGACTAGTGTATCCTACTCACTATGGTACCCGTGGCGCGATGTTTAGCATGTCTTCTTGTTAACCCAGAGGTTCTTGGTTCGAACCTCAGTAGAGGCAAATACGTTTTTCCAGGGGTGTTTCCTTTGCGAGGAATTGACAAGTACTCCGTTAGTAAATTCATTGCCATGAGAAGCGCTTTCTCGACTAGCCGTTCGGAATCGGCAGAAAATTGTAGATCCATACATTCCCTCACAAGGCATGGTTGTGAGAAATGCGCTAGGACCAAGGGCTTCTTGGTTTGATGCGAAACCCTCTTTATTTATTTATTGATTTATTTAAAAAAAAAAAAGCTTTTGCAGATGACTGATGTTTATAGTCTCCTAAGAACACCATTGATCGACAAATATTCAACTAAAATCTTTCAGATGAAGTCTTTGAAGCCTTTGACTACTGGGTGTCTCAATATCAAAATTTTACTAAGAAAGAAGTAGAAACAGGTGTCACGAGATGTAGACAAGCCAGCAGTCTGCGTCATTGCAGAAAGTTCCGATTTATATGATTTTTTTTTTTTTTTGATTTTTCTAAGCTCTAATCGCATTTGTGTTGCTACCGCGTTTGAATGCTTTGCAGTCTTTGAGGGTTACGGCACACTGTTACTAATACCATGAGTCTTAAATTCATGAGTTTAGTTGAAACGCATCTGTGATATAAAGGATGCGCTTAGAAACCCGAGTCTTAAGTCTTTAGTGTTTAAGATCTTGAGATATTATAACTCAATTTTTTTTAGCAGACAGTCCTTGAAATTTCGCGATAGTACAACTTTATCTTGTGGTGCCCATAAGGTTCGTGGTTTGAATTCCCACAGAGAACAAAAAGGCTTCTCCACGGGTATCGCCTTTCGCTAATAATTGGCAAGTCTTCTGATAGTAGATTAATTGCAATGAAAAGCACTTTCTCGAATAGCCTTTCGGAATCGGTAGAAAGTTTTAGGTCCCTTCCATTCCCAAGCAATTCATAGTTAGGAGCAAAGCTCTAGGTTCAGTAGCTCCCAGGTCTGTTGTTTTAATTTTTGTTACAACTTCACATAACATCAACATCTGATATGTTCTGGATCTTTGTTTCTCTTCACTTTAACTTGAAGTTCAGTCGTTGTCCTTAAACTGACAATGGAAAAATCCTTAAAAAAAACTCTTTATCTGACGCGATACGAGTTGCTGTCATTATTAGACCATTATATTGCGGCCTTGCGAATACTTTGTCCTACCGCTCTTCGGGCATTTGAGTTTCGTTCTATTCGACTCCCAATATTAACATGAGTTGGGTAGTGTAATTCCCTTAGCAGTTAGATTAGATTTCACAATGAAGAATAAAATGGTTTGTTGAAATCGATAAAATAGGTGTTATCAGTTTCTTCTTTTGAAGAAGATATAACTTAGGTAAAAGTACCATTTTGGAACTCACCAGTCATGAGTCGTGCAAGCCTTTTTTTTTAATTATTTAATAAAAACAGTAAATTTTTTCACCAGAAGGCAGATCCAAGGTCGTAATCATTTCAAGGGAAAGGAAACGAGATGTGGAAGACTACTGTAGAGATTTTTTTCATTGATGATGAATCAGTCATCTAATAAACTAATTTTGAGTTTAAATCCACGCCAGGGGAGAAGGTTGGTTTTGTCTTATGGGATAAGAAATAGTGGGATGCCACACGAAATGATTTTTTAAACAAGAAACAGTTGTACCTTTCAGCGATGTTTCTTATTTTTTATTTGTTTCTCTTTTTTTCTTACTATAAAACAATCTCAATTTATGTGTCGTCGCATAAAATGGAAAAGAGACCTTGGCTGACATGAAGTCCAAAACTGCAGTCACCTCGCCAGAAATCGGACTCTATGGCAAGATTTGATCGATGATGCCCAAATTTCAACGCAATACTGAAGTGGCCATAAGTAAGCAAAGCATATTTGATAGTAGAAAATTCATTTTTGAGAATGAAATATGGTGTCCTTCCAAGATTTAATTTACTCGTTTATCGGGTTCAAATCTTTACCAAAATGCTTCCTCTACGCGCTGCTTTGTTCTGCTGAGCTATTCATGTCCTTGGAGTCTATGTTTTTCAGAAATTCTTTCAATTGTTTACTGTGCAATTTTTAATGCTCCAAATATACAATTTTGAAAGTATTGAAAACAAATGAAACTTTCGCAAAACCTGTTGAAAAACTGGTGAAACTCTGTTTTAAGCGCCAATTACATTATTTGTGTACACATTTTTCCCCATATAAGGCAAGAGTTCTATATGAACTAACTCTTCCGCCATTCAGCCACCAACTTT
Source organism: Melanostoma scalare (assembly GCA_949752695.1). Classification (NCBI taxonomy): domain Eukaryota; kingdom Metazoa; phylum Arthropoda; class Insecta; order Diptera; family Syrphidae; genus Melanostoma; species Melanostoma scalare. The sequence goes on along the minus strand of OX456985.1, from coordinate 218,308,222 downwards.
GTGCACCTGCGGCACGCGTACTTTGCTGTTTTTTAACTTGACCAGGCCTAGTACTTCTTCTGGGCTCTTAAGAGCTTTTATTAATTTGTTTTCATTCTTTAAATGAGTGAAACTAAGAGAACAATTTCGGAACGACTGCAAAAGCTTCAATATTTGATCATGCGCTCTCTCACTTTGGTGTGGATTCTATGTTCTTCTAAAAAACAAAATTTCAGGCTTGCAGGATGTGGATATTGAATTCTACATGGTTGATTGCTTGTTCGTGTGAAACTTATTACAAATTACAATCCCTGTTGCGAAAGATGATGGCTTTTGCTGGTAGGTCAGTTGTAGAGTTGTAGTGTTGTGTTACTGAGGATGTGGTTGCACCGGCACACTATTAAAAGAGTGATGAACGAGTGTTAGATTTTTCTGAATGAAGAAGGCAGTGGGAGAATTTGGTTTTATGTTTATTGGTTTGAATGATAGTATTTGCGGTTATATGAACGAAAAACTAAGTAAAAAAATAAATAGGTTGGTACAACAGAGCGTGGGCTGGGTTTTCATAAGCACATCTTGTGTGAAATGGAAAGTCCTACAAGCTACAATGCCCCAATTCTGAACGGCTTATCGGGAAAGCGCAATGGCAATGAAGTAACTATCGGAGGACTTGCCAATTCCTCGCGAAAGGCGATACCAGTGGAAAAAAAAATTTGCCTCTGCTGGGATTGGAACCACGAACCTTTGGGCTTACAGTAGATATCCTAACAGTCACGTCACTGGTATCCACTAATTAGGCTTCCACTGCTTAATCTTACGTGCATTATTACAGTTGGAAACTCTATGATGTTGCAAATTCGCTCTTATTATTTGATGCACCTGATTTGTGAGGTTAGGTTAGCCTAGGTTTAAATGACTGTCAAGAAAACGACTGACACCCTTAGACCAATATTAAGTCCGTTGTGATAACATAAGAAAAGTGTGAGGGAGTACCTCATTCAACTTAACCAATTGGAGTCTTTGATAATCGACAGAGGTGAAGGCCGTCTGTGTTCACCAAATTGCTTGGATCATCAAGGAAGTATTTTCTTAGATGCAGTTTTGAAGTGTGGGGTAGTCTCATCTTTCTCCTCATCTTAACAGCTTCTGCAGAAGTCGTTTGAAGGAACGAAAAGTCTTATGGCGTGTCTACCTATCAGACAATGTCCGGTATTGACATTGATTACGAAGACAATGTGCAATCTGGTTATAGATAGCAAGTGTCTTTTACGTTTTAGATCTGTCTGTTTTGTTGTCACACATCAGCCTGATTTGTTTCTTCGTCACAAAAGTTTGGGTATGGCTCTCTTGTGATATAGGTATAGAAAAGCTAAACTTGATTTTAAGCTTGACGAATTTATTTCCGATAAAAGATCCTACGGTGAATGGGAATTTAAAAATTTGGTAGTACGGAGACTAAATTGCTTTTGTAATTGAATGATATCTGTATCATATGAAATAAGATATGTAAGATATTCAAGAATAATTTGCTCTTCTTCTTACACATTTCATACAAACATACATATGGTGGTGCGAAAGTTCGTTGAACCCCGGGTCCTGCCGCATTTCTCACAACCATTCCATGTGAGGAAATGAAGAGGATCTATAATTTTCTGCTGGTTCCGAACGGCTATTCGAGAAAGCACTTTTCATGCCAATAATTTTACCATCGGAGGACTTGTCAATTCCTCGCGAAAGGTGATACGCGTGGAAAATCATTTTTGGTTTCGGTTTGGATTCCAATCACGAACCTTACTAGTAACAAGCAGACATTGTCACCATTACCCCAGTTGCACCACTTTCTTACATATTAACTAGCCATTAATTTCTTAGTTCCTTGTTCACACAGGGGTGAGTATGTTGAGGGAAAAAGACAGCACATTCCATTTACTAACTTTTCTTATTGAAGCTGAAAATGTCTGTGCAAAAATATAAATTTTGAATGATGGCTCGGAGAATGAGCAATTTTAAATCTGATTCTTATAATTCAAGTTTCGATAAGCGCATTCCGTTGGCTTGGGAATTACCTACTTCTTTCGATTGTAAATCTCGAAAATATTAAAATAAACTCAGATTAAAAATTTATAAGCGAGCAATTTTGTGGTGCCTGTAATGACGTAATAATTAGTGTGTTTGCTTATTGCGTGGGAGGTTCGTGGTTCAAGTCACAGATACATTTCAAATTGTTACCTCTGCAATAGCCTATTGCAAGGATTAGACAATTTCCCTGACAGTAAATTACACACCGCCATATGAAAAGTGCTTTCATCTTAGCTGTTTGGATTCGGCATTAAATTGTAGGCTTTTCAGGGATCTAAAATCTCAAAGTTCCGATAGCCTTGTTGTCATCCTATTTATTTATTTTCATAGAGGACTGCTTTGAGAGAGGAATTGGCAAGTCTTCCGATAGTAAATTTGTTGCCTTGGAAAGCGTTTTCACAGTTAGTCGCTCGGAACCGCTATACAATTATAGATCTCCTCCATTCCCTCACAAGGCATGGACACGGTTGCCATTTGCCAAAGAAGTATGTGTCCAAAAATACACATAAAAATGACCAACCATTGCTTAAAATGACCAAAATAATGGTTGATTCCGATGAAGAAATAAAGAGGAAGGAAAGCGCTCGTTTGAGGAAATATAGAAATGTCATGATTTATATGAGCTTCAGAGTTTGGGCCAAAAGTTAAAAAAAATCATGTCAAGGTGAAAAACCAAGAACCAACCCCGTAAAGACAAGCAAGTAAAGTAAAGCAAGGAAGAATTGCAGTCTCTTCAGAGGATCTGGAAATACTACTTCTGCGGACTCAACTTAGACAATGATCAAGAACACCATACTCCAGAACTAGAAGAAGTTAGGGTTGCCAAGCTCGTATGTTAAGTAAATAAATAAATAGGGTGGCGCAACAGAGCGATTAGTCCTTGGGCCTAGCGCATTTCTCACAACCATCCCTTGTGAGGGAATGGAGGGGACCTACAATTTTCTGCCGGTTCCGAACGGCTAATCGAGAAAGCGCTTTTCATGGCAATGAATACTAACGGAGGACTTGCCAATTCCTCGCGAAAGGCGATACCCGTAGAAAAAAACTTTTTGCCTCTGGTGGGATTCGAACCCGAACCTCTGGATTAACAGGCGGACATGCTATCCATCACACCACGGGTACCACGCTCGTATGTTAGCTCAAATCAAATAAAACTGCAGTCGCACACAGCCTCGACAAAATTTTCAAGGCAGCTAGAGATTTTCTTTAAAGAGAATGCTCCAGCTGCATGATTTAGTCGGGATGAGGAATGTTCGATGAATAGAAAACTTTACAATTGCACCAATGATAGAGGAATACGCCTCCTTAACCTCGCACCTCTTGTCTTGTCAATGTGAACATCTGAAAACCCAAGTCAACAAATTCTTACAGTACATAGGAGATCATGGAAAAAATCCGCATGTGACAGTATTGATAGAAACAAGCTGTACAGCGTCATGTCTAGTTGCCAAAAAGAACCTAGGTTTTCGGTTAAAAAAATGCAATCACGGAGTCACCACACATGCTGGTCATTTGAAGAAAAACAAGTCTCATTTGACATCACTGTTTGTTACCTGAACCTCTCTCAATCAAAAATACTAGTTTTATTTTATGGCAAGTTGATGGAAAACCCAGTGCTAAAAAAACGCCCAGCTTGGTATTTACGGTAAGTTGAGGTTTATCAATTGGAGGCATTGTGGCTACCTCAGAACAATCCCTGGGCTTGAACGAACGAACTTATTAATGCACTTTTTACATCATACGATAAGACAACTGCTTCATGTATAGATTTCATTTTTGAGAACCGAAGACCTCAAATGTTTTTTTTATTTCATTCCGTTGAAAAAATGACCAAAAGGAATAAAAAAATAACCATGTGACCAAGTAAAAAAATAATAACCAGATTTGGTCATAAATGATCACACTGGCAACCGTGGGCATGGACCATAGAACACGACTGGATAAAAGAGTGGATAAGTAAGTTGAATCGCATTGACTTCCACTTCTTTTTTTTTTTTTTTTTTGATTATAATATATTCAGAGACATATATTATAATATATGCGGCGTACCCCACAGGCGGATCACTAGTGAGAAGCAGAAGAGTGGGAGAGTTGTGATCGCTTCAAGATCACTACTCGTAACGCCGGAAATGAAAAGAAGAAGAATATATTCAGAGACACCAGCGCGAGCGATGACTTATTATTATTGGACTGTTGTTAAAATGTTAGTCTTAATTCAACATCTTAGATGAAGATTAATGCCAAAAGCCACATATCATTGCATCATCAGCCAGAAGACCCGTAGACAAGGATTCAAAGAGCTCCACTGAGCTGACGAAATTGCAAAGTTTCATGGGATTAGAGGTGACATCAATTTTATTTTCGATTCTCGAGTTCTGAAATTGATATCAAGCTGGGGAACCTGTCTCCAAATTCTCTATCCTTAATTTTTGCACAACAACGCTTCCTATTCATGGAAAAGAGTGGGAATGATTTGAATAGTTGCAAATACTTTAAATAGCTTTGCAGTTTGTCACAATCTCACAAAACATTCATTAAAACTATTACTTTACTCTAAATTGCATGCTGTTATGATAAAATCAAGATTAGCTCAAATGCTTAACCGAACAGTTTGATCATAGGAAGACCAAGTCTCCTGCTCCATATTCTAAAACGTATAAATTTTGAATCGAAGACAATAGCTGGCAAAGATATCTCTTTGATGCACATGAAACCTTTTTAGTATCATCGAATTTGCATTTTGAATGTCAAAATAAACTCCATCTCAAATCTATAAAAGTAAGTGTTTGAAATGAGGCTTTTCCTTTTACAATCTGCAACATAATGAGTCTCTGCCAAGCTCTGTTATATCATACCATGGACTGCCAAACAAAAAGATAACACTACTACAATCACCGCCACACCTAAGTAGATGAGTACTACCCATCTCGCTGGAGGGCTTTTCTCAAATTTAGATATTTTTTGTCATGTAAATGCTTCTTACATTCTCAAAAGAATTTTATAGTCCTCGAGCACTACTTTGAACAATATGTTTCATTTAACTACCATGCAACGTTCCAATAACTCCTTTCACAGCAGAACTGGAATACCTACTTACTGTTCAAAGAAAGTGTACAATGTTTTTGGTTTTGTGGTCATAAGGCAGTGGTTTTGGTCGATTAAAGTTGTTCGTAAGAAATACTCTAGCAACAATTCCTTAAAAATTTATAAGTTCTTCAACTTGAGGATCTTGTTGCTCTGAGTTCTGATTCAGTTGAAACTGGGAATAAAGTGATACGAAAAAAAAGAATGATTTGAATTCAGAATATACTCGAAAAGATCTCATTGATGATTATGTAGTACCCTTTTCTTTCTTACGATAATGGTATTGTTTTGTGCTTCACCGAATTAACATCTTTTTTCTTTGCTTCGTGTGTGTCACTTAGACAATAAATCAAATACTTCAAACTAAAACAATGTTTTTCATTATTGTTGCATTAGTTTTTAAAATGAGTTGATCCTGAATTTTGTCTGGAAACAAGTGAAAAGATTTGTAACGAAGGAAGCTTTAAACTTTAGTAATATTTTTTTGATCGTTTTCTTGAAAGTCCTTTTTTATAGATAAAATGTAAAATAGGTGAACCGGTGTAAAATGAAAAGTTAAGGTGGAGCCTTAAACTATTATGAATTTGACATGTATGGTATGTCAGAGTCGGACCTTAATTAACCTTTCGACATCTCTAATTACTCAAAGTAATTAAAATCAGTGTTTTGAAAACAACTGGAAGCCTATTCATTCTACGAGTGCAACCAATACAATTGCCATAGAAGAACGAGTTGGAAAAAAATTCTTCCTCTTTACTGTCAACATCATCACCTATTTCATCGAATTCTATACAGAAGTGCAATGCAGCAACTGGACTTTCTCTATATTAAACATTTTCCCCTGCAGGTTTTCCAACTACTGGCACTAGGGTTTTCTTGTTTGGCAAAGAGTGAGTGGCAGTCGGCTTCTATAAGCCAGTATTACTCTTCCTATTGTACCATCAAAAAAAAAAAAAAACAACAAAATTCCTCTTTTAGATTCAATATCTTTGGCAAAAAAAATAGAAACAGAGAAGTCCTGCGAGAACATCCGTGTTGGTACCTTGTGCACTTTTTCAATTCTTCTTTCCAATTTGTTTAGCTTTTTGTCTATTGAGCAGATTGACTGGATGAAAATTCGTTGTAGTTTTCTATTTAAAGATTGCGTTCTATATTTTTCTTTTATACTGAGCAAAGCAGCTTTATTTGAATTTACCGGAAGGAATGCTGGATACACCATGTTGGTTGTCCTGTTTGTTCCTTTTGTGGTTGTGCCTTGTGCCATTTCCAAGTAAAAGGAACTTTCTTTGAATTTATTTATTTTTACTTATGTATATCTCTTATGCATAGTTCTTAAGCTCCGGCTGTGCAAAAGGGAACAGTCAGAAACACGATTCTTATTTCCAAAATATTCTTACATCAATGAAAACGCAAAGGTTTTCTACTTATAAGTGTTTATATAGCTCTTTGTTCCAGTTTTTCCTTTTGTTGGATGTGAGGAAGGTTGTGAGTTTACAAAGAGGTTAAAAATATCAGTTCTTTCTATTTAAGTTTTTGATTCGATGTTTGAGAGTAGTACAAAAACCTTAGAATAGCTATCTGGTTTTACCTAAACATTTCCTGAAGGACATATGGTATAGTCGTATGCTGTGGTATTTAATTGCTTCAGTTATTTCGATTTTGTATTTGCATAAGAAATGAAATTAGGAAAAAGAATTAAGTGATACTTTTAAATTTCGTTATTAGTTTTACAAAAAATCTTTGTTGAAATTTTTAAAATATTTGTAGTCTTTCAACTATGAGTTTGGCAGTACTTGCTTTCGTGCTTCTTGTTTGGAATTCATGAAAAGCGTTCGGGAAATACACTTCGAGTGTTATACTTGAAAGTGTGTGTTTATATATTAGCTCGTCCTCTCAATGGCGGCAATTACACTTGATCAGTTGATATTCTCGCGATAAAAAGAACGCTCCCGAGGTGCCTATCCCAGTCTCTGGACACAACGTCTTACACGTGGGATCTCCAGTGTATTTTTTCGAGGACTCAATGAAGGTCTGGCGGTGTTTTTTTTTTTTTTGAAAGCATTTCCGTGCCTTGAGTCAGCGGTGACTGAACTTTTCGATTTCTAGATCTTCAACTTCGCCTTTTAACCCATTATATTTCAATCTATCGAAATTTGATCCTTCGATCTTTCGCTCTTTTAATCTTTGATGTTTTGGTCTTCGATCCCACGACTTTTCTATTTCTCAATCTTTTTCGAGCTTTCAATTCCTCGATATTTCTATTTTTCGACCTTACAATGTTTTGGTCTTTCGATCTTTGGATGCCTGAATACTTAAGGTAAACTCTTTCGTTCCATTGAGACTGCGATTGCGTCGCCACGGCTAACTCACGTCACCCCAATATTTTGTTAGAAACACCATCTGACCTTCATACCTACTTCAACCATTAACTCTATTAACATAATTTTGCTCGAAAAAATGCGACAGAAGTGGCAAGTTTAACACGCTTTGTCAACGGACTAAAAAGTCT
>OX456985.1:216471731-216500371 GCA_949752695.1 Melanostoma scalare | reverse complement strand
GGGAACTCCATTTGAGACGTTTTAATACGATCCCATCAAAACATTCCAGAAATCTCACTTTCCTGGGTGACCAAAATGTAAAAAGCTCCATATCTCGAGAACGAAGGGAGATAGGACGAAAAATAACGATTTTTTTGGGGGTTTGTACGGTGAGGGAACTCCATTTGAGACGCTTAATACGATCCCATCAAAACATTCCTGAAATCTCACTTTCCTGGGTGACCAAAATGTATAAAGCTCCATATCCATATCTCGAGAACGAAGGGAGATAGACGAAAAATAACGATTTTTTGGGGGTTGTACGGTGGGGGAACTCCATTTGAGACGCTTAATACGATCCCATCAAAACATTCCTGAAATCTCACTTTCCTGGGTGACCAAAATGTAAAATGCCCCATATCTCGAGAACGAAGCGAGATAGACGAAAAATAACGATTTTTTGGGGGTTGTACGGTGAGGGAACTCCATTTGAGACGTTTAATACGATCCCATCAAAACATTCCAGAAATCTCACTTTCCTGGGTGACCAAAATGTAAAAAGCTCCATATCTCGAGAACGAAGGGAGATAGACGAAAAATAACGATTTTTTGGGGGTTGTACGGTGAGGGAACTCCATTTGAGACGTTTAATACGATCCCATCAAAACATTCCAGAAATCTCACTTTCCTGGGTGACCAAAATGTAAAAAGCTCCATATCTCGAGAACGAAGGGAGATAGACGAAAAATAACGATTTTTTGGGGGTTGTACGGTGGGGGAACTCCATTTGAGACGCTTAATACGATCCCATCAAAACATTCCTGAAATCTCACTTTCCTGGTTGACCAAAATGTAAAATGCCCCATATCTCGAGATCGAAGCGAGATAGACGAAAAATAACGATTTTTTGGGGGTTGTACGGTGGGGGAGCTCCATTTGAGACGCTTAATACGATAACATCAAAACATTCCTGAAATCTCACTTTCCTGGGTGACCAAAATGTAAAAAGCTCCATATCTCGAGAACGAAAGGAGATAGACGAAAAATAACGATTTTTTGGGGGTTGTACGGTTGGGGAACTCCATTTGAGACGCTTAATACGATCCCATCAAAACATTCCTGAAATCTCACTTTCCTGGCGGGTGACCAAAATGTAAAAAGCTCCATATCTCGAGAACGAAGCGAGATAGACGAAAAATAACGATCATTTGAGACGCTTAATATGATCCCATCAAAACATTCCTGAAATCTCACTTTCCTGGGTGACCAAAATGTAAAAAGCTCCATATCTCGAGAACGAAAGGAGATAGACGAAAAATAACGATTTTTTGGGGGTTGTACGGTGGGGGAACTCCATTTGAGACGTTTAATACGATCCCATCAAAACATTCCAGAAATCTCACTTTCCTGGGTGACCAAAATGTAAAAAGCCCCATATCTCGAGATCGAAGCGAGATAGACGAAAAATAACGATTTTTTGGGGTTTGTACGGTGAGGGAACTCCATTTGAGACGCTTAATACGATCCCATCAAAACATTCCAGAAATCTCACTTTCCTGGGTGACCAAAATGTAAAAAGCCCCATATCTCGAGATCGAAGCGAGATAGACGAAAAATAACGATTTTTTGGGGTTTGTACGGTGAGGGAACTCCATTTGAGACGCTTAATACGATCCCATCAAAACATTCCTGAAATCTCACTTTCCTGGGTGACCAAAATGTAAAAAGCTCCATATCTCGAGAACGAAGGGAGATAGACGAAAAATAACGATTTTTTGGGGGTTGTACGGTGGGGGAACTCCATTTGAGACGCTTAATACGATCCCATCAAAACATTCCTGAAATCTCACTTTCCTGGTTGACCAAAATGTAAAATGCCCCATATCTCGAGATCGAAGCGAGATAGACGAAAAATAACGATTTTTTGGGGGTTGTACGGTGGGGGAGCTCCATTTGAGACGCTTAATACGATAACATCAAAACATTCCTGAAATCTCACTTTCCTGGGTGACCAAAATGTAAAAAGCTCCATATCTCGAGAACGAAAGGAGATAGACGAAAAATAACGATTTTTTGGGGGTTGTACGGTTGGGGAACTCCATTTGAGACGCTTAATACGATCCCATCAAAACATTCCTGAAATCTCACTTTCCTGGCGGGTGACCAAAATGTAAAAAGCTCCATATCTCGAGAACGAAGCGAGATAGACGAAAAATAACGATCATTTGAGACGCTTAATATGATCCCATCAAAACATTCCTGAAATCTCACTTTCCTGGGTGACCAAAATGTAAAAAGCTCCATATCTCGAGAACGAAAGGAGATAGACGAAAAATAACGATTTTTTGGGGGTTGTACGGTGGGGGAACTCCATTTGAGACGTTTAATACGATCCCATCAAAACATTCCAGAAATCTCACTTTCCTGGGTGACCAAAATGTAAAAAGCCCCATATCTCGAGATCGAAGCGAGATAGACGAAAAATAACGATTTTTTGGGGTTTGTACGGTGAGGGAACTCCATTTGAGACGCTTAATACGATCCCATCAAAACATTCCAGAAATCTCACTTTCCTGGGTGACCAAAATGTAAAAAGCCCCATATCTCGAGATCGAAGCGAGATAGACGAAAAATAACGATTTTTTGGGGTTTGTACGGTGAGGGAACTCCATTTGAGACGCTTAATACGATCCCATCAAAACATTCCTGAAATCTCACTTTCCTGGGTGACCAAAATGTAAAAAGCTCCATATCTCGAGAACGAAGGGAGATAGACGAAAAATAACGATTTTTTGGGGTTTGTACGGTGAGGGAACTCCATTTGAGACGCTTAATACGATCCCATCAAAACATTACTGAAATCTCACTTTCCTGGCGGGTGACCAAAATGTAAAAAGCTCCATATCTCGAGAACGAAGCGAGATAGACGAAAAATAACGATTTTTTGGGGGTTGTACGGTGGGGGAACTCCATTTGAGACGCTTAATATGATCCCATCAAAACATTACTGAAATCTCACTTTCCTGGCGGGTGACCAAAATGTAAAAAGCTCCATATCTCGAGAACGAAGCGAGATAGACGAAAAATAACGATTTTTTGGGGGTTGTACGGTGGGAGAACTCCATTTGAGACGTTTAATACGATCCCATCAAAACATTCCAGAAATCTCACTTTCCTGGGTGACCAAAATGTAAAAAGCCCCATATCTCGAGATCGAAGCGAGATAGACGAAAAATAACGATTTTTTGGGGTTTGTACGGTGAGGGAACTCCATTTGAGACGCTTAATACGATCCCATCAAAACATTCCTGAAATCTCACTTTCCTGGGTGACCAAAATGTAAAAAGCTCCATATCTCGAGAACGAAGGGAGATAGACGAAAAATAACGATTTTTTGGGGGTTGTACGGTGGGGGAACTCCATTTGAGACGCTTAATACGATCCCATCAAAACATTCCTGAAATCTCACTTTCCTGGGTGACCAAAATGTAAAATGCCCCATATCTCGAGAACGAAGCGAGATAGACGAAAAATAACGATTTTTTGGGGGTTGTACGGTGGGGGAGCTCCATTTGAGACGCTTAATACGATCCCATCAAAACATTACTGAAATCTCACTTTCCTGGTGGGTGACCAAAATGTAAAAAGCTCCATATCTCGACAACGAAGCGAGATAGACGAAAAATAACGATTTTTTGGGGGTTGTACGGTGGGGGAACTCCATTTGAGACGCTTAATACGATCCCATCAAAACATTCCTGAAATCTCACTTTCCTGGCGGGTGACCAAAATGTAAAAAGCTCCATATCTCGAGAACGAAGCGAGATAGACGAAAAATAACGATTTTTTGGGGATTGTACGGTGAGGGAACTCCATTTGAGACGTTTAATACGATCCCATCAAAACATTCCTGAAATCTCACTTTCCTGGCGGGTGACCAAAATGTAAAAAGCTCCATATCTCGAGAGCGAAGCGAGATAGACGAAAAATAACGATTTTTTGGGGGTTGTACGGTGGGAGAACTCCATTTGAGACGCTTAATACGATCCCATCAAAACATTACTGAAATCTCACTTTCCTGGTGGGTGACCAAAATGTAAAAAGCTCCATATCTCGACAACGAAGCGAGATAGACGAAAAATAACGATTTTTTGGGGGTTGTACGGTGGGGGAACTCCATTTGAGACGCTTAATACGATCCCATCAAAACATTCCTGAAATCTCACTTTCCTGGCGGGTGACCAAAATGTAAAAAGCTCGAATACGATCCCATCAAAACATTCCTGAAATCTCACTTTCCTGGCGGGTGACCAAAATGTAAAAAGCTCCATATCTCGAGAACGAAGCGAGATAGACGAAAAATAACGATCATTTGAGACGCTTAATATGATCCCATCAAAACATTACTGAAATCTCACTTTCCTGGCGGGTGACCAAAATGTAAAAAGCTCCATATCTCGAGAACGAAGCGAGATAGACGAAAAATAACGATTTTTTGGGGGTTGTACGGTGAGGGAACTCCATTTGAGACGTTTAATACGATCCCATCAAAACATTCCAGAAATCTCACTTTCCTGGGTGACCAAAATGTAAAAAGCTCCATATCTCGAGAACGAAGGGAGATAGACGAAAAATAACGATTTTTTGGGGTTTGTACGGTGAGGGAACTCCATTTGAGACGCTTAATACGATCCCATCAAAACATTCCTGAAATCTCACTTTCCTGGGTGACCAAAATGTAAAAAGCTCCATATCTCGAGAACGAAGGGAGATAGACGAAAAATAACGATTTTTTGGGGGTTGTACGGTGGGGGAGCTCCATTTGAGACGCTTAATACGATAACATCAAAACATTCCTGAAATCTCACTTTCCTGGGTGACCAAAATGTAAAAAGCTCCATATCTCGAGAACGAAAGGAGATAGACGAAAAATAACGATTTTTTGGGGGTTGTACGGTTGGGGAACTCCATTTGAGACGCTTAATACGATCCCATCAAAACATTCCTGAAATCTCACTTTCCTGGCGGGTGACCAAAATGTAAAAAGCTCCATATCTCGAGAACGAAGCGAGATAGACGAAAAATAACGATCATTTGAGACGCTTAATATGATCCCATCAAAACATTACTGAAATCTCACTTTCCTGGCGGGTGACCAAAATGTAAAAAGCTCCATATCTCGAGAACGAAGCGAGATAGACGAAAAATAACGATTTTTTGGGGGTTGTACGGTGGGGGAACTCCATTTGAGACGCTTAATATGATCCCATCAAAACATTACTGAAATCTCACTTTCCTGGCGGGTGACCAAAATGTAAAAAGCTCCATATCTCGAGAACGAAGCGAGATAGACGAAAAATAACGATTTTTTGGGGGTTGTACGGTGAGGGAACTCCATTTGAGACGTTTAATACGATCCCATCAAAACATTCCAGAAATCTCACTTTCCTGGGTGACCAAAATGTAAAAAGCTCCATATCTCGAGAACGAAGGGAGATAGACGAAAAATAACGATTTTTTGGGGTTTGTACGGTGAGGGAACTCCATTTGAGACGCTTAATACGATCCCATCAAAACATTCCTGAAATCTCACTTTCCTGGGTGACCAAAATGTAAAAAGCTCCATATCTCGAGAACGAAGGGAGATAGACGAAAAATAACGATTTTTTGGGGGATGTACGGTGGGGGAACTCCATTTGAGACGCTTAATACGATCCCATCAAAACATTCCTGAAATCTCACTTTCCTGGGTGACCAAAATGTAAAATGCCCCATACCTCGAGATCGAAGCGAGATAGACGAAAAATAACGATTTTTTGGGGGTTGTACGGTGGGGGAACTCCATTTGAGACGCTTAATACGATAACATCAAAACATTCCTGAAATCTCACTTTCCTGGGTGACCAAAATGTAAAAAGCTCCATATCTCGAGAACGAAAGGAGATAGACGAAAAATAACGATTTTTTGGGGGTTGTACGGTGGGGGAACTCCATTTGAGACGCTTAATACGATCCCATCAAAACATTCCTGAAATCTCACTTTCCTGGGTGACCAAAATGTAAAATGCCCCATATCTCGAGATCGAAGCGAGATAGACGAAAAATAACGATTTTTTGGGGGTTGTACGGTGGGGGAGCTCCATTTGAGACGCTTAATACGATAACATCAAAACATTCCTGAAATCTCACTTTCCTGGGTGACCAAAATGTAAAAAGCTCCATATCTCGAGAACGAAAGGAGATAGACGAAAAATAACGATTTTTTGGGGGTTGTACGGTTGGGGAACTCCATTTGAGACGCTTAATACGATCCCATCAAAACATTCCTGAAATCTCACTTTCCTGGCGGGTGACCAAAATGTAAAAAGCTCCATATCTCGAGAACGAAGCGAGATAGACGAAAAATAACGATTTTTTGGGGGTTGTACGGTGGGGGAACTCCATTTGAGACGCTTAATATGATCCCATCAAAACATTACTGAAATCTCACTTTCCTGGCGGGTGACCAAAATGTAAAAAGCTCCATATCTCGAGATCGAAGCGAGATAGACGAAAAATAACGATTTTTTGGGGATTGTACGGTGGGGGAACTCCATTTGAGACGCTTAATACGATCCCATCAAAACATTCCTGAAATCTCACTTTCCTGGGTGACCAAAATGTAAAAAGCTCCATATCTCGAGAACGAAAGGAGATAGACGAAAAATAACGATTTTTTGGGGGTTGTACGGTGGGGGAACTCTATTAGAGACGCTTAATACGATCCCATCAAAACATTACTGAAATCTCACTTTCCTGGCGGGTGACCAAAATGTAAAAAGCTCCATATCTCGAGAACGAAGCGAGATAGACGAAAAATAACGATTTTTTGGGGGTTGTACGGTGGGGGAACTCCATTTGAGACGCTTAATATGATCCCATCAAAACATTACTGAAATCTCACTTTCCTGGCGGGTGACCAAAATGTAAAAAGCTCCATATCTCGAGAGCGAAGCGAGATAGACGAAAAATAACGATTTTTTGGGGGTTGTACGGTGGGAGAACTCCATTTGAGACGCTTAATACGATCCCATCAAAACATTACTGAAATCTCACTTTCCTGGTGGGTGACCAAAATGTAAAAAGCTCCATATCTCGACAACGAAGCGAGATAGACGAAAAATAACGATTTTTTGGGGGTTGTACGGTGGGGGAACTCCATTTGAGACGCTTAATATGATCCCATCAAAACATTACTGAAATCTCACTTTCCTGGCGGGTGACCAAAATGTAAAAAGCTCCATATCTCGAGAGCGAAGCGAGATAGACGAAAAATAACGATTTTTTGGGGGTTGTACGTTGGGAGAACTCCATTTGAGACGCTTAATACGATCCCATCAAAACATTACTGAAATCTCACTTTCCTGGTGGGTGACCAAAATGTAAAAAGCTCCATATCTCAACAACGAAGCGAGATAGACGAAAAATAACGATTTTTTGGGGGTTGTATGGTGGGGGAACTCCATTTGAGACGCTTAATACGATCCCATCAAAACATTCCTGAAATCTCACTTTCCTGGCGGGTGACCAAAATGTAAAAAGCTCCATATCTCGAGAACGAAGCGAGATAGACGAAAAATAACGATTTTTTGGGGATTGTACGGTGAGGGAACTCCATTTGAGACGTTTAATACGATCCCATCAAAACATTCCTGAAATCTCACTTTCCTGGGTGACCAAAATGTAAAAAGCTCCATATCTCGAGAACGAAGGGAGATAGACGAAAAATAACGATTTTTTGGGGGTTGTACGGTGGGGGAACTCCATTTGAGACGCTTAATACGATCCCATCAAAACATTCCTGAAATCTCACTTTCCTGGGTGACCAAAATGTAAAATGCCCCATATCTCGAGATCGAAGCGAGATAGACGAAAAATAACGATTTTTTGGGGGTTGTACGGTGGGGGAGCTCCATTTGAGACGCTTAATACGATCCCATCAAAACATTCCAGAAATCTCACTTTCCTGGGTGACCAAAATGTAAAAAGCTCCATATCTCGAGAACGAAGGGAGATAGACGAAAAATAACGATTTTTTGGGGGTTGTACGGTGGGGGAACTCCATTTGAGACGCTTAATACGATCCCATCAAAACATTCCTGAAATCTCACTTTCCTGGGTGACCAAATGTAAAATGCCCCATATCTCGAGATCGAAGCGAGATAGACGAAAAATAACGATTTTTTGGGGGTTGTACGGTGGGGGAACTCCATTTGAGACGCTTAATACGATCCCATCAAAACATTCCTGAAATCTCACTTTCCTGGGTGACCAAAATGTAAAAAGCTCCATATCTCGAGAACGAAAGGAGATAGACGAAAAATAACGATTTTTTGGGGGTTGTACGGTTGGGGAACTCCATTTGAGACGCTTAATACGATCCCATCAAAACATTCCTGAAATCTCACTTTCCTGGCGGGTGACCAAAATGTAAAAAGCTCCATATCTCGAGAACGAAGCGAGATAGACGAAAAATAACGATTTTTTGGGGGTTGTACGGTGGGGGAACTCCATTTGAGACGCTTAATACGATCCCATCAAAACATTACTGAAATCTCACTTTCCTGGGTGACCAAAATGTAAAAAGCTCCATATATTAAGCGTTTCAAATGGAGTTCCCCCACCGTACAATCCTCAAAAAATCGTAATTTTGGTGTTTTTACTAAAAATACCATAAAACCATAAAAGCATGGTATACGTCCCAGCGCTGATTGAAAATTTCAAGAAATCCGTTACTAAAAATTTAATAGATACTCGTCTTGTCTTCAAATCAAATAAAACGCTAGACCAAGGCTTCACAAACTTAAATCAAAACCAGAAAAGGATAGACAAACTGATGTCATATACAAAATAAATTGCAATGGCAAACCCAATGACCCGTGCAATCTTTCCTACATTGGAACCACCAAACAATTTCTACGACAACGTATGTCTAATCACAAGTCAGATATAAGACTCAAGAATCCGGACAAGACAGCTCTGGCGTATCACAGTATTGAGAGCGGCCATTCTCCAGACTTCGATGGCGTTAAAGTTTTACAAACGGAGAAACATGTTTCTAAACGATACACGTTAGAAACATTACATATTCTTAACAACAACAACAACATGAACAGAAAACAAGACACACAAAACATTTCGGCCGTTTATTGTTCTCTCCTATCATCCTAAACCTCTCTGTCTCAGTTTACACCGACTCAACTTCATTATTAGAAGTGCTTTTTTTTAAATTTTTTCTTTAACAATGATTTAACATATCATTTTTCTTTTTTATTTCATTTCTTTTCATACAAGTGAGTGTACTTATTGTTATTCTGTCAACAACTAACTTATTTACATATATATTTGTATATCTTTTGTTTAAATAAAGTTCCCTTGAAGAAGGCAGCAACCCCTGCCGAAACGTTGGGAAAAGTTAATGTAACTTAATTGTTTCATTACAAAAATCACAGTGACCAAAAAAGCCGACGGAAAACAGATTTCCACTTGAACTTATATCCAAAAAATTGGTCTATTTTCTATTAAACTAGTTTTGACAAATTAGGTCGAGTGCTGCCCTTTTCACTTCTATAGCATTACAGGAACCCAAAATATGGTTGAGATAGACACAGTGACCAGAGCTGCACAAGCTCAACCCACCACAGTGGGCTCATCAGTTAGATGCTGTCGTACCCTTCTAAGACTCAAATTTTTAGTCGGATTGTACCGACACTTATAAAATTCACAGCATTGACATGATGTGAATTTTATACATATTTCTAAGCCAACGTAAACATTGATGATGTTTAGAAAAATGTTTTTGCCATGGTCTGTTGGCATCAATTTAAATAAATGTAAAAATATTAAACAATAACAAAAATTTTTTTGTTATTGCTTTTACCTGGAGTTTAACTAGATTTTAAAAAAGTCATAAAGACATGAAGGATCTAGAGATCAAATGGCCTCAACTCCAAAAATTAGCGTTTCGTCCAGGTACGACAGTGGGCTCATCAGTTAGATGCTGTCGTACCCTTCTAAGACGCAAATTTTTAATCATAATGGTTGAGAGAAATACGTTAGGCCCTAGAGCTCCTCGCTTTGTTGCGGCACAATATTTACTTTATTTATTTACTACCTGACCTGCCCGACTTTGCTCAGGTCTAATTAATTTAAAACTCTGTTGACACAAAATTACAAAGAAAAGAACCATAACCTGTGAGGAACACCAACTGGTCTAAACTAAAGACAGTCTGAAAATTTTATGTTTCCTGTTCCCGTTGTCGTAGCAATATTGGTATGAAATATATATTGCATTACTGTTGGGTAGTTTAGCATCCTAATATAGAAAGAATTTTGGAAATCGGCCCAATATCTTTCAGATCAGGTTCCCGTTCCAGTCCCTGCGGATGAAGTACCTCCTTCTTACCCAGGGATAATGTTGCAACCCATTGTTAGTAAAAAATTTTAAATCGATCCAGTAATTGTAAAGCTCCTATTTCCTGACCCGTTCCCGTGTAATTATGGGGAGCAAATCTTAGCACGAACCATAGCTGGATTAAACTATACTAATAAAATAATCATACCATAAAAATTTCATAAGAATCCGTTGGGCGGCTTTGGAGTTTATACCGGACATACGCACATACATCCATATGTGATGAATTCATTGAAATGACAATAGCGGTTTCTGCGAGTGTTGTGCGAAGTTTCTGAGTTTTTCGTACCAATTCAAAAACCTTCGCCCAACATATTCCTAAAGTTTCATCACGATCGGTCAAGTAATTGTGAATTGCATAGGGAACATATCTACATACAGACATTCATTTTTAGATGTACAATATAAAAGAAAGATTTGGAGGTTCTGGGTAGCAGAAAAGGACATCAACAGCAGTTGCCAAATTGGAACCAAAGTCTCAAACTGTAAAGTAACAAAAAACTATCCTTTTTGGTTGAAAAATCCATGGGTTTAATTGTTTAATTTAATTAATTGTTAAAGTGACAAAAACGCCAAAGGAAAGACAATGTCAATTTAAATTGTAACACCCTGTACCATTATAGGTAAAAACTTTCCTCTGTCACGTCCTTTTACAAAATAACACGAAAATGGAGCAAATTAACCTTGACATTCTGTCATTAACTTTGTTTTTATATTTGATCATTACTCTCTTCAAAGGTTAAGTCCTTGAAAATTCTGTTTTCTTTTGCCTCAAAACAATTTAAGCCAAATGCTTATTTATCTTTCGTTCAGAGACACACAACTTACGTCTGCAAACTCCCCAAAACAATTAAACAGAAAACTCTAACTCAGATGTCGACCAGGATAGTCCACAATATTTTAAACTTATTCCCTGTTTTCTTGACATTGATATTGCTTTTGTTTACAACAAAAGTCATAAGCTTTAGCAAAGAAGAATAAGCACGTTTTTTGTAACCAGACAAGAACTGTTTTTCAATTTTTTGTTCACGTACAACCTTTTGAGTTTATTGCATTATTTAATGAGCAGTGATTAGGAAACTAATAAATCCAAACTCATTGCTCACTGTGGCGTATGAGTACCTTTTTTCTGAGTTATCAGTCTGGATCCATTAGACCCAAAATATTAAATTTCTTTCCTTATGTTGGACAACAAAACTTTTTCATGGGTCTCGTTAAACATTGAATTAAAGTATCGACAACAATTTGCCTTCGAATAAAGGTAAGTAAAAAGTAATTTCGTTATACTTAAATGTCCTTAAACCCAAACCCAAAGTGTGTTTCTTTTTTCTTGTCTTAAATATGCTATGAGAGGGTGGATCATATTTATTATAAAAAAAAGTCTTTTTATTATATTTATATTGCTCAAAGGCTTTGTCCTACGTTGAACACACAATTTTCATTTAAATGTGTCTACGACCATGAGTACTGATAATTTTACATAAACTTGATTTGTAACGTCCTCGAAGACAAGTAAAGTAGAAAATGATTAAATAAGGTGGGATTTGAGTGGGAGTAATTGTATAGCAACAAGTGACGTGTTTTGGAATTATAAAAAGCATCGTTTGAAAATACGAGCCGGTGATTGTGTGTCGCTGAGCGATGAGAGTAAAATATGTCTAGACATTTTCAGGACTCGGTTCAATTTAATGGAAATAGCATAAATGTTTATTGAATGCAGTAGACCACAAAGTGTCCACGATATCTACCTTTTAGTTTTATATTGTCGAAGTAATGTATTCTCAATATTCAACAAAAGAAAGCCAGCGAACATTAAAGTCGCCAGCGTATCGATTGAATGCTTTCAACTCAGTTGAAGGTTATGCTTCTACTTCTTCTGAAAAATTAGCAAAATGGTGTCCAATTTCGAAGAGCCAATCAATGAATATACAAACGTTCATCTTCAATGAACCTAAGCTAAATGATGAGTAGGCGTTGAAACAAAAAGTTTTTATGTTTTGAGATTTCATCCATGTTGACGACTAATCTCTGATTCTCATGTTTTTTGCAATGGACTCCTAGTCGAAAGCTTATAAGGACTGCTTATTAATTTA
This sequence comes from Melanostoma scalare, assembly GCA_949752695.1. NCBI lineage: Eukaryota > Metazoa > Arthropoda > Insecta > Diptera > Syrphidae > Melanostoma > Melanostoma scalare. The sequence goes on along the minus strand of OX456985.1, from coordinate 216,487,846 downwards.
ACACACAGCCGAAGCGCGCGGTTTCCAATGACTTTTACTCCTAGCGCCAACCCTGTCTCGCATGTAGTAACCCAAAATACCCCCCCCCCTATGAATTATTAACTCCCACTCTTTAAACTCTTTTGGCAAATTTAAAGTAAACCATTATACATTGTGTAATGAAGATTGATGCAAGTCACTTGGGATAAGCAATAAAATGTAAAGACTTCGAATTTGTTTAGTCCTTCTGCGTCTTAGCCTGTGGGAATAATGTTCACTTAAGCGAAAAATATAAAATACTTGTGGTATGAAAACACCAGTTGGTGCTGAAGCTTAATTGAGTCATTTTTTCCAGATTTTCTTTTCCAAGTAATGAAAGATTAGTGTGGTGGGCAGCAAGTCCACGGGGACTCATGATAAATGTGCGTTAAAAGGAAAGGAGTGTATTTTCTTTGTTTTTCTTTTGTGTTTCTTGGCCTTTTTACAAAAACTTTTTTCTTTTGAAATCTTTGGAAGGCTTTGCTGCTGTTACAACATGCCAGTGATTGCGAAATGAAAACTTTCAGTCAATTGTTTCTGAGAACGAGTTTCCAAGTTTCTAGTTTGGTAGGAAACTAACTTTTTCCGACTTCGTTTGGATTCTGTTATAAATGATTGGGTTGTTTTTATGCCTTTAACTCTTTGTTGCTTGAAATGGATTCTGAATTTAGAATTCCCTAACTGTATTTCCCAGAAGCATTCCACCGATGTTCTTTGACTACTCGAAAACGAATTTAACTCTGATTTGGTATCATTAGTATTATTTTGACTCGAAGTTTTTTTTTCAAACCTCTATTGTGTGAATCGTTGTTAAAACCCATTTTGCGAATGAGTTGAATCGGTTTTATGACGCAACAACACCATGCGTTTCACTACCTGTAACTCATCAGTCGTTCGGCATCAGCAATAAATTTATGCATTAAATGATAGTATCCTTGAATTTCAAAACCTTGTTGACAAGAACCACTTGTCACAAACACCAACGTCTTTGCAAAAGCAGAGTGATGAGTTAAGTTCTGCTGTCACTTTGCAATTGATTGACAGGATTGTGGCAGTGGTATGAGAAGCAATTTTCCAGTAGCTGGACTGTAAACTCTTTCTATTCACCTCGATTTATATTCATGTTTTCTGTCATAAGAAGAAGAATGAAGAAACAACTTGAATCAATAGAACGATGAAGGTAGAATCCTTGTCAGGAAAATATTAATAATAACAAAAAACTTCTTTATTTTGTCTCGTGTTCTTGCTAAAAATAAGCGTTGTCGGGATGCTTGATAGCTGAGGCTTACTCGTCGGGGCTAAGTTGAACTGAAGAAGCAGCTTAAGTTTGTTTTTTTATTGAGGTAATTAAAATTTCGTTTAGAGTCTTTTAGTTCATAAAGTTCATCAATGTAATTTCAATTTGATTTTGTCAAAGATCTTACTTCACGGTGTGGGTGCGATGCGATGGTGTGACTTGTAGGTTAACCCTGACGCCCACAACTCCTCAAAACTGATATCTTTGGAGATTCCTGAAGCTGGAATTAAACGTCAGGATTAGGGATTTCGCTCTCAGACAGCATGACAAACGCAATTCGCAGCAAGATAGAACTGGACACTTAGCTCACAGTGACAAAGCTCTACAGACTCACAGCGAGTTAGCACTAGATACTAGAGAAAGACCTCAAAATTAAAATACCGTTATGATGAAAAGCCTAGGTTACCAGCTGCCCGCGCCGAGTATCCCTAAGCTGATTCCAAAAAATGTAGGAAATTTACAGAAGAAAATCTCATCGTCATCCACTAAACAGGTTCACAGAGTTCGTATGGATAAGACTCAACACGTTTAAATAAATGCTTCACAAAAGAGAAGTGTCCCGTAGTAACCAACAACATTCTAGTCTTTTCTGCTATGGAAGTGCAAAAACGTTTTTTTTTTAGAAAAAAGAGAAGGCTTATGCTAATCTGGAGCACTCAGACCTAATTGCCGGTCCGGATAGCAGCCTTTCCTTTTCATTTGGTGCAGTAGATTGAAATAAGGTGGTTGTAATTTCGTATATAATAACCTCAAGGACGGTGCGGGGTCCAGATGACACTGGGAGGTTGAAAGAAAAGTAAATGTCCAGAGCGAGGTTCGAACCCACGCGTCCGGCCTACCTACTGAACACACGTCCACTGCACCACGGCCTCAAAAATGTATCTGTTATCTCATTGTCGTTGGGGTTCATCCGTTCAGTTTTTCTGCATCCAATGAACGCGTGTAATCTACGGTTGTGCTCTTGACAGATACAGTCGTTGATTGAAGTTCTAACTGAGAACCCCTGGAGACCAAGTACTCGCATCCATGGACCACTTTCAAAGTAGTTAGAGGGTTGTGTACAGCCCTAAGAAACAGCCTTGATGTCGCTGCAGACACAAATACTTTTTCCATCCAACTATTCTTCGAAACGGAGCTCACAGCTTATAGTCCTTTGGATATCGTATGTCAACGATAGGAAAACGTCTTGTTGCACCATTTAACAAAGCTATCGATATCTTTTAAAAGTCCTTTTTAATGGACTTAAAAAATTTCATATCAACTGCGAAAATTACAATTTTAGTACTATAAGAATACATGATGTGACATCATTGAACGCGAAAGTGAAAAGCAAAGGTCTAAGGTAACTGCCTTGTCGCACACCCAACAGAGCAGTGATGGGTTTTGAAAGCTGACATTTTAATTGATAAATTCTGTTTCCCAAATAGGAACAAATTCAGCAAAGTTTTTGTCGGACGCGTATGTGCCCAAAAAGGCATGCAATTTTATGTCATCGTCCTGGACAAAGGCGCCAGCACTAGTCCTGAACCTACGGAAAGTTTACCGTGTATTTTTTTTACCAAGTTTGAGCCTTGGAATCATCGCATCAGTTGACATATCCATTTGAACTGAGTCAAAAGATACACTCCCAGAGACTACATCTCTTTAAACAGGAAATGGTCTTGAGAGTACACCCCATGATGTAGGTATCAAAGGGCGGAATAATCATCGGTGTATAAAGCGCTCTGAGTGGGTGCTGGGAAGGCCCTAGTACAGCCAAGACATAGTGTTTTTTGAAATTTCGTGAGCGAAGCAGTAACGTATTAACGTTATAATTTGTTCCACCAAACAACTGACACATTAGAGATGATTGGTCTTATCGTAACCGAATAGATCCGAATGTCCCTTTTTAGTGACTGACCCCATGTCTTGCCGAAGGCCTAAGACTCACAGTGCGTTGCAGGTTTCCAAGAACCCAGCTTGTCATCTAGGACTACTGTTGGACTTCGTTCATAAAGCGTCGTTGCACATGCTAGCACTCTCAAAAGCACAATTTATGTCGATGAAAATGCCCAAACTCAAACTCTCTCCAGACAAGGGTGCATTCTATTCTGCTATCAAGATTTTGAAGTATGACCTAACAAGATTTGTCGCGTTGGTAAACATGTTTCATCTGACGCATGGAATGTAAGTAAGCTGACCGATTACTATTAATTATCTATGAGAAAAATATACAATTTTAAGTCCGGTACTTAAATTGAAAACTAGACTTAAACTTTCAGAATGTCAAGTCAATCGGATTTTGATCCTTGCATGTAAAATAAATCATACTGTTTATGATGGAACTTGGCAGTTAACACGGTAATTATGATAAACTTGGCAATAACAAATGATTTTCTTTGGCAATAACAAATACAGCATAGCAACATAACACGACGTGCAGAAGCAAGCTTGCATACCCACACAAATTTGAGATCGTTTGTACTTCTGCCATTGTTTATTACCCTTTGTTCTCTGCCCATAAATTTCCAACTTCCTTTCACATCGATGTTCAATCAGAAAGATTTTTATTACACACGCCATTAATTTCCATCCTGAAATTGAGCGCCACCGTCTGTCTATCCAAAGGCGTTCATTTTACTTTGTTCCTTGATTTGTAACTATGCAATAAATCTACAATACGAAAGTAAATCTCTATGGCATTCACCTTTTGAGAGCATTTTCTTTCTTAGAAACTCAGCATGCTTTATTACCGAGGTTGAGTTTCTTCACAAACTCTTGGCCTTGTTAACTTTAAGATAATAATAAATGTGAAAAGTCAAGTCGAAGGGGTTCTGTTTCACGAAGAAACATTTTGTTCGACTTTTTCGTTACTTTTTTTTTTTATTTTGTCACACTCGACTTTGAGTGATAAACTTTTTTATTAGTCTACACTTGAAAGAGTGGGAGAACGAGAGGATGAAAATGAGCCGTACATAAACCATCGGGCTTGAATAATGAAACGACCTGATTTTTAATGAAAAAATTATATGTTTTCGGTGCAGGCATTGCCATGTTATTGAATATTTAATGAAATTTCTGAGCTGGAACGAATTGACTGAGAAAATTGAATTAAATTCTTGGTGCCAATAACACCCTCTGAATATATGTGACTGAATTCATGTCGATTATTATCATTTCGAGGTTATTGAATTGCAACAAAAAAAAAAAATTATACGAGACATGGGTCCCATCAATTTGTCAAGCCTCTTCAGTGACACAAACAGCAGATAACATTTTAAAATAACACCCACAATTTTATTTTGAAATCTTAAAAATTCATTTGAAAGACAGCTGTTCAAGCAAACTGCACACCAGCTCAAAATCTGTCTTTAAGGTTGGTTCTCTTTACCTAACAACGATTTAAGCTTGGAAGTCTATAATTTGGCCAAAAAGAGAGCTTTTTGTCTAAACCACATATTATCAGTCCTTCATATATTTGCACTTTACGAGACCCCAAGGAAGAAAAAGTTCCCAATTCAATAAATAACCAAGAATGAGTTCTAACGATGCGCAAGAACCAAATAAATAATTCAAATTATCTCAACAGAGATCATCATTCAGTCTGTTTATACTTTAATTGATGGCAGAAATGTGCATTGTTGTGTTGGGCATAATATAGCAACACAAACAATTCAAAGAAGCTGTCTCTGAGATTAACAATATAATTTGCCGACTAGAGCATGAACGACAGTAGACAGAGCAAAGCATTGAATGTTTTGTGAGTTTTCATTACCACTACCGCTTTGTGTAACGATGAACGGTATGATGTCTTATTTGTATATCTAATTAATTGTCAATTGGTAGACGAGGGCATTATGGCAAAAGATCCAAAGTCGTTGCGGCAAAGGCAAAGTTATCCTTCAAGCAACGTTCTATGTGCAACTTTTGAATAAAATTTAAAATGTCATAGCCAATACAATAACCCAACAAAAACGTCGCGATTTGAGACTAGGTATGGGCTCGGCTTGTTACAGAGCCAATTGAAGAATACTCGATATGAACAGTAGGAGCCCAAAGAAAATTAATGTTTGAGAGAGGATTTTATATTTTACTATGAGAACCCCAGGGAAAAGATCAAAGTCATCATACCTGCTGGCCATAAAAGAACTTTTCATATTTGTTTGTTGACATTTGCAGAGATTCACTGCAAATAGGGATATATTCCCTTTATCTCCCTCGAAGACTCGAAGAGTATGAGATTACGATTCAAATGGTGGGCAGAGCAATGATTGAAGTGAAACTTTTCGTGTTATTGGCTGGAGGTTGATTTGCATCATATGAGCATCAGATTTGGTTTACATAAAAATTGAATCTTTGTGTGGGAAGCAATTTAATTAAATAAAAAGCGTGTTATGAAATAAGTCGAAATAATTTTGAGCACAAGACGCACCAGAGAATTGCATGGATTTTAACATATCATATTCACAAGAGTGCAGAGCCACCCCCAGCTAAATTAGCGCCCTGTGCAGGATTGACGGAAGGTGCCTTTTCTAGTTGATTTTCTAAGTCCAATGTGATTATTTTCTTTGCATTATTTTTGGAGCTCGGTTCTATTTGAATTTGCAATATTGCAAGTAACATGAGCTAAGATTCAAATAATAATTCAGTACAGTTGCGATGAATGTTGTTGTTTTGGAATCACATGAACAATTTTTTTTTTGTTTAACCCTCCTTTACGAACCGGTAAAAGTCGTGTCCACCCGAACTGGGGTCCAAATGGACCCCACGATTTTTTCTTCGATTTTTTTTGGATTTCTGACTTATATTGTTCAGTTGCAGTTCTTCTGGCTATTGTATGAATTGTTTCTAAGTATTTCATATAGCAGTAATAAAGAAATTTAAGCAGAGATGTCATTATGCAGGTATGTAGGAGGTCATCAATAAAATTTTTTAATTTCAAAAACGATGGAAATTGCCTAACTTCGCAAATCTGGGATTCCCGTTTATCCCTTTCGATATGTCTGTTTTACGTAATTACTTATTGTAATATTCATGTATATCAATGTTCTTGTCAGGTATGCCTATCAAAAAAAAAAGCCATTATTTCAGTTTGTTCAGGTCATCTAACAATTTTATGACCTAAAAAGGATTGAATTTCCCCAATACATGACAAGCAATCCTGCCAAATATGGCTTGAAGTTAAGGTGGCTGAATGAAAGCTCAACGGGCGATCCACTGAAGTTTTCTATCTGCACTGGTAGCTCTAACCAAAGTACAGGACTTGGTCGTGGATATGATGTGCTGATGTCGTTGATGCCATCATATTTCAATTCTGAACGCAACCTTGATTGATAATTTCTTTACGTTGCGTCGGTGGATTTGGCATTGAAGTTCCTGGATAAGAAGATCACTATTCTTGGCACGATTCGGAAAAACAAAAGAGATTTGCCTCAACCTTTTGTAGCGAAGGAGGTTCTTGATGGCCAGAATGAGCCTGTAAAGGTCAATTACAAAAAGCAGTTTCGTCCAGTCCAAAGATGGGTTTTTTTGGAAAAATGGCGTTGGTGAGTTATGTTCCGAGGCCAAACAAACAAGTGGTATTGCTATCAACACAACATAACTGCGAGAAAGCCACTTCCGGTCATCAAAGTAAACCTGCAATGATACTGGATTATAGCCGCACCAAAGGTGGAGTCGATGTATTCGACCAAATGGTCTCAATATATTCATGTACACGTCAAACAAATCGCTGGCCGATGGTTGTATTCTACAACTTACTGGACGTAGCAGCCCTAGCAACTGTCATCATTTTGCGGCACTTCAATCCGCCTAGAAGAAACAAATATTTGTTCAGAAGTGATAAACTCATCGAACTAGCGGAGGAACTGGGTGAGTCAGAATTGAATAACCGTTCACAACCTGCAACACAATCTGGCATTGGAAAATCTGCATTGGATGCTCTCTGTATTTTGGGGAGAGTCCAGGAAAAATTACCAACAGTCCACGAAAGGCTCTCTTGTAAAAGAAGCAGATGTCACCTTTGCCCAAGAGCAGACGACAAGAAAAGCAGAACCACCTGCGATGGATGTGGCAGATGTTATTGCCCTTGCCACACTAGAACCTTATGTGTTAAATGTCTGGCGGAACTGCCAACAACTTCAAACTAAATCGTTCTAAACATAAACTATGCTGCTTTTGAAATAAAATAATTAATTTTTAGAAAAAATATGATTTTTCATAGAATTTCAGTAGTGGGGTTCAAATGGACCCCAGTTCGGGTGGACGGGTTCTTTTCACAAAAAAATCGCAGAAAAATCTGTAAGCATCTGATTATCGTTTTAACTTAAGAAATGAATAAAAAATTGATTTTTGTTCACTGAGTAAAAATCCCATTTAAAAAAAATTAAAAACAAAAAAGTTATGAGTGTTCAAACATGCTCTGGGGTCCAAATGGACTTTTCACACAGTCATTATCTATTGCCAATATTTATTTGAAGATCAAGATAAAAATTTCTTCTCAGGCCAACTGGGTAATCGACAATTTGACACCTCACGGTGAAAGGACTTTTGAAATCGGTCCAGTATCTTCAAGGTTCCCGTTTACGTTGCCGTTCCCATAGGAATTTTGGGAAAACAAATACAGCCTCAAGACTATCTCTGCACCAAAATTCATACAAATAGGTTCAATAGTATGGGCGGTTGATGGTAACAAAGTAAAACAGACAGACGGAGTTGATTTCGGATCTATAATATTAGTAAGTACTTCCGTTCGCATGGGAATATGGGGATAAATCGAAGTTAATGTTACTTTGAGATAGTGTAGCATTCTAACGGGGAAATAATTCTTGAAATTAGTTCTTCAGGTTCCCGTTTACGTTTGCATTCTTGTGGGAATACAGGGATAACATATACTTATAGCATATGTCCATTTTCAGGCTCAAGACTATGACTCTGTACCAAAATTCATTTAATAGTTTGGGCGGTTTTTGATAACAAATAAAATTAGACCGACAGATTTCATTTCAGACTTATGATATTAGTAAAAACTCCCATTCCAGTGGGAATATGGTGACCGTTCCCGTAGGAATATGGGAATGACTTACAGTTGATGTTACTCAGGGATAGTGTAGCATTCTAACGGTGGAAGAATTTTTGAAATCGATGCTGTAGCTTCAAAGTTCCCGTATACGTTTCCATTCCCGTGGGAATATAGGGATAAAATATATAGCCTATGTCCTTCCTCAGGTTCTAGACTACCTTTGTACAAAATTTCATTTAAATCTATTCATTAGTTTGAGCGGTAGATGGTAACATAGAAAGGCGAACAGACAGAGCTACTTTTGCATTTATAATATTAGTGAAGACCGGTTCCCGTGGGAATATTCGAATGAAATGTAACCTATGTCTTTCTTCAGGTTCCAGACTAGCTCTGTATAAAATTTCAATTAAATCGGTTCTGTAGCTTGGGCGAGAGATGGTAACATAGAAAGGCGAACAGACAGAGCTTCTTTCGCACTTATTATGTTAGTAAGGACTCCCGTTCCCGTAGGAATATGGGGATGAATTAATGTTTATGTTACTCGGGGATAGCATAGCATTCTAACGGTGGAAGAATTTTTGAAATCGGTGCTGTTGCTTTTAAGTTCCCGTATACGTTCACGTTCCCGTGGGAATTTAGGGATAAAATATATAGCCTATGTCCTTCCTCATGATCTAGACTATCACTGTACAAAATTTCATATCAACCAGTTTAGTAGTTTGGGCGGGAGACGGTAACATAGAATGTCGGACAGACAGAGTGACTTTCACATTTATAATATTAGTAAGGATTTAATTCTTAGTCATCTTAACTAGAGAAATCATTTCAATCTTCCATTATGTCGTTTGGGAATTCTACTGGTTGGTCTTTAAATATAGTAGAACAGGAGTTCTTAAACCTTTTTTTTAGCAAAGCAACATACTTAGTTCGAGCTCTCAAACCGATTCCCTGTGCTTTGTACTTGTACTGCCGGTGCAGAAGCCTTGCCCTTTTTTACTCAGGTAGAAATACGATGGTTGTTGAAATAAAATCGGTTTCCGCTGTCATGTCGGTTTGTACGCTATAATGAAATGAAATAAATAGGGTGGGGCAACAGAGCGAGGAGCCTCGGGGACTAGCGTATTTCTCACAACTATGCCTTGTGAAAGAATCAAGGGGACCCACAATTTTCAGCCGGTTTCGAACGGAGAAAATCGAGAAACCGATTTTCATCGCTATGAATTAATTGACGAACGACTTGCCAATTCCTCGCGAAAGGCGACACCCATGGAAAAACATTTTTGCCTCTGTTGGGATTCGAAACACGAACCTCTGCAGTCACGCAAACCATCACGAATGGTAACCACTTAACCTTATATACGAAAGAAAAACATCGTTGCATATAATAAACTATAATTCATTTTCTTTTCATATTTATTTAAATACTTTAATTTGTGTAGATAAGAGAAAATTTCCAGGAATTCTTTAGGTACCGTCGAACCTTAACCTTTACATAAAAATGAAGAAAGGACCTGCTTTTTTCATTAACATCAAGTTAAATATCTATTTCCAGAGTCACAAAGTTAATTTTTCCTGAGTGGCTGTATGTCGTGACCATTTCTTCTTAAATGTCAATGGGACTTAAATTTAAATTGAAAAAATGTAAATAAAGAAACTTTGTGAAAGAGAGTGCTTAAAATACCTGAACCCAACTCATGAACAGATGCTCTTAACTTGCGACTTCCAGATTGGAGAAAAAATCGTTTGTATGTCGCCCCGTGATAATCGCATCCCACTCCATCATTCATTAGCGATGCAAAACTACAAGAAGAACTGAATATAAATTAATAAATTTATGTACATAACAGAGCCTTTAATGCACAAGGAAACAATCCTGATGAAGTCAAGAAGTAGATGTTAATGTGGATTTTATTAAATATCTTTATCACAAAAAGACAAAAAATAAGTTTAGGCTTAACAAAAAGCTTTACTGAAAAATGTTCATGAAATTTCGATCTGAAAAAGACAGCCCACCAGCTGGTCTACCAACCATTTCACAAAATTTAATGCTTAAGCTTTCTCTCATCCATCAGTCCTTCAATGCTAAAACATTGGTTGACTTAATATGTGCACCTTGGCACACATTACGTCTGTGGTCACAGGCAAGATAATAATTAACGCGGATGAGCTTCACGGAACCATCTGTTTTCAGTAACACGCAATATCAACATTAATAATACACGGATTATTATATGTTTCGTAGGACGATATGGTTGTCAGATTTATTTAAGTAAATCCACTGTGGGAGTAAATGATTGTCAGGTATGATGGTAATCTGTTATCAATTAAGGACTTGGCCTGTGTCGTGTAGACATTTACTTATACAGAAATGTACCTCTCTTGATGGTATTTTTAAGCTTTGTTGGTGTACGGCAGACAAAGATACAATTTACAACATTTAATGAAGGCAATGTAAGTGCTACTGACGGAAGCATTATTACAATATATGTTTAAAACGATAAACGATTCAATACTTACAACCGAACACCTGAGTGGAGCACATCCGATGCGGTAAAGTGAACAGGGATCAATATCGAAATCACACCGAAGATTCTGATTATATGAATCTGACTGGTCTTATTTTCTATTCGTCATTCATAAGAAGATGTTTCCTGTGTTGGATTCGATAAAAAAAAGACAAGTATTTTTTGTGTGTCCACCCATATGATGGATATTCAGCACTCAACCAACTGATCTGTCACTATCAATCATCTGGTTCTTGAATAACTAACTATTCGCATATTGACCACCACACCTTAAGCTGTGGTTTCTATTAAAGCAAAATGAATTTTCACCAGCATACAACTGAACGCTATTCGCTATTCGCCATTTACATATTAATTTCATTAAAACTCATCCTAGGACCTAGTTTCAAAGTTGGTAACTTTTCTTAATTTGTCGATTAGACCTTTTCAATAACCATTACCGCTTATGTGCATATTTCAATTCTGAAACTTACTAATTAATCAACCTCAATCAAATATCAGAAACAGTTATAGTTATCTGTCTCATCAACTTAATTGAAAGCAATAAAGTAGTTTTAGGGCAAAACGCTTTTACATCACTTTCAACAATTTATCAAATTGGTTTCAAGTTGCTTGGGACTAAAGGACGTGACCATCCGAAATGATGTCATCTGGAAGATTATTTTCCTCTTTGAGTCCTTCCATCGTTTGCACTGGTCAAATTGAATTAGAGCTGAGATAAATCATTCGCAAACGTTGCGGGTTTAGAGTTGAGTGAATTTCAAGGTTGATTAAACTAATGACTAAAAAATTCATCAATGAAAATGTAAACATCGATATTGATGTATTTTGCTGTAAGTTAATGAATATTGCATTAAGAGATGCTTTGACTGGAAATGGATACTTCCATCCCAGCTGTTGTTAATTCTATCGTCCGTTAAAGTGACAAGAATGTGAAGATAACGTCTTTTCAGTGTACGATGGTGTATATACCTATAGACCCGATAATCTAAAGTTGGGAAGAGAATTTCCTTTTAATCTGTTAGACAGTTGTTTTCTCCCACCATTTTTTTTTTTTTCTGTTAAAACTTTTCAAATCTGATCCTTTCAACTTTCTCGCGAAAATTAAATTTCTTTTGAATGAACCCACAATTCATTTTATTTTATAGGTATAGGGAAAAGGGCAATGGAGATTTTTTTTCCTTATTTTGCCTTCACTTTGCATTTTTATTAGAAGGTTAACAATCCTGAAATTCAATAGACCCTTTTAGTTGGAAAAGATTGTTGCTTTTTCTCTAAATTGATTGATTTACTGGAAAAAAGGTCGCTTTATTTGCCTTAATTCTTTCACTACAGCGAGATTTAAATCGGAACTTTGAGGATATCAATCTCTGCCGATTCTCATGCTTTGTGAGTAAGGGCTGGTGAGTTTGGAGCAAAATCAAATTTTTTAAAGCTAAAGGTTCGTATGAGTTGAGTTTCACAATTTCCAAACTGGAATACAGCAACTTACGAAATCATTGGATTCGATTGAGGACAGTGGCCAAGGCCATGCCAATAGATTCTGTCGAGCAATTAGGTTGAACTTTTTATTTGCTTTTATTTTTATTTAGTTATGAACTTATTTTAATGTGATGATAAGCAAGTAGAGTTCTCGATAGTAGAAATACTAAAGTTCATCCACGGCCAGGTTGAACCTTGACCTATACCAACATCTTTTGCAAGCGCTTTCGATTTCAAGCTCTCTCTCTCTCTCTAGTTTTACACTATACTTTAAGTCGGTTGAGGTATTTTTTCTATTGATCCCGCCACGTAAACGATGTCTTCGCCTTCCGCGATTTGCTTGCAATGTGCTGTCGAAAACCCGTCACCGTCGGTGGAGCGATAGGATTCCATCCGACTACTATCGTAGCATTGACCAAGGGCTTCCACATCTGATTTAGGTAAGGCCAATGGTTTGGCGCAGTGTAGAAAAACTGGGATGAGCAAGGTGTTACAATGGTTATCTTGAATTTTCTACAGATTGCTTTATTTCTCAAATGCCTTCTTAACGCAGAGGAGGCATATTAATCTATAATTGGCGCGAATGTGAGGGTATCCCTTTTTTAGGATCGGACACACGACACTGAAGTTCCATTTATACGGGCATGGTTTCTTCAGACCATATCGTGCTGGAGCTTCCAACTAATCTCTGCCTTGAAAAAATCGGTGTGCCATTTGCACCTGCAGTTTTATTTGGTTAAAGCTAGCAATATGTTTAACCTGTAGGTCAGGAGGACGATATTCTTGATCATCCAAGTTCAAGTTGACTGTCAAATTCACATCGGAAGTTGTATCTTAATTTTCTTTTGCAGAAGTGGTACTTTCCCACTATGCTGCTCCTTAAAGGCTGGAGTTCTGAATTTGCTACCCTGGCAAAATCTTTGAACCTTTTGGTAAAACTTCAGAATCTTACTCTGTCATGGCATCTCTCAATTTCTCAAACGTGCGATTCTCATGCTGCTTCTTTTACAAAGAAGTGATTTGAGTCAACGTAGACCCCTCAGAAAATTAGAACATCAATAACACTGGAGGAGTGTTTTGTATCTTTGCATCAATTTCTACATTGTCAATTTGGTTGAAAGTCCATTGATCCTGGGATCGCCATGTGCCATTAAGAATTTTTCAGTGGGGAAAATGTGTGCTTCCAACACCTCAATTTAGAACCCCAGCAAAATCGATGAACTTGAGTCCGTTTTCGGAAGTTTTTTTCATCATGCAGACTGCTTACCGATTGGGTTTCCAAATATACCCTCTTTCTCTAGCTCTAATCTGCTATGTTAGACCCCAATATTCCCCCCATGTTGAGTAGAAACATTGTCAAGAATTATCGTCTTCGTATGTATAGAAATAAATTGTTTAATTTAGGAAATCAAAGCATAAGACTTGAAGATTTTTTATTGAAAATGAAAAAAAAACAGGTTTACCAAAATCAATATTAATATAATATGTTGTAATATGTTGTTCACTTTTCAATGAATTCTTCAAAGTTCCATGCAATTTCTTAAAATTACAGTAAGTAAATTTGTGAAGTTGACAGATAGCATTCGTTGACCACCTTTTCTTCGACTCAACCTACATTTTCGACATAATTTCACTACCAAATCTGGTTCAGTTTTAAACAGTTTAAAAAAAAGTCCCCCATTATTTTAATATCAATTTATGTCCGCTCACATAATAATCTAAAAAGGTACGTTTTTACGAAGGATAAGCACCTGTTGTGTGTTGTGTTGCGATAACTCTTTCAGTCAAATATCCGGATTTAACATAAATCCATCTCGAATATAAAACATCCCTAAGTGGGTGCTTCCATTTAATGTACCTTAGTGCGTGTACCACAGGTTTTTCGTCCCAAAGTGGACTTATGGCAATAAAAATGATGTGTTGTATAAGAAGTTCTTGTCAAATATTTATCAATCCCTACATGTACAGCTCTTAAAATTCATTTTGTGAAGACATATAATACCTACGTGATTATTTTAGCCAAAATGTTTTCATTTGAGCTCTTCTCCTTCCTGACAAGGATAAAGAACCTTTATTATTTACTTAGGTGCTTGAAGCAAAAGAGAGGACAATCCTTCTGGGCTGTGTAAATACGAATTTTTGTTTTTCATTCCAATAAGCTATAACTATTACCAACGCACGTTGAAAACTAATTCATTGATGGAATGAGCCCAGTTGGACAAGGTTGAAGATTAAGAACAAACATTTGGGAGAGCATTATAATGGGTGCGATTTTGAGCAAGGTTATACCAGAAGTGACCACATCCATGTGTATTCTCAGGTTTTAAACTGATATCTAATAAAAGACGAACGTTGAATGATAAATCGCATGACAGTGATTGTACGAATAGTTAACACTTCTCTGGCGAGTTTATTGATTTTAACACAAAATTCACATGTGTCAATTCTCAATTCAGTGGAAAGAAATAACTGAAAAGCAACCAAAAAGAATCCGAAAAATGTTCACAAGCGGGTGAACTTAAATGGAATTACTGCAAATGTCTGACTCTTGCAGATATGATATTGACAAGTATCTTTATCACGTCCTCAGCAAATGCCAATAATGAAAAGTGTACTGTTAGGTCATGTTGTTTCTGGTTAGGTCAGATTTAAAATTTGAAAAAATAGACACGAAGTTATCACGTACCCAGCTGTCATTGAAAAACTTGAGCGTAGTATTTTGGGTCACATTGATTTGTCGTTATGATATTGGTCTGCGAACGAACCTTTTTCTTTCACATGTACGATATTTTCTTTTCGGAATGACGTTCTGGAGTCACAAATAGAAAATATCGTCTGGGTATATTTATAAATATTTTTATTTACAAATGGAAAAGTGTCTGAATTTGTACATTCAGGCGCTGAGTTCTGGAAAACCAGGACGTGGTACTCAGGAAACTTACATTTTTACAGTGACCGTATTCTACTTCAGTTGAATAGACCATCGGAAGTTAAAAATTTGTAATAAGAGCAAATCGATAATAGGATTTTGTTAACAGTTTTTCAATGAATGCATTCGCGGTTTGTTTTGCAATCACAGAATTGTCCCAATTCGTATGAGTTCCAGAGAATTTTTTGGAATACCTCAGTGACAGCAGGGACCAGTAACACTAAACTACTAGTACTTGTAATACAAGTGAATTATGGGAATTGTAAGAAATTTCTGTAAAGCCTAAACTACATCAAAGCACAAAGTAAAAAGTTTCTTAAAAAGTGAAATGATATTCCCAGCTGTTCCATCAAAAATAAATTTGTATCTCTACCTCTTAGTTTTAAAAAAGTGTGTTTTTTTCAAAAAACTAGCTCATGAACAATATCAAACAATAGGCGTTTTTTTTTAACCGTTGCGGCTTGGAAAAACTCACGTGCCACCAAAAATTCAGCTGTCTGAGCTTCCCGCAGCCTCATAACTTAATCGGGCTTAATTCCTTAGCCCAGTAACAAAAAATGTGCTACCAAACTATTTTTTGCAAATGTTATCGAAAAAAGCAAAAGCTGTCGTTGGGTCTGTTTGGTGTAGCTTCAAACTCGTATACATATATGCTAAAAATTGTGAACAGATTCATGTCTCTTGACAAAAATCTAGTTCACAAAAATGCGCAATTTGCAAACTCACCGAACACAGTAACACACCCAGTGTACCAAATGACATTTCTCATTCAAATTCCTAGCGAAATCAGTAAGACTTCAAAATGACATACAAGTGATAAATTAAAGCTGGCTATTTTATTATTATTTGTGGAGCTAGTTCTTC